>JAMXBD010002104.1:0-239525 GCA_024138025.1 Combretum micranthum | reverse complement strand
TCCCAAAACACAAGCAATAAGCTTATTTGGTTTGATTACAATATAAAAAATTTATATTTTGATGCACATATACATTTATAGACATGTAAAGTTTAATGAAATTTGATTTATGTTTAAGATAACTTGTGAGTATTAGTTGCCAAAAACCCATCCAAACTTTATAGGATGAAAGACATTAGGTTGAAATCTAGTTCAATTCCTGTAGTTATCTTATCAGATTTAATTGAATTGATTGACCATAAAACCTTGCTCGTGTTCACTCCTATCCACTATTGCATGATGCTACATAAACATGGCCACAGGATGCTTTGATGGGAAACATGATATTTCGAGAGGAAAAGGTTAAAAAAGAAAAAGAAAAAAGAAAAAGAAGGAAAGAATAACGGGACAATGGACAAAATAAAACCAACCCATTTGATCTATGATTACTAAAGCTCAAATTTCCAAATGTTGTCCATATATCGAAGAACCTCAATAACAAAAAATGCACTCTTAATCTCCCACTCCCAGGTTAATTTACACCACTTTTGCCAGGACAGAGTAACATAATACATTATAAAAAGCATCTCAATAAATCATGGTGTGAGTTTTGATAGAGACTATACCGCTGGTGCTAATCAAATCTATCCTAAGGATGAACTTTCACGAACTTGTTACTTCTCTTTCACCACTTTGTTTCCTACACATAACAAATGCATAAAAGAAAAAAAAATTCTGTCAGAGTTTGAAGCTGCAACCAAAGTCGTCCTCTTTCATTCATCTTTAAGGAGAGAGAAAGAGAGAGAGAGAGAGAGCGAGGGAGAGCGAGAGAGATTACAAAGGAGTATGAGTATCCTGTCCTAGGTCCGACGATGACGATGACAGCAACAAAAGACAAGATAGAACGGAAAGTGTGGGAGGACAACGACGATGACGAGGCGACGGTGAGTCGGTAACTAGGCGACGGTGACGAGGCTTGGACATTAGGGTTTAGGAAACACGGCTAGGGTTGTGAGTGAAGGAAGGACCGAAGGAGAAGGAAGGTAAAGGTCTTGTCTGTGACTGTCATCCTCAGTGTGTACTGTATCAGTGTGAGTGTGTCTGTGTGTGTAATTTTGCGTGTGTGGATTGCGTAGTGTGTGTGAATTGTGATTTGGAAAGTTGTGTGGACAGGACAGTGGACCGTGTGGTGACAGTGACTCCCTTGCCTTTGCCCTTAGACTGTTGGAGTTGGACAACATTGTTGACTTGTTGTCCCTGTCCGGTTATGTTTTGAATTTTTTTTTTTAATTTTCATGGGTTGGGTTTTTATCGGGTCCATATAATTAACTCGAGCCCTACCCAAAACCCTATAGGGTTCTCCCTATTGTTCCCAAACCCGCCTCGAAACCCTATAGGTTTTTAGCGGATTGGGCGGGTCGGATACCCTATAACGACCCGCCTGTTTGCATCCCTAATTCTCGTATCTATACCTTTCAAAAATTATTTTAATAATATCATATGTTTATTGAGTTTAGATATATCAAATTCTTATTCTACTTCAATTTTAATTTTATTACAAAACAAGCTAAGTTTAATAATATGGTATTATCAATAATATTAGTATTGAAAAATCAATATCAGTATTAGTATTAAATACAAGTATAATAATAACAACAATTTTCAGACAGTTAGTAAATAATACCATTAGTGACAAAAATAGAATTGATGATAGTATAAATATAGTGACCTTAACATAAAATAACAGTATTGATAACTCTAATGAAAATATCAATAATATGGAATATTATAAACACTAGTACCATATTGGTTTAAGAGTAAAAACTGAGTGAATTTGTATTTGTGATTTCTTATTCGTTTTAAATCCGATTTCGCTGTATAAATAGTCGACTTGATAGTACTCGAAGAGCACTTTCTAGTAGTGGAATTATTTTCGAGAAAAGAGAATTGTACAATTTTTAAATTTATGAAACACACGCATAGGTTTCAAGTGAGTCCTAATAACTATAGTCAAACTTGTTTTTATGATATCTAACTCATTTTTAGTTCGTTTTTGACGAATAAATAGTCGTTTTGATAGTATTTTCCGAGTACAATCCATTGCTGAGGTCGTTTTTTGGCTTATAAAAAACACATCAATACATTTTATT
The DNA here is from genome assembly GCA_024138025.1 of Combretum micranthum. Lineage (NCBI taxonomy): Eukaryota > Viridiplantae > Streptophyta > Magnoliopsida > Myrtales > Combretaceae > Combretum > Combretum micranthum. Next base: position 237,396 of record JAMXBD010002104.1, on the reverse strand, counting down.
CAATCTTCCTAAGGATTTACATGAGTAATCTAAAGTTCAATTTAGTTTGTTGTAATTTAGATGTAGTTTTGGTTTTTCCTTTCTAAGACTTGAATTTCTACCCTTAAAAATCTTCAAGTTGATGTATTTATATACTAAATAGTCTAAATAACATAAATATACTATTAGACTAATCTTGATAAATTGATAAGACAAATTCCGATAAATCAACATAACGAATATTTAAACTTAATGTAATTCTTACCTTGATTGGATAATAGATGGGGCTTAGCTCCTCATTCTTAGTGAAAGTAATGATCTAAAGAGGGTAGTAAGAAAATGAGTAACTAATGAAAAATTAATCTAGCTAAACTAACATATATATATATATATATATATCTATTTTATTTCCTGACCTTGTTGAGCCTAGATTCCAATTTGAATCTATGGTAAACCAAGACTATATAGCTTGGTCTTTGATGTTGTTTGGGTTAGTTAAAGTGGGGTTTTGATTGTGGATGATGAGTATTGATGTTTAGATAATGCTATAGGATATAAACAAGGGATATACTGTATTTTTGGAGTGTTTAAACAAGGTTGATCTAGTGAGCATGGAAGAGGAGTATTGTAAATTCGTTGTGGCTGTTTTGAGAGGATTTTTGGATTGTGTTTGGGGAGATTTTGAGTTGGTTTTGTAGCCAACTTAAGTCTATATGCATATATTAATATTAGGCTAAGATTTAGGTATAAGAGAGGGTGTTTTGGACTTGGAAAAATACAAATTCCAGCTATTGTTTTCGGGTAGAAATGTAATGCGAATTTGAGGAAGATTTTTGATGAATTTGTGGCTGATTTTGAGCTTTAATTGTGTTTGTTTGTTAGTTAATTAAGGTCATTTATATGTGTAAAATAGGGGCTCAAGTTGCAAGAAAATCGGGTCAAAAACCGAATCAAAATCTGAGGTTGAAATTGGAACTCTACTGCAGTTTTCTTGGTTGTATTCCTCTTGCTGTAGCAGCTGTTTGGTGACTTTTCTAGGCCAATTGGAGCTTTTTTGGTTGCATTTTTTAGTTCAAATTCTTAGCATTAAATTTTGATTACATGTGGATTTTTTTGGTTGGATTTCATGTCATTTTCAAGTTGAACTTTGAAGTTCAAAATGAATCAAAGTTGAATGTTTGTGTGTGAACTTTACAGCCGAAATTTCCCTTGCTGCTGCTACTGCTATTCTGCTTCAACGTGAATACTCTCTTTCCCAACTTGAATTGTGGACATGGAATGCAGCCGAAATTTCCTAATTGCAACGTGATCTTCATTTCCCCAGCATGGAGAATTCTGTCCATGTTTTTGAATTTGCTTTATACTAGCTAGACGTAAATTAAATTACAGCTAGGATGTCCTCTGCATCTTGTCCGTGTTTTTTGTGCGTGACTCAACTCTGCTTCGTGCGTGGAAGAAGAATTTGCACCGTTCCTCTGCTGCTGCTGTACATGGAGGATATCTTGAGCGTGGAATAAAAAATGGCTTCTGTTCCCGCGTAATTTCCAGCGTCCTCTGTTGTACTGTGATGCCATCAACGTGATCCTCTATTCCTCGAAGAATGAAGACTCCTCTTTTTTTAAATTTTCAATCCACGTGACTTCTGTTTCCAGCTTGGAGTATTCTTCGCTATTCAGCGGATATTCTGCAGCCGACTCCTCCTTTTCAACATTATTTGCAACTCCAGCGTTATGTATTATATTCCGTGTTTTGCTTTGATTTTCATTTTTTTGTTTGATTTCTATCATTAAATAAAATATTTTATCAAATATCAATTCATATATGTATGTTTATATCAATTAAGTAAGGATTTTATCGAATTAAATTTTCTAAGTTACTACAAAACTTTAGATTATTTATATATTCACATTTTTAGTTTGAAGTTTACATGATTACTTATTTTTAGTATTTTAACTTACGTGATTAAATTTTTCAAGTTCAATAAATCGAATTAGGAACTAAGTCTTAATGAATTTAAAATTTCCTAACAAGTATAACAGCGTGTTCTGAAATTTTTATTTGAGATATAAACTTATATTTATTGGTCTATATTAGTATCTAACACGTATTTATAATCCTAGTAGTTCATCTTTGGATTATTGTTTTATACCGAAAAGTACTGTTAATAGATTATATTTTATCGGATTTGAAAATTTAGGGCTACTTCCAATTATATGTTGGATTATCATTTCAAGATACAAAATCTCTTTTTTAGTATCTATTAAGGTGAAGGAAATTTTTATTCGGGTTTTTCAAACTATGAATAAGATTATTATATCTCATAGGTTTATTTTAAGATTTTGTTGAATCATATATTTGGTATTAGTTTCACATTTGCTGATTTGTTCTTTTTCTAGTTATGAAAATTATTAAAGGTTACTTTGGCAATACATGATTTTAATTTCTAAATCTTTAAGTCTTTTAATTAGAATATTAGTGTAATTTAAATATTTATTTAAGATCTAGATTCATAGATATCAATCTATTTGTGATCTTATCGTATCTTTTGTAATTCTAGTAATTTATCGTTAGTATATATTTTATAACTTGTAGGTTCTAAAAATTAATCATCTGTTGTTGTGATTTAAAATTAAGGTTAACTATGATTTTTTATTAGACTATTGATCATTTTACTAAATATTATGTTTTACTGAATAGGAGTTATTCATACTAATTTGTTAATAACAACATATTTTTGTCTAGTGCTACTTAATATTGTTATCAGATTGAAAATAGTTTGAACACTACTATTTCATTATTTAATAAGTATAGGGTTTACTTCCTAAGTATTGATCTTAAGGAAAAAGGATTTGGTAATTTATATTAACGATTGGTTTATTGTTGTTTTATAAATTATTTGAGATCATAGAAGTTATAGTTGGTATTTAAAAAAAAAATTATGGTAGAGATTCTAATCTTTCTAACTATAATCAAATTCATTCATACTTTAACATTTTTAAATCGAGAAAAATTTAGAGTGATTTTTACTACTTGTTCCAAATATTCAAGATAATTTTATATTACATTTTTTAGTATTTATTAAAGTTAAACTACGTAAAATTAGGGGATTATACCCCCCTTCCCCCCCTACACTCTATCTCATTTTGTTTTGTTTTTCTTCATTTATTTAATCAAAACAAACCCTAATTTCATTCTATAAATACTCCTTCGTGTCTTTCACTTTTCACTTTCTCTCTTTTCATTAAAACAAAACTTTTGAAATTTTTTTCCTTCTCTCCCCTCTCTTTCTCTCTTTCTTGTGGGCCTCCCCTTCGCTTACACACGCACATACACTCTTTTTCTTCAAGTTTTCTTACTTCATATACTAAATAGGTAACAGATCTAAAGCCTACCACAAATAAAACATATAATGGCCAGATCATACATGTGTGGTTCCACCAAAATCCTCATGAGCTTTATGCTAGGGATATGAAAATACTTAAGCATGATATTCTTGCCATCACAATATTGTTGATCTTTACATTTAACTAGTTTTAAGCTATTATTTTGCTATATATTTTCATATTGATATTTTTGTGAATATATCTTGTTACCAACCTCATCTACATAATGTTCATATTGCATTTGCATTCATGAATTGAATGACATCATAGATCTATTTGTTTTGAGCATATAAATACCATAAATACTTGTCTTATGTACATAAAAGACTTGTGGTAGTATGATAATAATGAGAGTATGCTAAAAAGTTCAAGATCTATTTTAGTTTCATCAAAAATAATTTTTGGAAATTCGGATGGAAAAAAACACCTATTTTGAAAACCTCTTTTCTAACTCTAAAGTGAAGATTTTATATTAAAAATGAAGAGCTTATGAGATAGGTATCATAAAGGAATGATTTTGATAAGTTAAATTTAGTTTTACTAAGAAATATTTTCAAAATAAGAAAAATGTTACAAAAGTTAAGTTAGAACTTGTTTCAACCCTAATAAGAACTTGAAATTTGTAACTAGAGTGAGTTGCTAAGTAAACACCTATTTTCCAAGCCCAAAACAAGAGTTTTATTAAGAAATGAAGGCCTATGACTAGGACTTAATTTTAGAAAGATCAAATGAGTTTTACCCAAGAATCAATCTCAAACACAAATCACAAAATTCGGATTTAGAAATAACCCCATATAAACACATATTGTCAAATGCCCAAATGAGGATTTTAATGGAAAAATGGAAGCCTTTGGGAATAGTTATAGTAAGGGCTTAATTATAGCAAAAAAATGGATTTTATCAAAAGAATATTCCTAAAACGAAGGAAAAGTTCTAACATAAATCAAACTCTATTTTCATCACCAACAATTTTTGTAAAATTCGTAATTAGACAAGACCCCTACTTGAACATCTATTTTCCAACTCCTAAATGAAGAAATTTATTAAAATAATGAAGGTATTGGGCATATAGGTCATCAAAGCCTTATTTTAGTAAAGGTAAAGATGATTTTTAAAGAAACAAAACTTGTTGATAGTTCATAATATGTCATTCAAGATAATAACTTGTTGATAGTTCATAATATGTCAGTCCAAGTAAAAGTTTTCTAAAAATTATTTTTAACAAAATATCATTAAGAACATACATATAGGTAGTTCATAATATGTCATTCAAGATAATAACAAAATATCATCAAGAACATACATATAAGGGATGAACAAGCTGCTACACCTACGCATGGAGCTCCACCCAAGTACTCTGCAACTAGCTTCAATAAATTGGAGAATGAAGTGAATGAGCTCAAGGGGAAGCTAGCTGTATTTGAGAAAAAAAAGTATGATTAAGACATGAGAGGCTTAAAAGAAAATATGAGACAATTGATCCAGTTAGTTACCTATGATCCTCCACCACAACCACCCACATAGTCTAAGAAACCACCATCTGAACCTACCATGGACGAGTCAAATCAAGATAATGATGATGATGATGACGGTAGGCTTCCCTTACCTTTTACTTACACTCCATCCCCACACACACTACACACATAAGCCCACTAATCTCTTATGTAAATATACATACACCATCATCAACATATAAGCAACATACCCCTTAAGTCCAAATACAATCCTCACCTCAAACACAACCTTCACCTACCACAGAATAGCCACAAAAGCTTGGAATGCCTAAGTAGTTGCTTAACATCCAATTGTGGACAATGATGCCATTCCTCAAAAGCTAGTAGTAGAAATTGCAAAAGTCCTAACACAAATACCACCTTCCCAAACACAAAACATACTCAAGCTAACCCCTCTAATTAACCCTCTACTAAAACTTACAAAATGACAGAGGGTGCACCTAAATAGAAGAGAAGAAGACTCATCATTCATGGCAAGTCATCAGATGAGTATAAGCCCATCTTGATAGATAACTTAGTAGGTAAGATTGCCAAGGAAGTGTGAGTGAGGTAGATGCAACATAGTGTGGTGGTGATGACAATAATGTTAGCATGGATTTGAATGCTACAGTAGCTGAAGCAGTTGATGATGATGATAAGCTACAAGAAGAGATGGCAGTAGAGGAAGAAATTCTTGACATAATCTATCATGATGTGTCCAAGATAGTCGTAGAAAGGGCAGCAACCTTAGTTAATGATGATTTTCAAGGAGAAGCTCTTGATAAGGAATTTTAGAATAGAATAGATAGACAAGCTACTCTTCTTACTTCTAATGAAGCTCTAAAGATTTCAATGGACCCTCCAAGCATTGCTGACAAAGAAATCCACCAAGTAATCATTCAAATAGTCTTGCAAACATTTAAGGAACAAGCTCCATTAGTACCATCACAACAATAATAATAGAAAGAAGAGGGAAGACTATTTCACTAACATACAAAAGGATAGGCAAGAGAATCAAAAGATGTGCAATGAAACCATGGTGAAGTAAAGTGAATTCTGTGTAAGACGAATTATCAGATTAGAAGATTCGGATGAGGCAGTAGAGAGGGAAATCAAAGAAGAATTGGTGATAGAAGAGAAGAAGGAAAGTAATGAAAGAAGGGGAGAAAAGCACAAAGATGAAGAACCCTACCCCCACTGCTCCTATAGAGGAAGAAGGCAATGCTATGGTTCTTGGTGGCATTGACCTAATTGTATAGCCATGGAAAAGTAACCCAACAGCCAGCGAGATGAATTCTATGAGCTCGAAGCAGAGATAGCTACTAGAGTTGAAGAAAAATATAGGGCTATGAGGATATGAAAGAAATGATAAGGAGGAGGTTAAGCTGAGGAGAGTTAAGAGATTGGAGGTGGAGCCGAAGCAAAGTAAGGAGAAGGGTAAGTGCAAAAAACAAAGAAGAGCAGATGTTATGCTAGTCTAAAGTTAGCCTCAGTTAAGGAGAGAGAGGAAGCCCGTAGAAGCATGGAGAGTTAGTGAAGGAAGAGGAAATCAGCACAAGTGAGACTGATTTTGCCCTCTTTGAAGAAGAAAAAGATGATGATGATCATTTCCCCATAAGTTCTCTGATGACTAAAAGATCCAAAGGTCATCTTAAAGCACCAGTCACCTAGAAAGTCAAAGAAGACCCTCCTGTAGTAGGATAACAAGAAAGACAAAGAAGGAAAAAATAGGAGGAGGAAAGAAAACAGACAGCCACAAGTCTATAACAAAGATAAGATGAAAAGATAAGAAAATATATCAGCATACAGCATGCTAGATTGATCAGGAGAAGAATGATTTTCTATATAACCTGCAGCTAGAACAACAGCTTGAAAAAGAAGCACACAAAGAAGAGGAAATCCGTAGGATGGAACAAATTGAAGGAAGTAATGATGTAAAGCTGATTACGAGCTCGTTCCTGGACAAATTAGACAAATCCAAAAAGCTCAAGTGCATAACCTATCTTTCAAAAGTCATAACTTTTAGCATATGACTATGTTTTCTTATTGTTATATATACACATAAAGCTCTTTTAGATATCTACATTTATTGTGCTAGAAATTAGTTTTTAGGCCTAAAAACCTTCATTTAGGCCCCTAAAACGAGCTTTTAAGTTTTTAATAGTAATTTTTGTATTTTGGATGCTCAGGAGTTTTTGAGAGATCATATATAGCTGACCTCTTCTTATTATAAAACTATTTATCACATAATAATATTCTAGAATACCTTGAATAGATATTTTTACTCAATTTTGTTTTGATTGCTAAGACCGATCATTGATAGATCTTGTCTTTTACACTACTTACTGTGTCAGTTAGTATCAGAGCAGGAAATTGTTGCAACGATATCAAGAGACGGTAATTTAGGAAGCGGTCATATTTTGAACGTTGCTCAAGATGTGGAAGCCCTGCGAATTATAGTGTAAGCTTAAAAGGTGGTGTTAGATAACATGGATAAGAGATTCTAGCATTTAGAACAGTGTTTTGATGACTTGATCGAACATTTTAATCCGATGGGATTCGATGCCAATAGGGACAAGAACAATGATAGGATGCGACTAATGGTAGAGCATGTTTGTGGTATCTTATTATCAAACCTATAGCTACAAATCATGGATGATAGAGGTAAAAAGATGATTTTGAGGAGGAAGATGATGAGTTGTATGAAGAGAATAGCCACATAGAAGAGGTGGTGGTAGTGGCAAATGCAGGAGACACAATTTTGGTTTTGACTATGGAGACAGTGGAGAATTTAGGTTAAAGGTTGATATTCCTAGTTTTTGCAACAATTTAAAATTGAAGATTTCCTTGATTGGATAGCAAAATTTGACAGGTTTTTTAAACAATTGAGATCCTTGAGGAAAGAAAGTGAAGTCAATGGTGTGTTAATTGAACAGGGGTATGTCGGCCTGATGGGAGAGGATCCAAAATAGGAGGTACCATGAGGGTAGGCAACCAAGTGAAGTTAATTGTGGGAATGATAATGAATTAAATATAGTATGAGTTTTTGATTGATAGTCATGAGATGTCTATTTGTATGGGGATACAAATCAAACTCATAAGCATATATTAGAGGACTATGTACTGGACTGATTCGCTATGAGATCACTATGTGGATTAGTGTCATAAGTGATTTTCACAATAACAATGTTAGCATATCCTTATACTTGAAATCACCATAGGTTCAACATGGTGTATTTGACCGGATAATTATAAAGTTTGAGATTGAGCGTAATGTAAATAATGTAGAGGAAATTGAGTGATTAAGATGTGATTTGTCCCTCTCATTATGTGACAGATATCCCTGGGCCCCTCGATAAGTAAAATTTAGAAATGCATGGTCCTATTCAAATGAATTGATAGTGTGATCAATTTAGATATCATATGACAAAAGCATAATGACATAAGCTATGGATCAAGTAAAAATTGGATCATTGATCTTCACTTAATTTGGGTAAAGACAATGTCTTGCTAGAGGCCGTTTATTTTTTGTTGACGAAAATGGTTTTAGGTCAATAGACAACATTAAGTGAGCATATAGGGTCATGCACAAAAGAATGAACAAAAAGGATCATGGATTGAATTTAAATAAGTCCAACATGAATAATAAATTTATTTATTATTAATCTTAATTTATTGAGAATAATAAATAAATATTGTTGTTTAGAACAATAATAATTCATATTTGGACAATGTAAACCCCCAAATTTTTCATAACTCTTAGAAAATAATTCTAGAATTAAAATACCAAATCGAAACCCTAAAAGCCAACCCAAGTTTAAACTATACCTTAAACAATATCAAATACAAAATTTCATGGTTGTAAGAGAACCTTCAAAAATAAAAGTAGAAATTCAATAATTGTTCGACTCAAAGCCCGAACATGAGACAATTCATTTATCCGAACCCCAACATATAAATCAAGATGGAATATCCAAATAATATTCAACAATAAAATTATATAAACTTAAGCCTTTCGATTAATTTTGAAATAAAAAAACCTAAATTAGTACCGAAGTCAAATTGAGTCAATCACAAAACGCTAGACTCGACTAAACAATCTTGGTAACTGAAAAATATTAAATAAATCATAAAAATAAAGCAAAAAATAAAATTTGAACAAAAAATATAACACGGTCAAAAACCCCAAATTTTTATGACCGTACGAACAAATCAAAAAGCCAAAAGTCAAATTGGAACATTAAAAGTCGACAAACCCTACAACAAAACCCTAATATTTAGATCCGGCAATCTCGTACTCTTCAACCCTAAACAACGGAATTGAGATAATATGGACAATAGTTCGTAATAATATAGAGAAGCTTAAAAATATCATATTTGGTAATTTTTAGTATATTTCGAATCTAAACGGGATTAGTTTTTGAAAACCATGTCTTGATACACCGAATAATAAAAATATCCTGATAACATCATTAGACTCGTAAAATATAAGGATTCCAACAATATCAGTTTTAGAATTTTTCGAAATCTAAAAATATCTTATATAACCTGTTTGCGCATATTTTTATTACTATCGATATTTTATTTGTCTTGTCTGCTATTCATTGTACTATTCCTACTATTCAATACTATTCATCTATTTCTATTTTTCCTTACAACCTTATAGACCTATACCTTACGATTTTCATTTCCAAAACAACTTTTTACTTAACTTTTCTTACCCTTATTTTTAATTATCAAAATAATTTTTTTTCCTCTCTTCTCTTCTCTCCTCCCAATGGTACCGCCAGCCCCCTTCTCTCTTTCTCCCTCTCTTAATTTCTTTTTCTTTTTAAATTTATTTTATTACATCAAAATTCCCTCCACATTTATCTATAAATACCCCATTTCCCTCCACTTCTTTCACACACACATTTACCATAACAAAACTCTCCTAAAATCACTTCTCAAATCCTCTCTCCACAATTCATCTCTACCAAAAATCTCTCCAACCAAAGTCTTCAAAAATCCTTCTCTACACATAAACCATTTACCACATATCACTACCCATATGATCCTACATCTATCATCTTCATCCTTCAACATAAATACATTTTAGGTAAACACTTCCTACCATTATTTTTTCCATTTCATGCAACTTAGCATGACCATGGTGTTGTTTCTCATAGACTCATGTGAGTTGTAGAAGCAACAACATCTTTATGTTTTGTTATTGCACATGCCAAGAATTCCCATTTTGTTATTTTGTTAATATTACATTATTATGTTGTTACTATTATTATGCTCATAATCTAATCTTATATATATATATATATATTATTAAATTAATGTATACCTATATATTTCTTAGAGCCTAAATGCTCACTAACTTTCACTAAATTGCTTTTACTATTATTATTGCTCTTGTTATTGCTTTTCTTTTCTTTCTTTTCCTTTTTCTTTTTGGGACTAGTCTATTCTTAGTCCTAGGTTGCCTTGATGAAGCTAAGCCTCCCAATACTTGACCGGGTTGCCTTGATGAAGCTAAGCCTCCCAATACTTGATCGGGTTGCCTTGATGAAGCTAATGTTCCTAATATTTGATTTTATTATTTTGCTTACTTTTTCTTCTTTTATTTTCCATACATTACTTTGTTATATTTTAATCAATTTCATACAATATTATGTGCATGCATCATTATAATGATATTGTCCTAACAAAATTAAAGTATAATTCTCTTTAATAAAGGAAAAATGGAACCAAACTCTTTTATTATATAACTTTGAACCTAAAGAAAATTTTTGTCATAAAACCATAGAAAAAGTATTTTATAAATTCTTTTAAAAAATTTAGACAAACCCATGATAAATTTTCTTTAATGACAATAAAGATGATTTTTACCAAAGAAATTAACTAAGAAAATAAACACCATCTTTTCATGATAAGTAACAAGATGTTTATTAAAACTTAGTATTAATAATTCTTTGATAAGCAAATTTTTCATAAAAGCTTACTTATAAGATTTTTACTAACTCCATAGTAAAAACCAAGAACTAAACTATTTTTCAAAGTTAAGATAAGAGTCAAACCACTAGTATGATTAGTCCCTTTAGAAAAATAAAAGTTCACCAAGTTTCTAAATAATACACTCATTTTCAAAGAAATAGAAGAATATAAAAATGATCGGCATCAAAGACAATAGATGTTATCAACAACTTAAGAAAATGTCGAAAGTGACTCTTCTAAGTAAAAATTTCATAGAAAACTTAAAAGACCAAGTTTTTGGAAATAAAATTTTTCTTTAAAGAAGTTAGGAAATAGAAATACAAGAGAAAAAGACTTATTTGCAATTTTCAATTAAAACCATTTAAAAAGGGTAATTTTCAATCAAAACCATTTAAAAAGGAAAAATATAAATAATGTCACTCCAATTATTAATAACTAGCCACAACTTAGGAAAAATTTTGGAAACATCACTAGTGGTAGAATTTGTAAATATCCTAAAAGACCAAGTTAATAAAAATCAATTTATGTTAGGTAAATAGGGATGGAATTCATAAGAAAATACTCAATAACTCAAGAATTTATAAGTTCTTTCAAACTACTTAAAGAGAAAATTATTAAGGTTCAAGTTTTCAAGTTGTTTTATTAAAAGTAATTATTAAGACAACACCATTAGAAATTTGCATGCAATATGAGTCTATAAATATATATATATATATATATTCAAAGGCTTTTTCAATCATATACATATCCATATTTTGCTAAAGGATTTTGAATAAAGATAAGTTTGGAAATTTGTTTTCACAGGCTGGGATTTTCATGGAGAATCTGTACCAACCTATTTTGTGACTCAAAAGACTTTTTATGATGAAAATAACCTTAAAATAGATAGATCTTTTCGAGTAGGTAGAAAACGGTATATAATATACGAGATTACGAGTTAAAATGAGCATGTTATGGCTATTTTAAGTTGGAATTTCATTTTACTCGATTTTTTATGAACATAGTAAAATAGAATTAGAAAGTTTAAGTAGAACTTCTACGAAATACTCACACTGATATTTCTTTTGTCTAGGTGACGAGAAATATGGAATTTCCCTTCATGAGCATTTCTACGGCTAAGAAGTTGCGATATGAATGAGTGAGTTTTCCTTTACGTCTTATGTATTCGCGCATGTGCTTGTAGAATAGACACTAGACAGTAGGGAAAGATAAAAATTCATATGCATGCGGTTATCATGGGTACTATGTATGTGATTCATTATGTGTGATCAATAGATGATAAGCATATCGGAGCTCGACTGGTTGATTAATATAAATATCTCCATATATATTGTTGTGTGTGTGCAAATATTGATTGATCACCTTAAATGGATTAATGTCAAATTATAAATTTCTTATAACTGAATTACTCACGCATACCACTTAGAATTTCATCTTTGCATTTGCTACTACTCCTCAGCGTGGGACGGAAAGGCAAACTGCCTAGCTATATCTTGAGAAATTAGGATGTTTGAGGAATACGACCTCATGGTGTAGCCGAGCTGGATCGATAGCTTTAGGTAAGGAAAGCCTGGGGACTAGTAGTATGGTTCATTGAAACCCCAAGACGCATGCAAAATTTCAAAGAGGTTGTTGGTGACCCATTCAAATCATTCCCTAACCACCGAATTGAGGTCTAAATCCATTCTACATATGAAATCAAATAGTTATATATATTGTTTGATCATATGGTTGTTGCACTCATATACTTGCTTAATGGACTTGTTTGATTGCTTTGTTATAAGTACATGTTGCGTAAGGAATATCTCACTAATCTAGTTATGCTTATTCCTCAATAGATTTCTGATGTTGCAGGATCATTATTTTTGTGCCTGCGACCACTATGATCGTCCGGTCAGAACATACATTTTTGGGGAGCTTTTGGAGAAATTCTATTTGGAAAACTTTATATTAGATTTCCTTTAGAAATCTTTTAGTTTAGTTATTTAATTTAGTAAGACAATGATATTATGAAGATTTATCGGGGAAATGTCCTATAGAAGTTGTAAGACCTTATATTTTGATGAATCATAGTAGTATTGCTTTTATTGTTCTACTGCCATTATCTTAAAACACATAACTCCACCGACCTCTCTTTGTTGTGAACGTATGCCTTGTATCAATATGAAAGCTTCCAAGTGGCTAAGATAGTCATTCTCAAGTTTTAATATTGTGTACGATGGACTATCACATTTATGGTACCTATTGGGGCGTGACAAACTAGGAATACTTATGTTAATAAATTAATTTATCCTTAATAAGAATAGTGGCACTAATGTCATTATTCATATTGACATTATTATAAATAAGACATGGAAGGTTTTTTTAGGGTTAATGATATGTGTTGTCAACATTAGAGCTATAGAGAAATTCTATAAACCCTATGTCGAACCTGATTTTTTGAAAAGGTATCATTCGGTTTGATTTCCATTAGACTAGTACTCATCTAACGAGAACCCTCGACTGGAAGCGAAAGAACCGAAATTGGACTCGCCACCCAATAGAAGTTGGGAAAGAAAGTTAAAACCAATGGGTTTGATTGGTTTAACCTAGCTACTAGTTTGCATTAAAAACTGATTAAAAAATCATTTTTAGGAAACTAGAAAAATGAGTCCGGGGGCTAACTTATCAAGCCATACGGTGCCACCTTAAAATTTTAATTTAAATTATATCCTCTTGACACCTAACAAAATCACTTAAAAACATACTATTTACACAATTATTCTAAATTATTATTTATTTATTTATCTTTTTTTTTTATTAACTTTAAAAAGAGGACCCTATAGGTTTTCTATATTTGGGGCTGCCCGAAGTGCCTACATATCCTACTAATTGGGAATCAAGCCCACGTAGTTCTGCTATTCTATCTTTTGATAAAAAAAAATTTATCTTTGTTGGTAGGTTTTTTAGAAAAATATACTTTGCCAAGTTTAAGTTATTTAACAATTTATTTTTAAAAAAATCTATAAAATTTCTAAATATAAAAGAAAATTTTTATTCTTTTTCTAAATCTTTAACTTAATCATTATTCATTATTTCACTTTAAATTTATTAAATTTTATCTAAAAGGGAAAACACTTTATTTTATTTTCTTTCTTAAAATCCTAAAAAATCTAGGAGAAATTTTCTTAAAAAAATGGAATAGAAACTACTAAAAAAACTTTTTTATATTTTCTATATATTTTTTATTTTCTTTTTTATTAATACTACGAGTATAAAATAACAATTGTACTAACCATTATTTCTAATAACATATACTTAACATATTTAACTTCTAACATGATAAAAGCAATAATAAAAACTAAATAAACAAACAATTGCAAATGATTAAATAAATAAATGAATCAAGAAAAAATAAAAAAAATTATTATTTTTCTCTAGCTGGGCTAAACCCAGCCTTTTTTTTTTTTTTTTTAAAGGACCCTAAGCCCGAATGGCCTAGCCTGGATCGGATAGGACCCGGTTGGATTAAGGTTAGGGTACTGGGTAGGATCCAAGTCAAAACCCGGATCACGACCCAGTCAGTTGAGAACGACCGGCGGGGTTCAATCCGCCGATTCTGGTGGTGGAAAAAACAACTAAGGGATGTCGGCGAGGTCAATGAAGCACTGGGAATCACTTAAGAAGTGTCGACTTACCTGGATAGTAGCAGAGGGTGGTGTTTCACGGCAGAGCAATGGTAGTCGCAGTGGCAAATCACGGCGGAGCAACCTTAAAGCTTAAAAACGACTTCTATCGAAAGCTTTAGACCCTATTAACCTATTTCTCTTTTCAAAAGCACTCGAAATTGCTTCAGAACACTAATCGAATTCAAAATTCGATTTTTCCCTAAATTCTAACTTTCAATAAATTCTCTCAAATGCAGTGATTGGAGCTTGATTTTGATTTCTGGATCATGAAATGAGGAGTAGGAATTCCTATTTATAAGGAAAAATCAGAAGCTCAAAGGATTCAGCCATTAAAATGATTGTAACGGTCAAGGAATATTTTTTAATGTCAATATTCGATGGTTTTAATCCTCCATTTAATCTCTAAAAACGACTGAATCTGGATATGAAAAGGATACCCTTTGATTTACTCCCACAAAAAAATTTTTTTTAACCTACTAAAACTAAATTAAAACTGATCCCGATCTAAGTCTAGATTAAAATAAATGATCCTAATTTTTCCCAAAACTATCTAAACATCAAAAATCCTATTTTATTTTTATCTTTTTCTATTTTAATTTGATAATTTTTTGCACTAACTATAGTACCTAGTCCTTAAACTTTACAGATCCTTAAATAGCTCATTTTAACTCCAATTGAGGTCTTGTTTGAACCTATCATCTCCATAATTCATGAGTTATTTTGAGAGATAAAAATTGAGCCGAGCTTAAGAGTTTGAATCTTTTCCTATTTTCTAATTTTTAGGGATTTTTTTTTCTAATTTCCAATTTTTTTCTATTTTTAGGGTTTTTCTTATTTTTCTTATTTTTTTTTTAGATTTTCCTAGATTTCTAATTTTTTTCAGCTGCCCCTCTTTGTGGTGAAGTTCGAGTAAAACTTTGCCACAAAGATAAAAAAAGATACCTAATTTTTGTCCTAAAGGGAAATTACTTGTGATTGAGGCTTTTTGAAATGATCTATTGGAGAAATGGCTAATGGTTCATTTGATTAGGATGGTATTCCTTTGAGCAAACGACCTTTGATTGGAAAGCACTCCTATGAGCTTGCGATCTGATGATAATGATTTTTTTTAAGGCAAGATTGGAAAGCGCTCCTATGAGTTTGTGATTTGATGATAATGATTTTTGAAGGAAAGATTGGAAAGCATTCCTCTGAGCTAACAATCAATTGGAGAGAGATTGGAAAGCGCTAAGCGCTCCTCTGAGCTAACGATCAGCTGGAGAGAGATTGGAAAGCGTTCCCATGAGCTAACGATCAACTGGTCGTGAGTATAATAGTTTAGATTTGAATTCATATGATAAGAAATTGGTAAAGCAAACCTTAGGCTATCGTCTTGCATTTTTACAAACCCCTATTAAGTGTTTGCTCTGAAATCTTTGTGAATGTCTTTAACCTAGCATAGCTTCTTTTCTTTTTTCTTATCCTACTGAGCTTCTTTTCTTGGTTAGATAATAAGTGGAATGTAAATATAATAGTTGCCACAATTCCCTTAGGATCTGACCTAATTCTTTCTATACTACTTTGGTAAGTGCACTTGCCATGAATGTTGGAAGTTGCTAAATTGAAGTTGAAAAGAACCAATTAGCTTTATAAATTTTCAAAACTTTAACCAACCCTAACAAAAAAAAAAAAAAATTCACAAAACTAGATTGTTTTGATATTCTATTAATTTGGTGTATTTAGCTTAGTGTATATTTGTATGATTTATATTAAATTTACTCAAATCAATTATTCAATTGCTAGATAATAGAAAAATTAACCGGTATGATTTTTTGTAATCTATTTCCTGAATGGACAACCCTATAATCACCTATAATAACAAACAATAGGTATGCTTGCCTATCAGACTACGTAAAGGTAGCTCTAATTAGAGGCGACCACAGACCAAGTGGACTGAGAGCTATATTCTACTATCAACATTCGTCCCTCCACTCTCATTGCGGGAGAGCAAGGAGAGTGTATATATAATGTACAAGGTTGCTGGATGGAAGTGGTTGTTACTGGTTCTAGGTAAGTTCCACTCCTCACTTGAGCTGCATCCCCATGTCACAGATATTTTGTGGTAAAGGCAATTTAAGTTTCTGTTAGGTATTATACTCAGTATACTTCGCTGTGGTCAAGGACATGTGGTTTCCTCAGGGGCCTTATGGATTTGAATGGTCTTTGTAATACCTATTCTTTAGATTTGATAGCTGTGATTGTTGGTTATGATGTCAAGGCTTTAAGGCCTGCTCACATATCCTAAGGGATTCGGGCCTTTACATCTTCCTTCACTCCGTTATAAATACATGTGTTTCATGGTCAATTCTTTATAGCACTTTTGTTTTTCATTAAGAGAGAATTGTCATCTTGAATCTTTGTTGCCTTCTTAATATTTCTATGTGATTGAGATTTTAGCAATGTGGAGCCTAAGTAACTCTGATACCCTATCTGTAAACCCGCAAAGTTTTACGATCGGTTAAGCTTAAACCATAATCGAAAAGTCAATCGGAAACCCTAAAGTCAACAAAACCCTAGCCAAACGTAATAGTTTAAGTCCGACAATTCCGTGTTTGCAACCCTAAGTGAGTAAGTAAATAATCAGTATTTAGAATAGTTCATAATAACATAAGAAAGCTTAAAAATATCATATTAGTAAAACCGCAATCCGTTTTAGACTCGAACGGATATAGTTCTTGAAAAACGTATTCCGAGGCTCGGAATAGTAAAAATATTCTGGATATACCATTAGACACGTAAAAATATAATGTTTTTAAAAATATCAGTTTTAAAATTTTTTCGATAAATAAAAATATCAGATATCGTATTTATACTCGTATTTTCCTACTACCGGTACTTTATTAGTCATATCTACTTTTAATTACACTATTCATTACTATTCTACACTATTCGTTTATCTCTACTTTTTCTAACACCTACTCTTACACTCTATACACCTATTATCTTTACTTTTTACCTTTCTCATAACTTTACATCACATCTACCTTACTTATTATTACATTTAATTAATAAAAATACAAAAAAAAAAACTCTACGTACTCTCCCCCCTCTCTCTCACCAAGGCCGGCGCCTTCCTTCACCTTCCCTCCCTCCCCCCCAGTCACTCCTCAAGGGGAACCTTAAATAACAGTCCGCCACACTCAATATTAAAGCTTAAATATGACAACCTTAGTCATTCCCAGAAGCTTCGATATTAAGTGTAAGGTGTGCTCTCATAAATTTAGAGGACCATACATGGAATTATGAAGCTTAAGAAGATACAATAACAATTTAACAAAAGAGGATTCATAATATTCATTTATTCATAATAATAGTCTTATAAAACTTAGGGCATTCCAAGCCATAATTAACTATAATCTATTACAAGAAATATTTTTATGAAGTCTACATCTTATCCAACGCTAAACTTCATCTCGAAATTCCTAAACAAAAAAGGAAAATACCCGGCTACAGGGTCCACGTGGCCTCAACCATAAATAGATAAACTGCAAAAGATATCTATAGGGGTATAAGTTAATAGGATTAGTGAGAATTATTTCCATAAGTAAACTTCTTGTGTAGTGAAATTCAAACAAGTTATTTAAGCAATCAAGTGAAATGCAACATACACGTGGGCAAGCAAGGCATATAGTTTTCCAGGAACTATATATTGAATAGATTTACACCCTCCATTCGGGGTTTGGTGATGCATAACCTCAAAACGAGTAGTTTTACTTAAATTATGCTTTCGATCAACACCGCCAAGCATATTAAGTCTACTCGAGTTGAGCCATGCTTTCGAACTTCCGCTAAGCATTTGATTAATTCCATGTCGCTAAGCAATCACTTTCGATCATAACTCTCAAGTGTTGCTTTCGACCGAGCTACCATCCTTCTCACCTAAGGATAATAACCCCATGCAATGTGACTCATTTCGTGGTATGCATGAATCAATTTATTTAAAATATCATAACATCATTATTAACAATTTTAAGGTGATCATCAAATTACATACATATCAAGTATTATTCTAAAACAAACAATTACTTACAATCAATTCTCGTCTCGATATTCTTAGGGTACTTTCAACAATTGTTCACATACATATCAATTTATCTTTCTTTAATTCTAATGCGACTAAACTATAAGCACAATCAACCAAGCCTTTTTAAGGAAATAAACTCACATTGCCATGTCGACACTTCTTCTAAATGGATAAGTCGTTCAAATAATGCACTTAGTTATAATAATCCTCGAGGTACGAGTATTCTTCATCGGAATCACCTAATCAAGAAAAATACCCAAAATGAGTATTTCTTGGTAACTTTTTTGAGATTTGACAAAACTATGACATAAGAACATCAAAGTTCGTATAAGAGAGGAATCCAATTTAAAATAGCCATAACTTGGTTATTTTAACTCGAATTTGCGCATATAATATACCAATTTTTACCTACTCAAAAAGATTTATCCATTTTTAAAACTATTTTCATTAAACTAAATCATTTAGGCTCCGAAACAATGGCGATCAGATTCACGATGAATTTTCCCATCCCAAAAGCAATTTGTTTCAAACATTAACTCATCCAAAATTGCTTTGATAAATACTTAGTTATCTATATAGTTGAAAAATTCTTTTTTTCATAGATACATAGCTCATATTTTATCCATGCTCAAGTATTTGTCATTCATTAGAATTTCTTGAGTAAAACAATGTTAATTAAAAGTTTAGAAAACTATAGTTTACAAGAAATCTATTTTTGTAACTACTTTACATAACAATATTTTGATTCTTTTTTCAAAGAATTATTTCATGTTTATCTTATTCTTAAATAACTTTTGATAAGAATAAATTTCTTCTTTTCGAAATTTTTCAATATTAGTGTCACTTTCCTATTTGTTTTCTATACATTTTTCTTTGACCATTTATTTGAAAAGATCTAAATTTTAAAATTCTCATTCCTTTATATTTATAAAAATCATTTTAGTATCAAAATCATCTTCTTTTTGGAAAACAATGTAATATAAAAATGATGAAAAAGCTTTTCAAACAAGAGTAGCTTTAAAAATTGTAGTGAGTTTTACCTAAAACTTGGAAAAGAATAATTTTATTTTTAGATCATAGATTCTATGTTTCATATAAAACCATTCTTAAGTGATAAAATCTCTTTTTGTCAAAGTATAATTGGAGCTTTAAATATTTGGACAACAATCTTAATAGGTATGATTATGAGAAATAATAAAAGCAAAAATAGCATAAATAATAAATAAAGTAGTATTGAGAGTCTTAGCTTCTTCAAGGCTCTCGGGACTAAGAAATAGACTAGTCCCAAAAAAAAAAGAAAGAAATAAAATGAAGAAAATTATTTTAACTTGATGAGAACAAGTCTAAGACTAACGACTAGCCTTAAAACAACAAGAAATAAATAAATTGTAATGAAAAAATAAATAAATTACTTTGCATTAAAATAAATAAATTGCAAGTGACTTATATGCTCTAAAGAATATATATATTATATATATATATAGATAATACTAAGTTAGATATAATAACAATAATATGAATAAGGTAAAGTAACAACATAAATATATAAATAGAGATTCATGAACAAGAACAATACATGAACATAGAATGGCTTCCATAACTTTTAGTTTTTGGAAACTAACACCATGGTCATGTAAAGTACATGACATGGGAAGAAGAATTTGTAAAGAAAAGTTTACCTAAAGAGGGTTTTTGAAGTATTATGTGGGAATAGGTTTTGTGTATGTAGAAGGTGGTTTGAGAGTATTTTTGAGAGAATTTTGAGAGATTTTTGGGAGGAAAATTTTGAAAGATTTTGGTAGTAAATTTGTAGATAGTAATTATGTAAAAGAAGTGAAAGACGAGGGGGATATTTATAGGAAATGAGGAGAGAATTTTTGTGTGATTTAATTAAAGGAAATTAAAAGCGATTGGGTGGGAGAGAGAGATGGTGCACGGCCATTCAAGAGAGAGGGAGAGATGAATTTTTGTTGATTAAAAGAAAATAAATAAGGTAGATGTGAATTAAAGTTATGGGAAAGGTAAAAAGTAAATGTAATAGGTGTATAGGTGTAAGAATAGGTATTAGAAAAAGTAGAGATAAAAGAATAGTGTAGAATAGTAATGAATAGTACAATGTAAAGTAGATATGACTAATAAAGTACCGGTAGTAAGAAAATATGCGTATAATTGCGATATCTGACATTTTTACTTACCGAAAAATTATAAAACTGATATTTTTGAAAACCTTACATTTTTACGAGTCTAACGGTATATCCAGAATATTTTTACTATTCCGAAACCCCAGGACATGTTTTTCAAAAACTGTATCCGTTTGGGTTCAAAATGATTTGTGGTTTTCCTATCTATTTTTTTTAAGCTTCCTTATGTAATAACGAACTGTTCTACATACTAAGCTCTTACTTACTTTCTTAGGGTTGCTAATACAGGATTGCCGGACTTAAATCATTATATCTAACTAGGGTTTTATTGATTTTAGGTTTCTGGTTGACTTTCCAATTAGAGTTTAAGCTAAATCGATCACAAAACTTTGGGAGTTTACAACCTACCCCCCTTAAAGAAATTTTTGTCGTCAAAACTTGAAAACTCGCACTTGAAGCTTCAAACAAACTTGGTACTAGTGCCGTATCTCATCCAAGGCTTCTCATGTTGCCTCATCGTAGGAATGATTTATCCATAAATCCTTGTCATACTTGGTTTCCTTGTTTCTCAACTTTAGAATCTTTCGATCAAGGATTTATATTGAGTATCCCTCACAGGTGAGATTTTCCTTCAAGTGTACCGGTTCTAACTCTAGGACTTGTTCTGGGTCAGATGTCACACAGAGACGTGAAACACATTATGTACTCCAAATAGGTTCGGAGGCAAAGCTAGAGTATAAGCTAAATCTCCAACTTGCTTTACCACTTCCAACGGTCCAATGTATTGTGGGCTTAAGTTTCCTTGAGAGCGTACACGATGTATACTTTTTATTAGGTTTATCTTTAAGTATACATGATCTTCTTCTAAAATTCCAAAGTCCTTTTCTTCTGATCAGCCCTGCTTCTTTTTTCCATCTTGTGCCTCCTTCATCCTTTGTCGAATTATTCTTATTTTATCCATTGCATCTTGTAGTATATCGGATCCAATTACAAGCTTCTTTACATCACCCCGAAACAAAGGTGATCTACATCATTGTCCATACAGTGCCTTATGAGGTGACGTCTGGATCGTCGAGTGGTAGCCCTTACTGTAGGCAAAATCAATTAGCAACATATGGATATTTCATCTTCCTTTGAAATCCATGACACAAGCTCTCAACATATCTTCTAGAGTTTGAATTGTCGGCTTTGATTGACCATCTGTCTGAGGGTGACATGTTGCACTAAAATGTAGCTTTGTCCTCATACTCTTTCGTAGGTTAGTCCAACATTTAGAAACCAATCTTAGGTCTTGATCCGATACAATTCTGGCTTGTACTCCATGTAACGTACTATCTTCCTTCATAAAGCTTTGCCAGCTTGTCCGTGGAAAACGTCATTTTGATCGGTATGAAGTGAGCCAACTTAGTTAATCGATCAATTATGACACTGATGACATCACTTCCGGTCGGTACTTTTTGGTAATCCATAAACAAAATTCATGGAAATTTGATCCCATTTCCATTCAGATATCGGCAAAGGTTTTACAATCCTCTCGGCCTTTGGTGCTTCATATTCCTTGTTGGCAGATTAGGCACTTCATCACATAATTGAATACATCTTTGTTTCATCCCATCCCTTCAATAATGATCCTTGAAATTCTTGGTACATTTTGGTTCCTCTTTGATGTACCGTATATCCTGAGTTATGAGCTTTGCTCATAATTTCCTTTCTTATTTCCTTATCCTCAGGCACACAAAGTCGTCCTTTTATTCTTACGACATCATAATCGTTGACCATAAAATCAGTACACTTTTCTTCCTATATTTTCCTCTTCATCCTTTGTATCTTCTCATCTTACGTTAAGCTCTTTAGTTCTTGCTATCAAAGTTGGTTCTAATACTAGATTAACTATTTCCACACTTCGTCCTGTAAATTCAATGCTCAGCTTCTCAAATTCTTTCATCAACTCCTTCTGATTTGTGAGTAAAGGTAACAACTTCTCTATGACTCTTGTGGCTTAACGCATCTGTAACGGCGGTTTACCCTCCTCGGACAATAATTGATCCTAAGACCATAGCCTTGATTAACTCTAGCTATCTCCTTTTTCCTCATGTTTAGTTCCTCTGTCTTAGAACAGACCAAGATATCGTTATTACATATTTATCTAACAGAACTTATATACTTGGTTTATGTTAGTCAACCCAAAAGACATTACTAGAAACTCGTAGTGTCCATAACGAGTTCAAAAAGCAGTCTTCCGAATCATCTTTTGATTTGATCCATAATTGGTGGTACTTTGATCTTAAATTAACATGAGAAAACACGTTTCTGTTTGTAGTTGGTCAAAATGATCATCAATCCTAGGGAGTGGGTACTTATCTTTGATTGTGACTTTGTTCATCTCTTGATGATCAATGCATAATCTCATGGATCCATCCTTTTTCTTTACAATCCAAACTAGTGTTTCCATGGGGACAAACTTGGTTGTATAAAACCTTGATCCAAAAGTTCTTGTAGTTGTTTCCTCCAACTCTTTTAACTATAATGGGGTCATTCGATATGGTGCCTTAACAATTGATTTCGTATTGGCCATTAGTTTAATCTCGAAAACGATCCCTTTCTTCAGAGATGATCCAAGTAATTCATCTGAAAATCTATTGACAACGAGGATAACTTCCAAGATAGGTTTCTCTTTATCTTCTCTCGTGCCATCAAGGTAGTCATCTATTTTCTTTGGAACTTCCTCCAGCAGCTCGAACGACTATAACTCCTCTTTCTTTGCAATCGTAGATTCTCTAATGAATGGTATCTTCCCTCCTTCTTGGTCCACGAATTCTTATACTCTTATTGCAACAATCTATTGTGGCTTTGTCCTGAGATAACCAACTCATACCAAAGATTACTCACTTAATCCTATTACTATAAAGTCACAAGTGGATGGATATCCTTATATCCTTAGTGGATGATCCTTCAACACTTCTTAGGTTACAACTACATTTCCCGTGGGGGTTTTTTTCTTAAAGCTAGGAGTCGTCATTTATTATTGGTAGTCCAAACTTCTTAGCTAAACTAGGTGTAACGAAAGAATGTGTTGCTCCGTAATCCAAAGAGCAAAAGCATTCTGACTTCCTAATTGTATGCTTCCTGCATCTCTAACAGGGGAATTACTACTTCTATTCATATCTACTTATCTATAAAAGTTTAAACTCTTGTATTACTATAACAAAAGAATCAACGAAAAAGGTTCAAGGCTTACCGGTTCCCAAGTCACAGCTACAACCTCCACTGCACTCCCAGGTAGCCAAGTCTCTTTCTTCTTCATCTATCTCTTCACTCATCTATTGTCCCTCCATGTTGTGGATTCTGATTCCTAAGCAATGGATTTTGATCTGCTTCCATTTCCATTCCCGGTCCTTATAGGAACAACTCCTCCAAAAGACCTTATTAGAACATTCCTCCTTTGTGGACATTCATTAGTGAAATGCACTTCTTGCTTGCAGACATAGCAAATATTGTTTCCTTTCTTTGAACATTTTGCCATCTTATGGTCTGCATCTCCACAAAAGAAGCACTTTCCAAACAACTGAAGGCGCTTCTTAGGATAGTGTGCTCCATTGCACTTCTAGCAATTAACGTTTTAAGGTATGAACCTCCCACTGTTATCATTGCTCCTATAGTAGTTGGAGGACTTGGATCTCTTTTGTGGAGGTGTGGAACTGGATCCATCACAAAACTTTTTTTAAAAATCGGGGCTTTCTCTTCTTCTATTCTTTCCTTCCTTTTCCTTACTCCTTCTATAATTCGAGCTCTTTCCACCAGTTCTCGATAATTTCTTATGTCAAATTCTTCCAACCTCATTCTCAGGTCTTCGTCCAATCCTCCTAGGAAGACTTGTCTTTTCAATTCTTCGCTGTACTTGAAAGAGTCAGGGGCATATTTCAGCAATCTACTAAACTCAGTCTCGTACTGCTCGATAGTTCTTCCTTTCTAAGCAATTTGCAAGAAGTTTGCACTATACCTTACTCGTAAGCTTCCTGGGAAATAATTTTCCAAGAACTCATATCTGAACATTTCCCAAGTGATTGGGGTCATTAGCTCTCTTTTCTTTGATTCCCACCATATTTTAGCATTCAGACGAAGCATGAATGTCCCATACTTGATTTGTAGGTAGTGTGGGACCTTATATGCATCAAAAGACCTTTCGATCTGAGCAAGCCAATCTTTAGCCTCGTCTGCTTATCGTAAGCTCCATCAAAATAACAGTGACTTCGGATAAAATCAAGCAACGAACTCTTGTACTGCCTTAGCAGTGGGGGGTGAAGGTAGCGGTGCATTTTGGGAGTGCATGCTCGTATGTATAGATGCTTTAGTTGACACTTGCTGTTGCAGCAAGGTAGGTACAAGCGCCAGTGCTGGTGTGGGTTCAAGTATGGGTATGGTGCAGGTGCAGGCATGTTCTGCCTAATTACTTCCAACACTTAGGTCAGATGTCCTAATGTAGCGTGTAAGTCTACTTGAGGTGCAGCGGCTGCTTGAGCGGCAGGCTACTCTGCTTCAACTTCTGGTTGGTTGCAGGCACTTTGCTCCGTCCTACGTCTTCTTTACTTCAGCTGTTTTAAAATTTTCTAAGTTAGGTTTAGTGTTTTGATATCTTCGTTAAATCTTTTATGGAAATCTTTGCAAATATTATGGAAACTTACGTGTATAAATAGTTACTGAAATAAAATTTAACTCAAGGTAAATTTTGGGATCATACTTAAAACATAAATTCATTAGAAAATTAAAATAGCGGGTGCAAGACCCTTACATAGAAGTAACAACAATGTAAATCACAGCAATCACAAACAAGACAACAATACACCATTCCAAAAACTTAAAAGATAGACTAGGATCACTGATCTAGTCTTCAATTACAAAATTTTAGCTGGACTACAAGGGATATGCTCGGTTTCCTTCTTCCTTCCTTCATTCTTCGGGCGTATCTCCAAGGTTTCTGCTGGACGACCTGGGTTTCTTTTCCTCATAAATTGTTGAAAATATCTCTTCCTCTTTCTGGCTGCTTCCCTCGACCTTTCATGAATGTTAGTCAGTTCTGCTTCAGTCAGATCCGGCATTATATCATGAATGGTTCTCCAGGTAACATCCCCTCCAACTTCCATGCTATCGTTCTCATTTGTTGTTGGCGGGTATCATCCATGTCCATGGTTGAGTTTGTCTCCTGTCTCCCTCGAGCCTGCTGCTCTTCCAGATAGTGGATGATTCTTGCTTCCTCGCTATTCTAGGGTTCATCGTTTCGAAAAGTGGTTTGGTTCCTTGCTTCTTGTTCCGATCCTTCTTCTTGGCCTTCATCTGGATCTTCCTTGGATTCTTCCTCAGGATCTTCACTTGCTTCTATCATCTGCTCCTCTCTTATTACCATTCCATTCTTGCTTAGATGTAGAACCTCGTCCCTTCTTAGCTAGACTCCTGTGAAGGTTGGTGGCTCAGTAGATACTTCAGTTAGTGGCCGCAAAACTTCTTGGTAAACTCCATGCCAGTGGAAATCTTTGCTGAGGTCAGCTTTCATCCATTCTAGGTGATCCGTTAAATGATCGTGTGCGTACACGAACACTGGTCCAATTGGTCCAAGTTCAGAAATCGGGGAAAGTTCGGTTTTCATCATCCCTAAGGACAAACATAGCTTCCTTCAGCATCGGTTGGTCTTCATCTATCGCGGCAATCCATTCTACGACATAGATCATTTCTATCTCGGATAATTTCTTTCCTATAGGACAGTTGTGGATGGTCTGCACTACTCCTTTCCACTCTGAAGTCAACAATCCTCTCTTCCAAATCAAAAACATTTCTCGGATGGTCTTGAGTTGTCCTACCAATGCAAACTCCTCACACAACACCCTAAGTCTTAGACGGTAGTTCTCCAAGACTTCAAAGGGTCTTTTTCTAAAATTCTGAGCTTGCAGACGGGCTTCGTCTAAGGTAATCTATTATAGAAGAGAGAGAGGTTAGAAAACTTATTCTACCCATTCCATCTTATCTAGGTCTTTCTTATTTCTATTTAACTTGTTTCTTCTTAAGTCCAATCCTATGATTATGATTCCTGGATTCTTAACCATTCTCTGATACCAACTTAAACTGTCATGCCCCAAGGGGCACCCTAAACGAAATAGTCCGCCGTACTCAATATTAAAGCTTAAGTATGACAATCTTATTCATTCCCAGAAGTTTCGATATTAAGTGTAAGGCATGCTCTCACAAATTTAGAGAACCATACATGGAATTATGAAGCTTAAGAAGATACAATAACAAATTAAAAAAAGAATTCATAATATTCATTTATTCATAATAATCGTCTTACAAAACTTAGGGGCATTCCCCAACCACAATTAACTAAAATCTATTACAAGAATATTCCTGTGAAGTCTATATCTTATCCAATAATAAAATTCATCTCGAAATTCCTTAACCAAAAAGGAAAATATCTTGCTGCAGGGTCTATGTGGCCTCAACAACAAATAAGTAAACTGCAAAAAATATCTATAGGGGTATAAGCTAATAGGCTTAGTGAGAATTATTTCCATAAGTAAACTTCTTGTGTAGTGAAATTCAAACAAGTTATTTGAGCAATCAAATGAAATTCAACATACACATGGGCAAACAAGGCATATAGTTTTCCGGGAACTATATGTGAAATGGATTTATGCCCTCCATTCAGGGTTTGGTGATGCGTAACCTCAAAACGAGTAGTTTTAGTTAAGTTATGCTTTCGATCAACACTGCCAAGCATATTAAGTCTACTCAAGTTGAGCCATGCTTCCGGACTTTCGCCAAGCATTTAATTAATTCCATGTCGCCAAGCAATCGCTTCCGATCATAACCCTAAGTGTTGCTTTCGACCGAGCTACCATCCTTCTCACCCAAGAATAATAACCCCATGCAATGTGACTCATTTCGTGGTATGTATGAATCAATTTATTTAAAATATCATAACATCATTATTAACAATTTTAAGGTGATCATCAAATTTCGTACATATCAAGTATTATATAAAACAAACAATTACTTACAATCAATTCTCGTATCGATATTCTTAGAGTACTTTCAACAATTTTTCACATACATATCAATTTATCTTTCCTTAATTCTAATGCGACTAAACTACAAGCACAATCAAGTAAGCCTTTTTAAAGAAATAAACTCATGTTGCCATGTCGACACTTCTTTTTAAATGGATGAGTCGTTCAAATAATCCACTTAGTTGTAATAATCCTCGGGGTATTGGTATTCATCCTCGGAATCACCTAGTCAAGAAAAATACCCAAAATGAGTATTTCTCGGTAACTTTCTTGAGATTTGACAAAACTATGACATAAGAATGTCGAAGCTCGTATAAGAGAGGATTCCAATTTAAAATAGCCATAATTTGGTCATTTTAACTCGGAATTGCGCATATAATATACTGATTTCTACCTACTAGAAAAAATTTATCCATTTCTAAAACTGTTTTCATCAAACTAAATCATTTAGGCTCCGAAACAGTGGCGATCAGCTTCACGATGAATTTTCCCATCCCAAAAGCAATTTGTTTCAAACATTAACTCATCCAAAAATTGCTTTGATAAATACTTAGTTATCTATATAGCTGAAATTTTCCTTTTTCATAGATACATAGCTCATATTTTATCCATGCTCAAGTGTTTGTTGTCTATTAGAATTTCTTGAGTAAAACAATGTCAATTAAAAGTTTAGAAAACTATAGTTTACAAGATATCCATTTTTGTAACTTCTTTACATTACAATATTTTGATTCTTTTTTCAAAGAATTATTTCATGTTTATCTTACTCTTAAATGAATTTTGACAAGAACAAATTTCTTCTTTTCGAAAATTTTCAATATTAGTGTCACTTTCCTATTTGTTTTCTATACATTTTTGTTTGACTATTTATTTGAAAATATCTAAATTTGAAAATTCTCATTCCTTTTTATAAGGTTTCCTTTATATTATATTTTGTAGAAATCATTTTAGTATCAAAATCATCTTCTTTTTGGAATATAATGTAATATAAAAATGATGAAAAAGCTTTTCAAACAAGAGTAGCTTTAAAAATTGTAGTGAGTTTTATCTAAAACTTGGAAAAGAATAATTTTATTTTTAGACCATAGATTCTATGTTTCATATAAAACCATTCTTAAGTGATAAAATCTCTTTTTGTCAAAGTATAATTGGTGCTTTGAAGATTTGGATAACAATCTTAATGAGCATGATTATGAGAAATAATAACAAGCAAAAATAATATAAATAATAAATAAAGTCAAGTATTGGGAGTCTTAGCTTCTTCAAGGCTCCCAGGACTAAGAAATAGACTAGTCCCAAAAAGAAAGAAATAAATAAAATGAAGAAAATTATTTTAACTTGATGAGAACAAGTCTAAGACTAAAGACTAGTCTTAAAATAATAAGAAATAAATAAATTGTAATGGAACAAATAAATAAATTACTTTGCATTAAAATAAATAAATTGCAAGTGAGCTTCTATGCTCTAAAAAATATATATGTAGATAATAATACTTAGTTAGATATAATAACAATAATATGAACAAGGTAAAGTAACAATATAAATATATAAATAGAGATTCATGAACAAGAACAATACATGAACATAGTGTAGTTTCCATAACATTTAGTTTTTGCAAACTTACGCCATGGTCATGTAAAGTTACATGACATGGGAAGAAGAATTTGTAAAGAAAAGTTTACCTAAAAAGGGTTTTTGAAGTATTATGTGGGAATGGGTTTTGTGCATGTAGAAGATGGTTTGAGAGTATTTTTGGGAGGAAAATTTTGGTAGTAAATTTGTGGGTAGTAATTGTGTAAAAGAAGTGAAAGAGGAGGGGGTATTTATAGGAAATGAGGAGTGAATTTTTGTGTGATTTAAATAAAGGAAAATTAAAAGAAATTGGGTGGGAGAGAGAGAAATGGTGCGCCGGCCATTCAAGAGAGAGGGAGAGATGAGTTTTACTTTTTGTATTTTTGTTGATTAAAAAAAGTAATAAGTAAGATAGATGTGAAATAAAGTGTATAGGTGTAAGAATAGGTGTTAGAAAAAGTAGAGATAAAAGAATAGTATAGGATAGTAATGAATAGTGTAATGTAAAATAGATATGACTAATAAAGAACCGGTAGTAAGAAAATATGCGTATAATTGCAATATCTGATATTTTTACTTACCAAAAAATTATAAAACTGATATTTTTGAAAACCTTATATTTTTACGAGTCTAACGGTATATCCAGAATATTTTTACTATTCCGAGCCCCAGGACACGTTTTTCAAGAACTGTGTCCGTTTGGGTTCAAAACGATTAGCGGTTTTACTAATCTGATCTTTTTAAGCTTCCTTATGTAATTATATACTAATCTCTTACTTACTTTCTTACGGTTGCTAATACGGGATTGCCAGACTTAAATCATTACTTCTAACTAGGGTTTTGTTGACTTTAAGGTTTCCGGTTGACTTTCCAATTAGGGTTTAAGCTAAACCGATCACAAAACTTTGGGGGTTTACACCTCTCTCCCTCCCCCTCGCTCTCTCAATTTTTTCTTAATTTTTCTTTGTTTGAATCACTCAAAATTCACTCGTTATTTTCCTATAAATACCTCCCTCCTCTTTCACTTCATTAACACATTTACTACCCACAAATTCACTACCAAAACTTTCTAAGTTTATCATCTCAAAACTCTCTCCACATACACTCTCAAAACTCTCCCAAAATTCTCTCAAACCCCTTCCACAGACACAAAATCCATTCACACATATTACTCCAAAATCCTCTTTAAGTAAAATTTTCTTTATATGTTTCTTCATTCTATGTCATGTAACTTTACATGACCATGATGTAAGTTTCCTAAAACTTAACGTTATGGAAGCTACACTATGTTTTTGCATTGGTCTTGTTCATGAATATCTATTTATATATTTATGTTGTTATTTTTACTTCGCTCATATTATTGTTCTTATGATATCTAACTAAGTATAATTATGTATCTATCTATCTATCTATATATATATATATATATATATATTCTTTAGAGCATATAAGCTCACTTACAATTTATTTACTTTTATGCAAAGCAATTTATTTATTTTCTTTCTTTGCAATTTATTTATTTCATGTTGTTTTAAGACTAGTCAATAGCCTTAGACTTGTCTTCATCAAGTCAAAATAATTTTCTTTTCTATTTGGAACTAGTCCATTTCTTAGTCTCGGGAGTCTTGAAGAAGCTAAGACTCCCAATAGTTGACTTTATTTATTATTCATTATGTTACATTTGCTTTTTATTATTCTCATGATCATACACATAAAAAGTGTTGTCTAAATCTTAAAACTTCAGTTATACTTTTTGCAAAAAGGAGAGTTGATCACCTAAGAATGGTTTTATATGAAATTTAGAATTTATGATTTAACAAAAATTAAATCTATTCTTTTCAAAACTTTAGGAAGAACTCACTATAATTTTAAGCTACTTTTGTTTTGATAAGATTTTTAATCATTTTTATATTACATTGTTTTCCAAAAGAAGATGACTTTTGATACTAAAATGTTTTCCATAAAAATATAATATAAAGGAAACCCCATAAAAAGGGAATTAGAATTTTCAAACCAAGATTTTCCGAGTAATGGTCAAAGAAAAATGACACTAATATTAAAAGCTTCAAAAAGGAAAATAGAGAAGTTTATTAAAAAGTCATTAAGGAATATAGTAAGATAAATATAAAATAATTCTTTGAAAACAAAAGAATCAAAATATTCAGTTTAAAGGATTTACAAAATGGATTTCTTGTAAATTATGGTTTTCTAAACTTCTAACTAACATTGTTTTACTAAAGAATTTTGGTTGGACAACAAACACTTGAGTATGGATGAAATATGAGCTATATATCTATAAAAAGGAATTTCTCAACTATGTAGATAAATAAGTATTTATCAAAGCAATTTTTGGATGATTGGATGTTTAAAACAAATGCTTTTGGGATGGGAAAATTCATGGTGAATCTGATCGCCACTGTTTCAGAGCTTAAATGACCTAGTTTGATGAAAATAGTTTTAGAAATGGATAGATCTTTTTGAATAGGTAGAAATCGGTATTTTATATGCCAATTTGGAATTAAAATGACCAAGTTATGATCATTTTAAGTTGGAATTATCTTCTATATGAACTTTGACTTCTTATGACATAGTTTTGTCAAATTTCAAGAAAGTTATCAATAAATACTTATTTTGAGTATTTTTCTTGACTAGGTGATCCCAATGAAAAATAACCGTATCTCGAGGATTATTTCGACTAAGTGGATTGTTTGATCGACTCATCCATTTAGAAGAAGTATCGTCATGGTAACATGACTTTATTTCCTTAAATACGTTACTTGATTGCTTGTAGTTTAGTCGCACTAGAATTAAGGAAAGACAAATTGATATGTATGTAAGAATTGTTGAAAGAATTCTAAAAATATCGAGGTGGGAATTAATTGTAAGTAATCATTTATTTTAGTATAGAACTTAATATGTATGAGATTCTATGATCACCTTAAAATTAATAATAATGATGATATGATATCTTAAATAAATTGATTCATGCATACCACGAAGGGAGTCACATTGCATGGGGTTATTATCCTTGGGTGAAAAGGATAGTAGCACGGTTGAAAGCAACACTTGGCGGCTATGATCGAAAGTGATTGCTTGGCGACATGGAATTAAACCAATGTTTGGTGGTAAACCGGAAGCATGGATCAACCCGAGTAGACTTAATATGCTTAGCGATAATGATCGAAAGCATAACTTAAGTAAAACTACTCGTTTTGAGATTACTTATCACCAAACCCCGAATAGAGGGCGTAAATACATTCAACATATAGTTCTCGAAAAACTATATATGCTTTGCTTGCTTACGTGTATGTGCATTTCACTTGAATTCTTAAATAACTTGTTTGAATTTTACTACATAAGAATTTTGCTTATGGAAATAATTCTCACTAAGCCTATCAGCTTATACCCCTTATAGATATCTTTTGTAGTTTAACTATTTGTGCTTGAAGCCACGTAGACCCTGTAGCCAGGTATTTTTTTTCCCTTTTTGGTTAAGGAATTTTTAAATGAAGTTTAGCATTAGTTTGGATATAGACTTCATAGCAAATTTCTTATAATAGACAATAGTTATTTTGGTGGGGGAATGCCCTAAAGACTTGTAAAACAATTATTATAAATGAATGTTATTATGAATTCCCTTTTCTTAATTTGTTATTATATCTTCTTAAGCTTCATAATTCAAAGTACGGTCCTCTAAATTTGTGAGAGCATGTCTTACACTTAATACCAAAGCTTCTAGGATGACTAAGGTTGTCATACTTAAGCTTTAATATTGAGTGTGACGGACTGTTATGTTTAGGGTACCCTTAGGGGCGTGACACTATCATTTTCATGCCACTCTAATGGTAGGGTTCAGAGGTTTGCAGGTAAGATGAGGAGGGACGAGAGAGAGTCAAGCATTAACTTGATAAGGTTAAGCTTGTCAGGTAATGCGAGTATTTCGATTGGTGGCGAAGCTTCTGGTGGTGGTTGAGATTTGACCATCCATGGTGATAAGGGGAGCTCAAAAGGCGGTGGTTCTTTTGTTGGGTCGGTATGCTAAACCTACGAAATAATGTAACAAATTCCCTTAGATTAGCATGCAAAGGATGGCAAAAGGGAAAGGCCATGTGGTACCTCTTCATAGTAGGGCAGTTGTTGGTAATAGTCCTCACATAGTTCGTAGCACACTTACTAGTGCGAAGCTCGAGTGCATTGGAGGGGTGAGATGCGAGGCTATCTAGGGGATTGGGAAGTTGTCCTTCATTATTCCTTGGACGACGTCTATTTACTTGAAGGGCGAGCTTTTTTCTTATATGAGAAAGCTTTCAATTTTAGTTTGTGGATGACATTCTCCCCTTTCCAGGAGGGGATTTTTAATCATCACTAGCTATCTCCTACACAATTGCTTCCAGATGCTTAGCAAAAACTGGTGGCCTTTGAGGCCTTATGCCTTAGTCTTAGCATGAACGCCTTTATGATATCTCACAAGGCAACTTAAGAGCTCCTTTATGCTCTACAGTGGACTTACGAGTTCCAATGGTTCTTACTAAAAGAAGAAGTTCTAGATCATTCGAGCTAAGGCAAGTACCTAACATCAGTTTAGCTTTTGGGTGAAATGGTCTAAGTCTATAAGCAATACGAGGCCTCTGAGGTCAGGGCCTCGTGATGATGATGTAAGAATATCGAGGCGGGAATTAATTTTAAGTAATCATTTATTTTAGTATAGAACTTGATATGTATGAGATTCTATGATCACCTTAAAATTAATAATAATGATGATATGATATCTTAAATAAATTGATTCATGCATACCACAAAGGGAGTCACATTGCATGGGGTTATTATCCTTGGGTGAAAAGGATAGTAGCACGGTCAAAAGCAACACTTGGCGGCTATGATCGAAAGCATTGCTTGGCGACATGGAATTAAAACAATGCTTGGTGGTAAACCAGAAGCACTCAACCCGAGTAGACTTAATATGCTTGGCGATAATGATCGAAAGCATAACTTAAGTAAAGCTACTCGTTTTGAGATTACTTATCACCAAACCCCGAATGGATAATGTAAATATATTTAACATAGAGTTCTCGAAAAACTATATGCTTTGCTTGCTCACATGTATGTTGCATTTCACTTGAATTCTTAAATAACTTGTTTGACTTTTACTACACAAGAATTTTGCTTATGGAAATAATTCTCACTAAGCCTATTAGCTTATACCCCTATAGATATCTTTTGTAGTTTACTATTTCGGCTTGAAGCCACGTGGACCCTATAGTCAGGTATTTTTTTCCCCTTTTTGGTTAAGGAATTTTTAAATGAAGTTTAGCATTAGTTTGATGTAGACTTCATAGCAAATTTCTTATAATAGATTATAGTTATTTTGGCAGGGGAATGCCCCAAAGACTTAAAACAATTATTATAAATGAATGTTATTATGAATTCTCTTTTCTTAATTTGTTATTGTATCTTCTTAAGCTTCATAATTCAAAGTACGATCCTCTAAATTTGTGAGAGCACGCCTTACACTTAATACCAAAGCTTCTAGGATGACTAAGGTTGTCATACTTAAGCTTTATTATTAAGTGTGGCGGACTGTTATGTTTGAGGTACCCTTTGGGCATGACACTATCATTTTCATGCGACTTAATGATAAGGGTTCATAGGTTTGCGAGTAAATGAGGAGGGACAAGAGAGACGCAAGCGTGAGTATTTCGATTAGTGGTGAAGCTTCTGGTGGTGGCTGAGATTTAACCGTCCACGGTGATAAGGGGAGCTCAAAAGATGGTGGTTCTTTTGTGGGTCGGTACACCAAACCTACGAAATAGTGTAACAAATTCCCTTGGATTAGCATGCAAAGGATGGCAAAAGGGAAAGGACATGTGGTACCTCTTCATAGTAGGGTAGTTGTTGGTGATGGTCCTCACATAGTTTGCAGCACACTTACTAGTGCGAAGCTCGAGGTGCATCGTAGGGGTGAGATGCGAGGCCATCTAGGGGACTGGGAGGTTATCCTTCATTATTCCTTAGACGAGCTCTATTTACTGGAAAGGCAAGCTTTTTTCTTATATGAGAAAGATTTCAATTTTAGTTTGTGGATGACATTCTCCCCTTTTTAGGAGGGGATTTTTAATCTTCACCAGCTATCTCCTATACAATTGCTTCCAGATGCTTGGCAAAAATTGGTGGCCTTTGAGGCCTTATGCCTTAGTCTTAGCATGAGCTCCTTTATGATATCTCGCAAGGCAACTTAAGAGCTCCTTTATGCTCTTTAATGGACTTACAAGTTCCAATGGTTCTTACTAAAAGAAGAAGTTCTAGATCATTCGAGCTAAGGCAAGTACTTAACATCAGTTTGGCTTTTGGGTGAAGTGGTGTAAGTCTATCACTAATACGAGGCCTCTGAGGTCAAGGCCTCATGATGATGATGCTAAGCGGGCTATCAATGAGTATGTAGCTCTCGAGGTGGGAAGTAATTGGATGCCGAGCTCATAGTGAAGATATTTTTGAGTGAGAAATGATCATTGATGGAGGTGTGGCTTAATGGAAGTGTAAGCTATGGGAGAGCGTCTGATCATCAAACTTTGACTAAGACAATCTAAGGTTATGGTCATTTGAATTCCTTGGTGTAAGCCCCAGAAAATTTCAGTAAATGATTCCAAAATAAACATCGAAGATAAACTCTAAAAATGACTCCAAATTAAAACTGAACTTCGACTAGCCCTAAATCACAAAGAATCTAGAAATTTCTTAATCTTGAGAAAATGAGAATCCTTAAAAATAAAATAAGAACTCAACAGTCTTTAAATCCAAAACCATTACGTATGACAAATTCTATAC
The DNA here is from genome assembly GCA_024138025.1 of Combretum micranthum. NCBI lineage: Eukaryota > Viridiplantae > Streptophyta > Magnoliopsida > Myrtales > Combretaceae > Combretum > Combretum micranthum. The sequence continues at coordinate 201,235 of JAMXBD010002104.1, read as the reverse complement.
TTAACTCTGACTTGTAAAATCGGGTAATATAGAACTCAAAAACAAATTATTAAAAAAAGTAAATAACGATAAACCTTCGAAATAAAACCCAATTCAAGAATTTTGAAAACGTTAAGAGATATTAAATACTTACAAAAAAATAAAATTTAAAATAAATTCCAAATAAATGTCTTATATAAACATAAACCCTCAGTTTCGAAATTGGCAAAGATCTAAACCGGAAAGTCACCGAAACCCTATGTGGAATATAGTAGTTTAGGTCCGCAATCTCGCACTCTTAGCCCTAGAGGCCGAGGTGTGATTTAAGTGTGTAGAATAATTCGTAGTAATATAAGGTCACTTATAAATATCATAATGGTAAATTTTTACTTATCTCGAACCCGTTCGGATACAGACTTTGAAAAGTGTGTCCAAGGCTCAAGATATCAAAAATATACCATTAATACCGTTAGACTCATATTTTCATAAGGATTTCAAAAATATTAGTTTTATAATTTTTTGATAACCAGAAATATCTAATTTTGCGATTATATTCGTATTTCTTTACTGGCGGTAATTAACTAGTCTTTTACAATATTCACTACTATTCGTTACACAATTTTACTACTCTTGTAAACCCTTATATTTTTAGATAAATATTTTATAGATCATAGAAATTTCTGTTTTTTAAAATTTAGTTCATTTCGGGTTTTTACGCGATCCGTTTCTGTTTAAGACCGATACTAAAAATAAAATAAATTAATTTAATAATTGAAAATATTTGAAAATATTTTTATTTTCATAAAATAACCTTTTAGAATTTTTCAGGTCATAAAAATATCAATTATAACTCATATTCGCGTATTTTGATCATACTAACTTATTTGATAATTCACTAAAATAAAAAATAAATTATATTATTTTAATTATGAAAATTTTGCTACAAAAATTTGGAATGCATTTTTCTATTTTTTTATTTTATTTATAAAGAAAGTACTCTTACAAACCCATACATATATACACTTTTTACACATCACCTCTTTTTCATTTCACTCTTTATACACTTCATGTATCACTTCATGGCAGATTTTTTTGACCTCTTTTGCTGCCTTTTGTCCTTTGAAACACTCCAAAAATTGACTGAAATAAACCTATTTCAACCTTTCTTTAAGCAGTAACACCTACACTTGGTTACACATTACAATTTCAAGTCAAAAACTAACTAAATCTCCCTCCCTCTCTTCCAAAATCACGCTAGCTATGAGGCATGTGTTAGCTGCCATTTCTTTTTTTTTTTTATTTCATTTTGAGTATCTTTAAGTCCTCATATCTCTCTACATATGCCCTCTCTCATTCACACCTTTAACCCTTTATCCTTCTTTGCAATTTTCCCCTCTATTTTCCTCTCTTTCTCTCTTCATTTGTTCTTATTCTTGCAAGAGAAACTTGCTACCCCTATTCTATAAGTGAGTTCCTACATATATTTCTTGAAGATCCTTAGGTAAAACTCTTATTCAAAGCTTCCATAGTTGATGTAGGTGGAGTGTAGTGAGAGTTTCATGTATCAAATGACTTTCCATAAGCTTAAAAGTTAAGGATGATGATACCAAAATGAAACACTCATCCTACTTATGATTATTCTCTTGTGATCTTATTATTTTCTTGCTAGAAATGGTTATATTTTGTAGATCTAACTTTTATATAACTTTGATTATATTTATGTTTAGATCTATGAGTTTATAGCTTACTACCATGGATTTCTCTTATATTTATGTTCATAGTAGGTCTAGATCTTGGTTTTGAACTCAAACAGAAATGGTGAAATTCGTATCTAGGCAAGACCCATATTTAAAGACCTCTTCCTAAGTGTCAAAATGAAAGTTTTACTTGAGATAATGAAAGCTTAGTGTGTATATCATCAAGACTTCATTTTATATGATTCAAAGGTAATTTTCAAAGCATAATTTAAAAACATGTTTTCCAACTCAAAAATGAAGATTTTATTCAAGATATGGAAGGCTCTTAAGATAGATATGTAAATGATGAATTTTCATAAGTTTAGATGGATTTTATCAAAAGATATGTCCAAAAACAAATTTTGTAAATTCGGATCTAAACCAAAACCAATTTTGGAAACTTATTTTTTAACACCAAAATAAAGGATTTGTTTAAAATATGAAAAGCTTGTGGAATAGATATCAATACGAGATGTTTTTGATAAGTAAATGGTAGATCTACTAATAGAGATTCTCAAAATAGGAAAAGATTACAAAATATAAAATTTGAGTTTTATCCTAACCTTGTAAAATTCATATCTAGGAAATGATGATATGAAAACTCCTATTTTTCAAACTCAAAATGAAAGTTTTACTAAAGGAATGAAGTTCTTAGTGGCTAGGTATGGTTGAGCATTAAGTTCCTAAGTATCAAATGAGTTTCCTTAAAGGAATCACCACAAGAATAATTTTTACAAAATTCAGATTTTGTGATGAATCAAATTTAAAAACATGTTTACAAAGTGTAAAATGGGAATTTTTATTGAAGAATAAAGGCCTTAAGGAATATACATAATGATGACTTAATTTTAACAAGAATAAATAAATTTTATCAAGTAATTTTTCTAAAAACAAGTGGGAATCGTCAAGAATATAAGACGAGCCTTTTAAGTTGATTTTACATAGTCTTACAAGGAAGAACATGTACATATATATCTCATAACATATCATTTATGATAGTAACTTGCTCATATTGCACGTATAGTTGCTTTGGATAGTAGAAACTTCATAAACTTTCACAAAATCAATTTTCTAATTTGGTTTTCACTACTGATCTAAACTGATCAGAGCTTTTCAAAGCTTAAAAGTTTTCAAAACTTAAATATGATATTAGAATTAGATAGATCTTTTAAAGTAGATAGAAATCAGTAAATAATTTGCTAAATTTCGAGCTAAAATGACAAAGTTAGGGCATTTTTAAGTTGGAATTCCCGCGTAGGATGAGAATTACAAACTTGATGGTTTGCGTGAGATAGAATGGATTATTTTTGAGTTGAAATACTCATTTGGGTATTTCTTTCCTTAGGTGACTTTGCTTTCGAGGATTCGTTGCCACCCGACTATTACGATTAAGATACCGAGGTCCAATAGACATGTGAGTTTTTCTCTTATTTTGTTACCTTGTTTATGCTTGTAGCTAGTTGCAATAGAATTATAGGAACAAGATAAAAACCGATATGAATGGGGATGGGATAGATGAGGAGACTTGATGTATGTATGCTAAAGAATACTAAAGCATATCGAAACCATGAATTGATTGGATAACTGCACTGTTCATATTGTTTTTGTTTATGTGTATGATATTGGTTGGTCACTTTAAAGAATGTATTAATAACTTGACCTAAGAAAAAATAAATTGGTCATGCATCGCATCGGTCGAGTTACATTTGGTAGCGTGCTACTCCCACGCAAGAAGATCAGTATGGTCCGAGGTCACATTTGGAGAATGGGACCTGGTATCAAAGTTCATTCATAGGAAACTAAAGCACACCAGGAATGCATTCCATGAATGAGCCGAGCCAAGTCGACTGCTAAGAGCTGGGGGGCTCGGGGACTAGCAACAAATCGTGTAGACTTCTATTACCATCCCTAACCCTTAGATACGAAAGGCATGAATCCGTTCTGGGTATGGGTTCCGAATACCCATACATAATTGTCTGCTCATGTGTTTGTTTCATGCATAGCATATGGATGATTTATAACTTGCTTATTATGGTACGAAATTAAGGGAACTCTCACTAAGCTAGTGTAGCTTATACCCCAATAGATGTTTGAATAAACAGGCTGACAGAAGAATGCTACCTGAGGACCGAGATGTCTGGAGCTGAATATGATCTTGAGGTTCCAGTAGGAAGTAAGAATACTTGAAGATATTAGCTAGGTTTTGTGAATTGCTTTGTAATAATTTTATGTAGTGAAATCTTTTGATGAATTGTAATTAAGGTATAGTGAATTGTATTTCCTTTACATTGTTACTCAAGTTATATCAATATAAAATGTATCACTCCGATGTGTCTCCTTCATGTGTTAGACGCTTTGTATATTGTATGGAAGCCTTCGTGTGACTGAGGTGGTCATTTCTAGGCTTTAATATTATGTATGATAGAATGCCACGTTTAGGGTACCTATCGGGGCGTGACACCTGTTGTGTGATTATTCATCATTGACTATGTTTTGACTTCATTTGCTTCCCCATTGTTGTTCAGGTCTAGGTGAAGTATTTGGATAGCGATTGACTCATCCCATAAGCTACTAAGAAATGGGTTTTGAAAGAGCTCTTTAAGCGCGAGGAGTGGAAGGAGGCCCAGGTGAAGCTCGTTATGGATACCGCTAAGTTGATAAAAAATGAATTGCTAGAGAGGTATCCGAACTTAGACATTAGCTTTCTAACAGCTTGTTTAAGGGAGGCTATGATAGCGGCTTCTTCTAAGGAAGAGGATGGTGGAGAGTTAGATGAGCAAGGTAGAGTTAGAATTAGAGAGGGTAACTAGGCTGATGTCTCTATTGTTCCAGCGGGTAAGGAAATTTGTAAAACCCTAAAATTTCGATTAATTTTTAAGTTCAATCTTAGAATTAAAAGTCAACCGGAACCCTAAAGGTCAACGAAAGTCTAGTACAAACCCTAGAATTTAGATCATGCATTCCCGTATTCTTTAGCCCTAGAAAACAAAGTTGAGTTAATTAGTGATAATAGTTCATAACAGCTTGAGGAAGCATAAAAATATCATATTCGCGAATTTTGAGTGTCATTCGAACTCAAACGAGATCAGTTCTCGAAAAATGTGTTTCAAAGCCTGGAATAATAAAAATATTCTAGTAACATCGTTAGGACCGGTTTAGTGCAAAGATTTCAAAAATATCAATTTTATAATTTTTCAGTAACTAAAAATAACAAATATCGCATGAATACGCGTATTTTCTTACTACTGGTATTTTACTAGTCACATCTACTTTACATTACACTATTCATTACTATTCTACATTATTCTTTTATCTTTACTTTTTCTAACACCTACTCTTACAACACCATACACCTATTATTTTTACTTTTTACCTTTCTCATAACTTTATATCATATCTATCTTGCATATTATTACTTTTAATACATAAAATTACAAAAAATCAAGTCCCTCTCCCTCTACACCATAAATGGCTGGCGCATACCCCATCTCTCTTCCTCATATTATTTTTCAATTTTTCTTTAACTAAATCACTCAAAATTCACTCCCCATTTTCCTATAAATATCCCCCTCCTCTTTCACTTCATTCACACATCTTCTACTCACAAATTTCACTCCTAAAACTCTCTAAAATTCTCTTCACAAAACTCTTCTTCTACAAACACTTTAGGTAAGAATTTTCTTTAGATTTCTCTTACCATATCATGTAACTCTACATGATCATGGTGTGAGTTTCCTAAACTTAATGTTATGGAAGCTACACTATGTTCATGTATTGTTCTTGTTCACGCAAATATATTTATGTATTTCTATATTGTTATTTTACTCTTGCTCATATTATTATTGATATTATGTTAATCTCTTATATATATAACTACATATAATTATGTACTTATATATATATAACTACATATAATTATGTACTTATATATAATCTTTAGAGTATATAAGCTCATTATTATTTATTTGCTTCCAAGTTATGCAATTTATTTATTTATTTCATGTTATTATAAGACTAGTCTCTAGTCTTAGATTTGTCATCATCAAGTCAAAAAAATATTTGCTTTCTTTTTCTTATTTCTTTTGGGACTAGTCCATTCTTAGTCCGGAGATACCTTGATGAAGCTAAGGTTCCCAATACTTGACATTGACATATTCCTTTACTTGCTTATTTTATTACTTATTATGCCTTTCTTATGTTTTTATAATTATATATTCATGATCATGCATGATCATATTGATTTTGTTTCAACAAGATAAAGAAGGAATAGTTTTGTTAAAATAGAAGGTCTTCTTCAAAAATAAATGTTGTCATGAAAGAAATAATTTTCTATGAAAACTTAAGGATCCATCTTAGTATATCTTTTCTAAGAAATTTAGTGGGGCTCATAAGAGAATTTAGAAACTAAAGAACATTGGAATTCTTAGATATTACACACTTACACCTTACAAAATTGTGAAGTGGAAAGATATTCTTAAAAATAAAAATTTCAAATTCTTGTTTAAACAAAAGTTTTACCAAAACTTCACTTTTCATCAATAATTAAGTTTCATTTAAACTAGTTTGACAAACACCAAGAATTTTTCTTTCATAAAAGTAGAATAATCTTAAGAAATGAGTTTAATGAACAACTTAGGAAATCATTTCTTTAAATGTAAGAAAATGAAGAATTATTACTACTTTCAAAAAGTATTAGAAACTAAGCTATAAGAAATTTAGAAAACTAAAAAAATCATTCTTTTGAAATTTAAAAAGACTAAGGAAGTGGAATTAAGGCAAAGAAAATACTCATTTAAAATAACTTGAGAAATTTTCCAGCAAGCTAAGAAAAAAGTTTCAAAATTTTACTTTTCCAAAATTTTCTTTAAGACTTTACTTTTACCAAAAATTCATGGTTGAGACAACTTCATTAATTTCATGTATTTAACATGAGTAAATAAATAAATAAATATATATATATATTTCAAAGGTCTTACAAACTATTATAATATTTATATCTTGGATACAAGTTTTTGTAAAAAAGAGAAAAAGTAAGTTTTGCAAAAATTCATGGTGAATCTAATCACTACTGTTTCAGAGTTCAAACGACTTAGTTTGATGAAAATATTTTTATAATTGGATAGATCTTTTTGAATAGGTAGAAAACGGTATATTAATATGCGCAATTCCGAGTTAAAATGACCTAGTTATGGTCATTTTAAGTTGAAATTACCCTCTATACAAATTTTAACGATCTTATGATATAATTGTCCATTAAATTCATTAAATGTATAAAACTGTAATGAAATTGATACTATGGAATAATGAAATAGAGTTGTAATAGGAATTTTTTTTTGTAAATTTTTATTTAAATGAAAATATTTTGGAAAAGAGATAATTTTAGTATTGAATTATTATTCATAGATTGAGTAAATAATAGCTATTCATTTTTTTTCGAAATAGTTACTTTTATGGAATCACTATTACGATTAAATAAATAGCGTAGTAGCTCTTCTATAACAAAGTGAATGGCAGGTGATAAGGTTTAGTGATTGTAATAAATGTAAAATGTTATTTATTTATTTATTTTAATTAGAACACATGATGGAATGACATTCCCTTTTGTTTTTTTAAGATTATGGGGCTTGTGCAAAAGTTTCCTTTTCCCTTTTTTTAACCCTTTATTTCCATGGTTTGATAACACAAGTAACCCCTCTTTGAGTCCTTGGGCTTGTCGCCACATTGGACCATAAGCCCATATATGCGGGCCCTCAGTTTGCGCTAATCGCACCGAAAAGTCCTTTAAGTTCCATTAATTCCCCATTGTCAGACTCCTAGAAAAGCCAATTACATATAGCAGGTTAATTCGGTTCTCAAAATCATGATTAGAATGAATGCGGAGTCAACTGTTGTGTTACTCAATTAATGACGTTTAAACCACATCTTATCATGTGTGTCCCTTCAAAAAATTAAATAGGACGGCCCTATCCAATTTAGGACGACAGGGTATAATGTTCTAAGAATGTTTGCAAGCTTGCTTATATGAGGAACGATAATATTAGAATGCGATCCTCTTGTTATTTAATTATTATATTGAAATAATTCATCACTATCCTGTGGCCTGGGTTTTCTCGTTAAGAGGCTAAGTACGGTGCATCCCATGTGCGGACTGTATCCTACTGCCTGAACACTGTTCCAATTTCTGCGCTGAACTGACAACCATGGAGGACCACAGTACTAGCAAGATGTGTAATAAAATAATGTCATTTTATGGGGATTTTACTCTAGGCTACACAATAAACTGCATGAAAAGTAATTAACATTTAGAGGTAATTTTATTTAGAGTATTTATATTTAAGTGATTAAAAAATTTATTATTTAAAGTTTAATTTTTTAAGGTATCAATATTTTAAATTATTAAAAATAAATATTAATATTTTATAATATAAATCAAATAAGCTATTAATATTTGACCATTAAAGAAAACTAAAGAAAATTAATTGAAAATTAATACAAACGTTGATATCTTAAATAACATTTACAAAATATTGATACCTTCATTTGATTCAATTTATAAAACATCGATTCTCCATTTTAACCACTTGAAAAACTAATATCTTAAATAAATTTATCCTTAAATGTTAATACTTTCTAGCATAATTTACTCTAAGGCTATGTGACGGGACCTAAAGAGTCTCATCTATATTTTGGGATGACTTATGAGAGATTTGGTATGGTAGACCTGAAATAAGAATCATTGGATCAGTCTATTCACTCTCAATCTTTCTTAGAGAAATTTATGTACTTAAAAGAGGCTATTGATAGGCTTAACTCAAGATGGGACTCATCTCAACCGTTGACACTTTATACAATCCAACAAGTGTTATCAACAACCAATCTTTATAAATACCTTAAGGGTTTGCATCATTTGGTAGACTAGAGAGATTCAAAGAAACGTCACTGTGTTGTCGGATTTTAACTCTAGAGATCAATTGAGGTTCATAACAAAAAACGTATTGCCTCTCTTCAAAAACTGTAAGGTTGATACTACATAGTTCCTCTACTTATCACGCGTGCACTTAAGCTATTTAAGATTGCTTATTTCTTCTTTTTGCCTTGTCTCCATAAATCATTTTTATATGTCATTGCCAAGCCACATCTCAGAAGCCATGTGTAGCATAGTCCAAATATTACACACCCGTAACCATTGTAGCCGGATCCACACCCTCTAAATCTGTGGACCCTTGATTCCTTCATTTCCGGATGACATATGTTTATAATCAAAGACAGTTACAACGATAAAACGCGCATAATGATTGAAAGTACAGATTGAATCAAATAAAGAACTGCACAGAAACTCCCCATTGTGATTAAGGGCGGACGGGGACGGCTTAAGCCCCTGGGGTCGTATAAACCCACTATTTCTACGGCAACGGTCAAGCAATGCATCGTTACGATGACAATGTTTCTGGATTTTTTTTTTTTTAATCTCTCTCTTTTATATTTGTTACCATTAAAGCCGTCATGTCGTTAAACATTATTATAATAATCCCTGAAGTACAGTTATGCTAGTGCCTTAAAAGCTCTAAACTAGTCAAATATTAGGAATGTTGGTTTGGTAAACCATGGACAATCTTTTATATCAGATGCATCTTAATTTTCGACCACCGGTAGAAATTATAGTGATATCTTACTTTTAAGATTAGTATAATAATATTATTAATTTTAATAATTTAATTTATAATAAATACTGACAAAAAAAATAAAACGTTTCTGTATAAAATAAATCCAATTCATCCCACAAGCATGAGACTAAGGTTAACACTAATAGCCAAATAAGGGATTACTTTATTTGAGATTGCTAGAAAGAATAACCTATAGATATCCTATTTTATTTTATTTTTTTTTTCTGATACATAATGACATGTGTTTCAAAGAAAAATATAGACAAAAATGAATCATTTACAGACATAAAGTTCCTTCGCAAACCTTTTTCGATCTTTTATGCCATAGATCTATATACTTGGTCATACAACTCGTAAGTCTTACCCGAAATTTTGTCAAACATATAGCTTGCAGCTCCAAAGTCTCTTCTCTTATTACAATCTAGAGCTATTGGTATTTCTCAAACATTGAGAGGATTTTTCTATGGAATAAACGTTTCATGATATTGATCAATTAGGAACGTAGTATTTACATACATATACTTATATATATGTGTGTGTTTATGAAATTAATGTTAAAAATTACTGTAAACGAAAATCGTTTTCTTCAATATTCCATTATGGGGTATAATATTTTATTATTATCAATTCAATCCCTTCCCAGGCCCGCCGCCCGGCCGTAAAATTCAATCAATCCTTAACTAGTTGAAGTTTCCACAACCAATAATTCTCAACTATCATAGAAATAGGTCCGACGCGTAGTATTAATTACGTAAGAATAATATGCAGATCGACATGTATTTCAATAATTTCCCGGGTCCCACGTAAGAATAATTTGTTCGCAGCAACGTTTACGTTCCGTTGCCCATACATACGTAGGTCAATGTCGTCCGGTTGGTATAGACGACTCTTCACCAACCGAAATTTAAAGCTTATTTTATTAATGGGAAAGCATACTACAAGAGCCAAATCTTCTCTTCCCCCCCTCCCCCGCATTTAATATCCATATACATAAAAAATAAAACCCAACTAGAGCACAAGAAAAGCCAATTGTCCAGACCCTTGCATAGAGCAAATAAGCTTATAAAATCCCGACTCCTTTTACAACAAAGAACCCAAAGTTGTAAAAGAAGCTACAAAAAGAAAAAAAGAAAAATGATCTTCAGTATCAAATAAGTAATAACCGAAGAACCCCAATTTTTTTTAATCGAAGCTCTTCAAATTGAAGCTTTCTTCATCATTAAAGAAAATCCTAATTTTTGTTAATATATATTATGATAGCAGTGCCATATCTAGTGTGAAAAGTGGAAAAGATTATTTCTTTAGAGTTGTGTACGAACTGCCATGCTGTCCTACGCTCAATAGTGCAGACCATGAGTTTGTTTTTCTCCTAGATTTTTTTTAATGGTTTGGGACCATTTTTCACACAGTGAAATCTTTCTTGTATTTTGCTTTGAATTTTTGCAAGTTTAGTCACATCGTTGAAATTGAGAATCAAGGCCATTCAAGTTTTCCACAGTGTAGCTTTCGAGGTGGCCTCAGTGGTCATTGAATATAATAATGATGCTGGTTTATAATTGAAAAAAAAAAATATATATATATATATATAAACAGGATCTAGATCTATTAACCTTTCTATAGACAAGCAATTGAACGATGGAATAACGGTTGAATCATTAAAATGAATAACCAATGCTCCAAAATATCTATCCATTGTCAAAATGTAATCACCAAATAAAAATACCCCCAATCCACAACCTAAATACCTTATTAAAATACATAATTTAGAGGATTCTATTTGACACTTTTTCACTTTATTTTTCTATATATAGAGTAACGAAATAATAGCAAAAAGATTAAGTCCGATTGGGGATCCTCTTTATTTACATAGATATAAAACGTATTGGGAAGAGTCATAACTTTTTCCATAAGAGTGAGCAAAAAAACCGACTAAACTGAAAAATCGAACCAAAATCGAAAAATCAATCCGAAAAATATGGTTAACCGGTCTATCAGTTTCGGTTTAGATTAATAATTTTAATTTTTTTTTATTTCGGTTTCGGTTTGTAACCATAAAAAACCGATGGTTAATGGTTAACTGATATTTATAAATAAATAATATTATATATAATTAATTTTTTTAAAAAAATAATTTTTCCTTCTCAATTACGATAAGCCCAAGAAAAATCGAGGATATCAAGAATGAATTCCTTTCAAAATTCACTTAAGGTTAGAAGCTTTTATATTTACCACTTTAATCTACTTTCCATAGTTGGAAGCTCCTGATAAACACAAAATAACAGCACCCCTGGATACTCGCCTTCTCCAACAGAACAGCTCGGCATCTCCGCATACTGATCTCAACAACCTGCAATTTTGATCCGCATCCCTCTGTAACAAAACGCACAACTATTTCCTTGTACATAGGAGCTTTATAACAGAATGTTCTACTATATATATACATCATAGCTTGTACTATAAATTTATCAATAAAATACATTTAATTATTCCTCAGTTTAGATTAAGTCTTTTATGGTATCAGAGCTTTTCTCTCACGAGCTTGATTTTTTTTCCATGGCTTCAGAATCATCTACTGCACTACAAAATCTTATCACCATTAATGTTGCTACCCAACTTCCTCTCAAACTCACCAAGCTTAATTATTTCTCATGGAAAGCACAATTCACTGCCTTATTTTTTGGTCTGGATCTTCTTGGCTATCTCGATGGTACATATACATGTCCGGAAAAAACTATTGAGAAAGATGATCACACCACTCCAAATCTGGCTAATCTCATTTGGCGCCGCCAAGATCAGCTAATCCTTTACGCCATTTTTGCATCTCTAAGCGAAGAAGTCATTCCACTGGTGTCCTCTGCTGCCTCGAGTCATGAAGCTTGGACTCGTCTTTCTCGTCTATATGCCAAGCGTTCTACTAGCCACATGATTTATCTCAAAGACAAACTCACTACTCTTAATCGTGGCACTCTTTCTGTAACTGACTTTCTTGTGTCTATTAAACAAATTGCAGATGAGCTTACCATTCTCGGGAATCCACCTAGCGATGCTGATCTTTTTGTCTATGCAACTCGGGGTCTTGGTCCAGCATACAAAGAACTCATCACTGCTATGCATACTCGACATTCCATAGTACCATTGGAAGAATTGTTTGATAAAATCATCGATCATAAAATTCTCCTTCTACATCAGGAAAAACAAAACAATGACATTCCGTCCCCTACTGCACATCTGGCCAAACATTCTCCACCTCATTCTCGGCCATCTAAACCACACTTTCCATCTCCTGCACCAGGCCTTCTTCCCCACCCTTTCTCTCATAACAAACTCACCAGGTCATCTGCTCCTTCTTTTCAAACCAATCCAGTTACTTGTCTATACTGCAACAAACGTGGTCACCCAGCAAATCGTTGCTTTAAACTTTTTCCTCATCTTCGCTCTCACCTAAAGACAGCCAATCATGTTAAACTTTCTCCTCCTCTTCAAGCTTCATGGATAGTTGATTCGGGTGCCTCTTACCATATCCGTCACAACTGCCCCCCACTACCGAGGTTCTGGATGTGATGCCAGGGTAGACAACCACCGCTGGCCCCCTAGTGGTAATGGCCGGCACCACCATTGCATCATGGTAACCCCAACCAACGCATGCCCCGCAGGGTACCACGGGCACTATAGGTATTGTTACCCTCAGGATGAGTTGAACCCAGTCTGCAGCCTCTAGGATTCGAACCCAAGACCTGAGGCTTTTGCCTGCCCCAAAGGTAGCACCTCTTACCAATCATATGATGGGTTAATCTAAAAATTAGTAAGATATCCTTTTACTTGAGGTGCTTCACATGGTCAGATTGACGCTCAAATACCCGGTAGAATGCAACGCTCATATCCTAATTTTCTCGCAATCTATCACCCTCGTTGGTTTGATAGAATAGACCATTCAGATAATTTGAGATAATATAAAGAACACAACTAAACATAAAAGTAGGGATGGAAACCCGACTTTGGTGTCTACTATCCACTCAGGGAACCACATTGCCATCTTCTATGACATCATTTATAGTGAGATTTGAATAAAATATACGAACAAGATCGACATACGTCTCATTCGGAAGGACCATGAATACAGTCAAACCAATATAACATAAGGCGTTAGTAGAGTTGTACCACTGATTTAACTCATCTGTGTCATAATTTTTACCTAGAAGCACGAGTCGAGAGTAGAACTCAATTTCATATCATACTCTCATAACCAAATTGGGCAAATGGATATTATTATGTTCATCATGTGGGTGACTAGGTGAAGAAGGTGGGGACGGTGAAGGGGATGGGGATGGGGATGAGGTAGGTGTTCTTTCCCAGTAGCAATATCGTGCGGTTATATTAGAACCACGGCGTGAACTTTGTGGACGCTTCATTATTTATAATCGAAGGAACTTCTATAATAATTGACAAATGGTAAATGACAAGAGCGTGCAAATGGCAAGTTGAATGGTGTGAAAACGACAGGGGTTAAGAATCAACGTGGCCACGTTGGTTGAAGGTATATATAGAACTGATGTGGGCACATTTTTTAAAAGAAAAATGGCCGATATGGGCACTCTAGCAGTGTATGTGCCCATGCCAGGGGCGCATGTAGGCATGTTGGCCTCCGGCATGCCTATGTTGCCTAAAAAAAGAAAAATTGTTGATGTGGGCATGGTATAAATTTCAATAATGCTAGATCCACGGTATAAATTCTGTACGAATGAAGCACTCTTTAAAGAATTCCATAAGAACATTGGTGTGGCTAATCCTGAATCAGGGACCACAAGTCTTCATACTTCAGCAAAAAATTTGCTCAAAGACTTGTATCGGTGTCGTGATCAAACGAATGCACCACCACCCCAACCACAACAATTCAGCAGTCACTCATCTTGGGGAATTTCAAAGAGAAGTAAACAAATCGCTCAGAATGTTGGGAGCATCCGTGCAGCTTCCCAAGAAATCTTTAATGACATGCTGGCGTACGGGGTCCAGCAACTTGATGAGAAGGAATTGCAACCGTAACAGCAAGGGGAGAACGAGGGAATGATATCAATATCTTTTGTTGGTGGAAGAAGAGGACACACATGATGCTGGTGCTTTCCATATTGGCATAGGATGTTTTGGCTTCTCCGGCTTCAACAGTTTCATCAGAGTCAGCTGTCAGTTCTGGTGGATGGGTCCTCGAACCACACCACCATAGGCTAAAAGCTGCCACTATTGAATCACGTTTATGCTTAAAACAATTGGTCCGATGCTGTAAGTATGAAACAAATGGACCCATACTTTGGTGGCCCAAAGATAGTGACTTAGGATCGAGAGAGTCATTGTCACCACTTGATTTGCAACAACATACACAGATGGAATAGTGTGGTGGGACTGGAGAAGGTTACTAGAAGGAAGGGTATATAGTTGATAACCTTTTTTTTTTTTTTTCAATATTGTTGTATTCTTTTGTAGTTAAAAAAAAATTTACAAATAAAAATTTACTTTTCCATCGATCTCAATGTATTTATTAATTTCCTATATTTAACAATTCACAATTATAAATAAATTAATTAAGCAATTTTAGAATTTAATATAAATTACTTATTAATACAACATTATTTGAAAATTTATTTTTTATTTCATATAAAAATTTAAAGTTAATATGTAATATGTTGATAGTAATACATTTGAAATCATTTAAAAATATAAAACATACTAACTAATTTATATTTTTTAAGAAGACAAATATATTTATTTAAAATAATAAAAATAATTTAGTTAAACGTAATTTAAAGTAAATTATAAAAATAAATTACTATTTTTATATTATCATTTAAAAAAAGGCCTATAAATTAATTATTATTATTGTATTATTTGATAATTTCATCTTTTTTATTTCCTAAAAAATATTGAAGTTAATATGTCCATAGTAATACAATTGAAATCATTGTACACAAATAAAATATACTAAATATATCATATTTCTTAAGAAGGCAAATATATTTAAATAATACAATAAAAATAACTTATTTAAATAAAATTCAAAGTTAATTTAAAAATAAATCACTTTTTATATTATTATTAAAAAAAAGACATTAAATCAATTACTATTACAATATTATTTTCTAATTTCATTTTTTTTATTTCCTAAACAATATTGAAGTTAGTAACTTAATATATTAATAGTAATACAACTAAAATTATTTAAAAAAATTCATTCGAAGGAGATCACTCGAGTTCCTCGTCATTCAAAAATTTATTCTATGGACTTTTATGAATCATAAGTTTGCATCTGTGTATATGCTACAACGGCAATCACTATCTTGTAATGGAAATTCGTACGGCAAGATATATATCCTATAATAATAAAACATGTCTTGGAATTAACGATGTATCTTTATATCCAAAAACATTTAATTACCCGTCTATAATTATTCTCCATGTGAGACATTCATTGATATTTCCCGATCGTTAAGGGCCAGTCGTATTTTTCAAAACATGGAGTGAATTTTTCTAGCCATTACAGGTATCATGATTATTGTTTAATTAGGTATGTATTATTATTTAAGCAGATACTTATATACATGCTTATATTTTAATGTCAAAAAAGTTACCATACGCGGAGTCCGTTTCCCTCGTACAATGTTGTTTCCATTCTAGGTATTATGTGTTTTATTATTATTATCTGATTCAGCTCTCCGAAGTATATTGAGATTTACATAGTCAATATTTCTCTTATCTGGAATTTCTTAAGCCATTTTGTCCTGTCAGATTGACTTGATTACCCCGTCAAACACGCCCACATATCTTACGCCAAAAGAGAATCAATTCTGCAACTTGTATGTTGTCTTGATGCAAGTCGTCAACGTCGTGTTTTCGTGTTGACGACTCCTCACAAAGCCAAATATGAATCTTATTATGTCAATATGCTATTTCCAATTTTTTAACAAAAGGTAAATTATACATGAATTTTTTATATTTAATTTATATGTATTTTAAATTATTTATTTTTGAAAATAAATGTTTAAATTCTTAAAATCTTTGAATAATTAAAATTTTTAGCCCCCTTTTGCCTCTTTAATAAGGTAATTAAAAAAAACTAAAATAAAATTAAATATATTAAATATCAAGAGTATAATTATAAGAACAGGACATATTAAGGTTCCTTGAATAATTGTTTCAAAAATTAAAATATAATATATAAACGGGTTTATTTAGTCTCATATACCTTACATATATTCGATCACCGCTTTTTTCTATCTGAATCATTTGTTGCGGTATTGTGAAAAATAATGATGCTATAATAAGCTGAAATGAAATCGACCAATAGCAAAGGGAAAATAATATAAATACATATATATATATATTAGTTTTCCTTGTCATTAAGAAAAAGTTAAAATTAAAAGGTTGTATTATTATTAAGTAGTAAGGTTTATTGGACCAAAATAACCACATGATACCGCATATATATAACGTTAGCATCCAGCTTTTTTATGATAAAGTATGTCGTGATTTTAATTGTGTGTTAAGCATGAGTTTGAAAAGTGAGGAAACTTGATTGGTCCAGATAAAAAAACCCAGCTACTAGTATTTTATTTTATTTGGCCTTCAGCTACTATTAAATAAATACATTTCGATAATAACATACTATTATAAGAGAATCAATAAGTCTTTTTTTTTCTACTCTAACATGTCATGAGAAGCACTTTATCTTAACAATAGTTTATGGAAAAAGTAAATTAAAAGAATACCTCTAAAAAGTAAATTTTTATTCAAAATTTTGAATCATGCTTTTTATTTAAGCCATGATATTTCAGCTATGGTTGAATTATTATCTCAATGTAAATTGTTTTACAATGCAAGTTGTTTTGAGATTTATAATTGAAATTGGTTAGTAACTCTATATGTTTAGTAATCTCAAATTTCTTCTACTATATGTTATAGTATTTTGAAATGAAGTGGCAAGAGATTTTGAAGGAACAAATGGATCCTTCTTTGGATGAATCAGTTGTAACCAACATGCCTCAGAAGTCATGTCGTTAGTCCAACCATTTGGCAAACCATAACTCTGATTTTCATCTTCGTACAAACCAAGCAACACCCCCATTCTCTTCAATGTAACTACTTTAACTTCTCCATATACTTGAAAAGTTAAATTTGACTCATCTTCGTCACTGTCTAACTTCAAAGTTGAGAGAAATTCAATTATCAAATTTCTATAAGCTGGTTCTCTCAACCCAAACACCCTGAACCATGTTTTATCCTGAACCAGATTTTGGATTGTTTCTTGCATCTCATATTCCCTTAATATGTCCCAATCCAAATACTGGCTATTCATGAAGTCCATTTTAACCAACCTTTTCTTTCTATCTTTTGCATATTATTGACTAGAAAGTACATTTATAGTCTGAGAACCAAAAGAGGATGCTTTTGTGATCTTCTACTACTTCCTTTGTTCTTGCTTTGGTGCCATTCCTTTAGAAAAATATTCAATTAAGTATAAAAGAAATGTACAAGTGTGAACAATGGCCTTTAAGCTTATAGGTCAAAACAACTAATAACACGGCCTTAACAAATGAAATTTCAGCACACTTCAACCAAACTCTAAAACAGTTTGGTTACAACATTTGATCTATATGCCTAACACATGGTAGAACATGAATTTCTAGAAAACTATCAATCTTGGCATATCAATCAAGTAAAGTTAGTGCAAACAGAATCTCACATTTCTACACTTGCATTTGTGGGTGTAAAAATGGTAACCTAGAGTTAAACGTTGGGGAAGATTGATTCAAACTATACAGGAATGACTTTTTAACACACTTATACCATAAAATTAGTTCAAAACCATCAAACCCTTTCTAAACTCAATGAATCCACACAATGCGCAAGAACATATCTCCTAAACCCTAACTTGCAAAATTCAACATTTAGGACAAAATAAGTTACAAGCAACAACATAATAAGCAAAGTTTTGGATAGTTAAAGTCTTTAAACTCAAAAGCCTTAAATTTTTGAATAAAAAATGTAACCCTATGCAAGCCCTGAATTCACAAACATAACATGAATAATGGACAAATCTACCCCAACAACTTATAATACAAGCATGCATGCATAAACCAAACAGAACCCAACTACAAAATAAGCTTCACCTCTATTCTAACCCATTTTTAGATCCCATTCATCTCTACTTCACAATTTTATAGCCACCAACCAACCGAAAGTAGAACAAATGAATAAAAATATCTAGATAATGAGAATGGATAGAGTAAACTTACCAACTGATCTTGATTTGCGAGGAACAAGTGAATAGAAGAAACCAAAGCTAGCAAGAGATCGAGGTAGTGAGAGTGAGAGTCTGAGAATAATGACTATTGTGTGAGAGAAAAAAAGATTAAGTCAAATAAAACAGAAAGTGGAAATGAAACCATTAAAGAGAATACTAGACCACATCTAATTCGCAGGACATACATTAGCATTTCAAACATGTACACAGGTGGTGTTGACATTCCAAAAGCCATTGTTCGTCATGGTCAGAAAGTTCATAGAATCAGTTATACCGCTTAAGAGCTAGCGGTGTTGAAATTTCAAAGGCTGGTGTTAAAGATTTTGCAGTTAATCTTGTTCAAAACTGGCATTAAGCCGGTGGCATTGCATGTGATCGAGTTGGCGTTTGTTCCTTTCGAGGCCTATATGAATCACACTAGCTTACAAATTCTAGAAGCCGACCTTGTTGCTAGGTCTCTCTTTTGCTCCATTTTTCCAAAAAAAAAATTCTTTTCCTCAAAAAATTTTGACCTCTCCCATATTTGTTAAATCCTAGCTATGATTTGTACACATAACACACATTAGCAAAAACAAAACAAATCTACTTATTAAGTTAAACATGGGTTGCCTCCCATGAGGCGCTTAGTTTAGAGTCACTTAGCTCGACTTTCCCATTCTTGTCATGGATTCTTGAAGCTCATGATAGTGACATCACTATCATTATTTCCCCTTTCATAATAATGCTTGAGTAAATGACCATTAACTTGAAAGTTTGGTTGTCATCTGTCTTCAATTCAACTGCACCATAGGGAAAAACATGAGTTATAACAAATGGTCCCAACCATCTAGACCATAACTTACCTAGGAACAATTTTAAGCGATTTTGTACAATAAAACCTTTTTGACTAGGAAGAACTCTCGTTTTAAAATGTTTATCATGCCATCTTTTGCTCGCTCCTTGTAAATTTAAGCATTTTCATAAGCTTCATCTCTCCATTTTGCCAATTGATTCAACTGGAGCATACTCTACCTGCAACTTTGACATCAAAGTTAAGGAAATTAATGGCTTATGCCTTGCTTTAGCTCAACCAGTAGACATGATTTTACCAAAAACAATTTATATGGGGACATTCCAAATGGTTTTAAAAGCACTTGTGTAAGCTACCAACCTCCATTAAGTTTTAAAGACCAATCTTTCTTGATGCATTAATAATTTTTCTCCAAAATTTTGCTTGATCTCCTTATTGGATACCTCTACTTGTCTACTTGTTTGTGGATGATAAAGGGTAGCAACTTTACGAACAATTCTATATTTTGACAAAAGATTTTCAAATTGTTTGTTGAAAAAATGTGTAACCCAATCACTTATAATGGCTCCAGGCACCCTAGATCTAGTAATGTTCTTTTTCAAAAAAATTAACAACTACTTAGGCATCATTTTTTTGTAGAGCAACTGCTTCTATCCGTTTAGAAACATAATCCATAGCCACAAGTATGTACTTGTTTGACAAAGATGAGAGAAAAAGACCCATAAAATCAATTCTCCAAACATAAAAAAGTTTTATTACTAGAATATTATTTTGTGGCAATTCATGTCTTCTTGAAATGTTTCCAGTTCTCTAACATTAAGAACAAGACATTATGAATTTCCTACAATCAATAAACAAGTTAGGCCAATAAAACCCACATGATAAAATCTTAGCTGATGTTCCTTCCACACCAAAGTGACCTCCTGCTTCTTTTGAATGACAATGTTGGATAATGCTAAGCTGTTTATAGATCAGGAACACAACATCTAATTACTTGGTCAGAATAACTTTTGAACAAATATGGTTCATTCCAGAAATAATGTTTCACATCATGCAAAAATTTCTTTTTATATTGATATGACAAACCCTGTGGTCTAATTTTGCTAACCAAATAATTAACGATATTAGCATACCAAGGTAATCATTGGATTTCTACTACATGTAAATGTTCATTAAGAAAATTTTCATTAATGGGTAGATTTGACAAATCTGTTTCCAAACGGGATAAATGATCAACTACCACATTATCAGTTCCCTTTTTGTCTTTGATTTCTAAGTCAAATTCTTGTAGCAGTAAAATCCAATAGATTAACCTAGGTTTAGCATCAAATTTAGCAAACAAATACTTAAGAGCAGCATGATCTATATATACTATGACTTTAGAACCGATTAAATAAAGTAGAAACTTGTCACATGCAGATATAACAGCTAAAAGCTCTTTTCCTATTGTGACATAGTTTTTCTGAGCCTCACTAAGGGTTCTACTAGCATAATATACAACAAGAAATAACTTACCTCTTCTTTGTCCAAATACTGCTCCTATAGCAAAGTCACTGGCATCACACATTAATTCAAAGGGAAGCTCTCAATCAGGTGCTATAATCATTGGTGCAGGACTAGGGATGCAACCGGGGCGGGTTTGGGACGAGTCATATAAGACCCGAACCCGCCCCGCTTCCCAATAGGGTTTCCTAAACCCTCCCACGACCTACAGGTTTTCTATTCAATACCCAAACCCGCCCCTGTAGGGTTTTGACCCTGACCCGCCCCGCCCTGCCCCATGACCCGCTTAATTTTTTTTCCTCTTCTCAATACTTAGTTAAATTACAAAATTTAACGATAATTTATCCTATAGGAGCATAATAGTTAGTTACAACTATGCTTGAATGAATTTTTATAAAGATATGCCACAACTTTATTAAGAAATATAAAGGTTTAAAACTATCATAAGAAGATTTTCAAATGTAGAAGAAAAGACATTACTTCACTTACATAAATATACATAATACATATGTAGGAACCATGCCTTGTGAAGACTCAAGAATAGAAAAACATCTTTTCAAAATATCAATAGTGAGAGGGAAAGCGAAGAAGCAACAAGGTTAATATGTAATATGTTTATTGTGTTAGCTCAATGAGAAAATTCGTAAGGGCTTTTATATCTTAAATACAATGGAGGTGCAAATCAAGATGTTAAAAATCAAGAAATAATAAAAATATTACATAATGGTGATTTTAAAATTTCAGATTTAATTTTTTAAATTATTTATATTATAACGGGTTCGGGTTACCCATCGGGTTTTTTTAATGACCCGAACCCGCCTCGAAACCCTATAGGGTCAGCAAGTAATTTTCCAAACCCGTCCCGCGACCCTATAGGGTTTTTAACGGTTCGGGCTGGCCGGGTACCCTATAATGAGCCGCCCCGGTTGCATCCCTATGCAGGACTGAGCTTCCCCTTTAATACAGTAAATGCTTGCAAATATTTCTCATTAAAAACAAATTCAGCATCATCTTCCAACAAGTTACAAAGAGGTCTAGAAATTTTAGAGAAGTCTTTTATGAATCTTTTGTAGAAGCCAGCATGTCCTAAAAAACTTCTGACTCCTTTCACAGTTATGGGTTGTGGCAACTTCTCTATAACTTCAACTTTAGCCCTATCAACCTCAATCCCCTTTTCAGACACTTTGTGGCTTAAGGCTATTTCCTCTCTTACCATGAAATGACATTTCTCCCAATTTAGAATCAAATTAGTCCCCTTGCATCATTTCAACACACATGATAAATTAACTAAACATGCATCAAATGACTTTCCAAAAACAAAAAAATAATCTATAAATATTTCAGTAAAATTTTCCATCATGTCAGAAATATAGCTATTATACACCTCTGAAAAGTAGTATGTGCATTGCAAAGACCAAAGGGCATTCTCTTAAAAGCAAAAGTGCCACAGGGACAAGGAAAAGTGGTTTTCTCCAAGTCAGCTGGTGTTATGGGAATTTGATTGTAACCAGAATAACCATCTATAAAATAATGA
The DNA here is from genome assembly GCA_024138025.1 of Combretum micranthum. Lineage (NCBI taxonomy): Eukaryota > Viridiplantae > Streptophyta > Magnoliopsida > Myrtales > Combretaceae > Combretum > Combretum micranthum. The sequence continues at coordinate 178,740 of JAMXBD010002104.1, read as the reverse complement.
TATTCATGTCCTTCAAGTTTTTCTACCATTTGATCAATGAAAAGAAGAGGGAAATGGTCTTTTCTAGTAGCGTCATTCAACTTCCTATAATCTATCCAAACTCTCCACCCGGTCACAGTGCGTATAGGGATTAATTCATTTGCTTCATTTTTCACTACAATCATATCACCTTTCTTTGGGACTACATGAACATCACTTACCCATTTACTATCAGAGATAGGATAGATAATATCTACAGCCAATAGTTTGAGAACCTCCTTCTTCACTACCTCTTTAAGAGTAAGGTTGAGTCATCTCTGTGGTTTAACTGCAGGTTTGCACTCAGGCTCCAACAAAATCCTGTGAGTGCAAATCAAAGGACTAATTCCCTTGATTTCAGCAATGGTCCATTCGATTGCTTCCTTATGCTCTCTTAAAACTTCCAAAATCTTTTGTTCTTGTTTACTTATCAAATAAGATGAAATGATTATTGGCAATGTATCATCAATACCAAGAAAAGCATATTTAAAATGATCAGGTAAAGGTTTAAAGATCCAGAGTCAAGAGTTGTGTCAAGGATGGAACCAACTTTTTCTCACTAATGCCTAACTCCTCATAAAATTTTGCTCTAATTTCAAGCACTTACTCCACTTTTTCTTCTTCTTCCTCATCATCATTACAATCATTTATATCTCTAAGAACATATTTCATAGTATCTACACCTGCTTATTCTTCTATAAACTAAGATATAAGCTCATCAATGGTATCAATAGTAAAACAGGTTCTGCCATCATCAAATTTCCTCATAGCTTCATAAACATTAAATGTTACCTATTCATCCATTACCCTCAATGTGAGCTTACCTTGTTCCACATCAATTAGTTCTTTACCTATTGTAATGAACGGTCTGCCAAGAATCATAGGTACTTCTCTATCCTCATCCATTTCCAAAACTATAAAGTCTACTGGATATATGAATTTATCTACTTTCACTAAGACATTTTCCACAATACCTCTAGGATATTTAACGCTTATGTCTGCCAGTTGCAAGGTAAAATGAGTTTCCTTGCATTCTAAGTCCTAGTTTTCTGAAAATAGATAGAGGCATCAAATTAATACTTGCACCAGAATGTAGGAGAACTTTATCAAAATGAAAATTTCCTATATTGCATAGAACAGTAAAAATCCCTTGATCTCTTTGTTTTGTAGGTAGGTTGGATAAATTTACTAAAGGATCATGGAACATTCTCCTGTTAGCATTACTGGTTCACTTCCTTCAATTTTCCTTTTTCTTGAAAGCAACTCCTTTATGAACTTTGCATATGAAGGCATCTGTTGAATTTCTTCCAAGAAAGGAATGTTGATTTGTAGACTTTTGAAGACATCCGGGAATTTTGCAAATTGTTCTTCTAACTTCTATTGTTTCAATCTTCCTAGAAATAGGATAGGACGAACATAAGGTTTCACCACATGCGATATTTGCATTGGTTCCCCTATCTTCTGCTTCCCCTTGTCTTTCACTTGAATCTCCTCTTTCTTCTCAACTTTCTTATCAGTAGTTTCAACCTCCTCACCACTCCTTAGAATTATGGCATTCACACTCTTGGGATTTTCCTTAGTATTAGTAGGTAAAGACCCTGATGGTCTATTACTACTCTGCTGAGAGATCTGACTAATCTGCCCTTGTAGATCTCTGATAATGGTGTGTCGATTGTTGATCAATGTCTCATTGATAAACCCAATTTATTCCTATTTTATGAAGGCCAATTGGACTTTTATTGACCATTTTATTGATAAAATATTATGAATTTGGCACTTAAAAATATTAATTTATGCTTTCAGGCATTTAAAGAGTAGTTATTTTATAAAAAGAAAGCAAAACTAGTAAAAAATGCAAAGTTTAGACCAAAAAGTGGTTAACACAACAAAGACAAGCCATGTCTATCAACTATGTCAAGAAAAAAGAACAATCGAGGTCTAAATCTCAAGTTTTGGAAGGACAAGCTCAGTGAAATGACTTGTCACAAAGCATATCAAACTAGAAATTTCACTTTGCAAAGACACGACCATGACATGACCTATCGCTGGACATGTTGATTTGAAGTTTGAACAAACAACCTATTACACGACTTCAGGACAAGTCATATCCTAAGTCATGTCAATGAAGAAAAAAAGACCATAGCAAAGGACACGAATCTAAGACAAGCCATGTCCTAGTCGTGTTGATTTCCACAATGCAGAAAATTGCAAGACATGCTCAATGACACAACCTGTGCCCAAACCTGTCGATTTGACAGTCTGTTACTTTTTGAGAAACAGCTTGTTTATTGAATAATAACCCCCTATTTATTAAAGTAACATCTATTGGGCATTAAAGGGGTGTTACTTTGGAAAGCCAAGAGACCTGTAACTCCTGTAACTTCCCATTTCCTCCATAATGAGCATTCAATTCCATTTTTGTAAGAATCATTATAAATTGAAGATAGAGGAAGAATCAAACAAGAAGAAAGAGAGCAAGTACAAAAATTATACAGGAGTTCTTCAAGTGTTTAACGACAAGTCAAGATTATCTTGGATTGAAGATCCACAATTCTGAGCTTCATTTTCTCGGGTAATATCATGAATTCTAGTTTGTGTAAAGACCCGACCCTCTAAATCCCGAGACTTAGAGTACTGAGTCCCCAACCACATATAATGTTTTCATATTATATGTAAGGTTGTCCTAAAAACTAACAGTTTATGAAAATTGTTTGATCAAAACCACTATCACTTTATAAAGAACTTTTAACAAAACAAGATTGCTAACAAAAGCAATCTATACATACATTTACATCATATAAACATTGTTTAGTGTCAATAAAAGACACTGCAAAATTTACATGTTTTCTTAAAACAAAAGAATCCTAGAGGATCTTAAGGTCTTTACAAAAATAGGCTTAACTATCAAGCCTTCTATACATAACTTTTCCCTTAGCAAAATTCTTCCAAAAGTCCAGGGTATTCGAGTCCTATTCGTCCCACTTATCCAGGAATCTCTCGAAATCGGACCCATAGCCCAAATTATCATAAAATTCATCTCCAATACCTGTAAAGTAGCAAAAGTGAGCCAAAGGCCCAGTACACAATAACAAATGCAAAAACAATTCATCAAGTCAATGTAATGCATCATTAGACAGGTGATTATCTTTATTACATTTTCTTTCACAAATCAACTGGAGGGTATTCAAACCCCGGATCACGCTTTGGGAATTTAGGGATCCTGAGTAACAGTAGCTGCTCAGGGGGTTGATATAAGAAGTCCGAATATTTATATCTCCTATATCTATTTCATGAAGATAATAGCTTCATTTAGGGTTCAAAAGCCGTTGCCCGACTCTACTTAAACTGAGTCCATAATGTAAACCTAGTTCACAAGTTCCCATGAACCTTGAACTAAATCATGGTATTTCCCCCTAAGTTTAAGCAAACGTTACTCAGATACTATTCCTCCTATCGGCTACCCACTTAACCAAAAGAATCGCTATTGCATCATAGCGTACCATTGCATCATGGTAAAGTCATTGCATCATGACTTGGTTAAGCGCCTAAGTAACATGTCATTGCATCATGACAGGTTTGCTACTCTTCGGACCAGATTAAACAGCGTAATAGACATCCAATTCATTCAAATATTAAGCCAAGTCAAATTAAGTTGAATTAGGAATGCCTATTCCTAGTAAACATCAAACAAGTTTTTGTGTACCTGAACCCGTTAGTATATTATTATGATCTCTCGGTGAAGAACTAACCGAAGAATCCTTAACTGAAATAGGAATATCAAAATAATCAATAAATAAATATAGATTCCTCATTCACAAATATACACATATTATATCTATATATCGCAATTAATCAAAGAAATTCAAATAATTTAATACAAAGTCATAATAAAGCATTTAAACGTCCTATTATATCCTAAATTGCTAAATAAATACTTAATTGATCAAATATCAAACTTCGGAAAATTTTGGAAAAAGTTTTTAAAAATCAAAAGCGCAGGGGACACGCCGGCACTCAAAGCCGACGGCTTTGAGCCGGTGTTCAACACTATGAAAATCAACACTGCCAACGTTGGCAGCGTTCAAGGATACGCTGACAGCCTTCATTCTACGCCGGCGGCTTTGAGCCGGTGTAGAATGCAAAATCCAAAATTTTTCAAAACGTCCAGAGAGGTACAAACTGGCCGCTTACCTAGATACGTTGGCAGCCTCTACACATACACCGGCAGCTTTGATTCCCAGTAGCCGGCGTATAATGTGAACGAGTGAACGCCGGCTAACTTTTCCAGCGAAAGCCAGCGGCGTTCAAACGGCTTTAATAATTTTAATTCTGTTGGTTTCCAACACCGCCTATAAGCCGGCGGCGTAGAAACCCCAGATGCCGGCGTACGTTTAAAAAAAGGCCTATACAACAGAACACTTTCCCCTGTTTTTCCACTTCAAAAATTCTATCCTATAACACTTTCAAACCTTCCTCAACTACATTTTTAACTTCATATACTCACCCCTATCTACACTACTCAATCCTAGCAACTCAAAACATGAAATCAACACATTTAAACACTTCCAATTCCACTTCCATCTATTCTCAACTTTCCTACACAAACCATCTTCATATCCTCCCAACACTTCATATCACTTCTACAATGCATGAACAAACTCACACACTCACAAAACACATTCCTAACTAACCTCAAAGCATGAACAAACAATTTAGATAACATTTAAACTCATTCTATACAAGAGTTCATATAACCATTATAAGAAAGGAAAACAAAACAACAATCATAGTTAAATCAACTCACATGTATATGCCTTGCCTTGGAGGGAACTTTGATTTTCAAAGTTTGCTATTGTTCTTGAATTGGATTTGGAATTTAGATTGAAAGAAGAAGAGAAAAGAAAGAAAGAAAAAGCAAAATTCGTATGAAATGGTGGCTGCCCCAAAAAGTAATCTAATTAAGCAAAATTAAGCTTTAAACATATCCCAAATTTACCCTTTAAGGCATATGCAACTTTAATTTGCATTTGGGGTGAATTTGAGTCTCATTTGAGGCTTATTTAAGCCTAATCATTAGTTTAACTAATAAGAGCTTCTATCTACTAACCTTATGGAAAAACCAAAATTGATTTTATAAATCTAAACTTAAATTACACCTTAATGTATAAAAGACACACTTAATAATTACGCTACACACACTTAATACATATAAAACAAAGGTATTAATTTCACTACATATGCAAAATAATACATCTAGACTATTACCAACACAACTATCCTAAACATCATGCTCATTCAATTTAATACCTAATATAAATAAACAACATATGGAAATTTAATAGAATTTAAATTTAGGTCATTTCAGTTTGTTTTTAAAATTTCATATATTCTCATTAATTACTGTGGAAGAGTAAATTTTCAAATCTGGGTTTTGTTGAACTCTAATTTTATCTCGTGATGAGGATTTAGGCTTAATAAAGCTTGGTGTTCTTTTGTTCAATTGCATGTTCTTTAAACTATTTCTTAAGTTTGTATATCCAAAATGCAAATTTATTTCTGATTTTCATTTAAGCTAATTGAAAGATTACTTTTATGAATTGATTTATGCAATTGATAAGATTCGTTTGTAATTCTAGATATAGAATAGCAAGAATCTTCTGTGACTATTGAAATTCCAATGAGTTCATGTTCTTAAAGCAAGCTTAGGTTGCTATTGATTTATGAGAAATCCTAATTGATTATCTTAGGTTTATATAATTTGATAGATTCGAAAGAATTATCATTTTGCTTGAGAAACTCAACAGCTTAAGAACTAAATCAAAATTATAATTTTCAAGGATTCACAAGTTAAATTAGATGAAGACAAAACCTAGATTGTTTGGTTTTAATTGAATCTTGATTGTTATTAGTGCTAGTGTATTTGTTTCTCCTAGTAAATTAAATATAGTTAGTAGTATATTAGTAATAGGAACTCATCAAAATTATCAGTTACATAGTAAAGAAACGGTAATACTAGTACTTGATATCCAAATCCTAGATGATGACACCTGTAATAATTCTATTCTATAATTGATGGTACACTGCCTATTGCCTTTATAGTGAATTAAGAACGGGCCTTTATAAATTTAAAACTACGCTTGAAGGTAATTATCACTCATCTTTTCCATAAAGCTCCTCATGAGATCTTCCATTGAAGATTGATTTCGTTTACGTGGGACATTCCTAATAGGACCTTGCCTTTGAAATCTAGGTGGAGGCTTGAAAACATTGTTCTCATTTCTATATGAGAAATTACATTGATTTTGCCACCCTGGATTGTATGTGTTGGAATAAGGTTTTAGGTTACACATTTGAAAATTTCCAACATAATCCAGCTTGCTCTCTGCTTGATGATGATGAGTTACTATGTGGGCATTGACTAAATGAATGTGATCTTAAACATATCTCACAACAAAATAACTTGATTAGGAGTAAAAGAACTTGGAGTAGTAAGTTTACTCACTTGATTTCTAAAGGCTGAGATTTAGGCGGTTAGTTAAGACATAACTTCATTGTCTTTAACTGCTGTCGCTTTTAATTTTGTTCTTTCACAGCTCCAATTATGTGCACTAAAGGCCATTTTTCAACCAGAGCACTTGCCTCTCCATAACTTTTACCATTAGTACGCCCCTAGAAGCAACATCTAGCAAAGATCTTAGAGTCTAATCAAGACTAAGGTAAAAGATCTCAATAAGGAGATTATCAGGCAATCTATGATGTGGGCACTTCCGAATTGCCTTCTTGTATCTTTCCTCTGCCTCGTATAATGATTCAACATAAAATTTGGTGAAGTTTGTAACCTCATTCCTTAATCATGTTGTCCTAGAAGGTAGGAAAAATCTTCTAATGAACTTATTTGAAAGATCAGCCCAGTTGATGATGGATTCTTGTGGTAGTGAATTGAACCATGCCAATGCTTTATCTCTAAGAGGAAAAGGGAAAAAACTATAACCGAATGGCATCATCAGTAGCGCCATTCATTTTAATGGTATTGTAGTATTGGAGGAATTTTGATATATGCTCGTCTAGAGTCTCATTAGGGTATCCTCTAAATTGGTATGCTTCAACCATCTGTATAAGTCCAGGTTTTATTTCAAAGTTGTTGGCCTATACGACTAATCTTCTGATTGGAAAACCCGTGACAGAGGGTACTATGTAACCCCAAAGTGCTCTAGCAGGAGCTTATATATGATTATTATGGTCTTCTTTTGCCATTTCTACTTCTTGATCTTGCTCTCTTCTTCTACTTTCTCTTCCTAATTGGCACAGAGTGCATTCAATTTCAGGGTCAATTAGTGGAAGTTCCTAACTTCTACTAATTTGCATATAACCTACAAAGAGAAAAGAAAACAAACAAATCCATGAAATGCACCTAAACAAATAATAGAACTAAAGATAGTTTAATATTAAGTTGATTCCCCAGCAATGGTTCCAAAAACTTGATCCGCTATAAATGAATATGTGAGAATTAATACGAATTCTACTAGCAAGTGTACTGGGTCGAATCAATGATACAATGATGAGTCGAGTGTTGTTCCCACGATGACCAATTAATTACTAAACTTGTATTGGCTTTTGCTAATATTCATACAATCGCTTTTAAGGAGAATTAACTACTTAACAATCCATACATAGTGAGTACAAGGCATCATAATCACTATACTTTAAATCCCGAACAACTTTCTAACAATATTGCTATTAAGTTCCTATTGTTCTAAAATCTAATATAAACTTGTCTATTTCTTTGTCCTTAAGCGTGTTTCTTTCTTTACAAAAATAGAGTTCTCATATATATAAAGAAACAATACAAAAACTTCAACCGCTACATTATACACTAGTAGTTACATCATGTACGCTGACAACATACAAGGCGGTGTAGGGAATTTGTCAATAGTGCACTGGCAGCGTTGAAGATAGCGTTAAGAATTTGCATTATGTGATCAGCCCACATCGGTCTAATGCTAGTGGCGTTGCATCCTAATTTGCTGGTGTAAAATGAACTTTTAGAAGTGGTCCAAATTCTTCTACTACACTGGTAGTGTTGGAGCCAATGTTAAGGATTTGGTTCTGTGAACTTGCAAGGCCACCTCAACGCTAGCAGTGTTAATCTCCAAGTAGCTAGCGTACGTTGTGAAGTTAAAAACTTGTTGGATTCTTCAGGTTGGTCGGTGGTGTTAAACAATCAAATGCCGGTGTTGGTTCTTTTCTTGGACAATTACTGCTCAAAACTCCTTCAACTTTCATGTTTCATCTTTCTAAGTCATCTATGACCTGAAATATCACGTTAAGCATGCATAAGTACCATTGATTTCTATAAAAATTAAGACTGAATATACACCAGTTGCTCAATGGAAAGCGTATAAAAGATGACTTTATCATTGTCTCTCTTTAAACCAAAATAAATGATAGAAAGCATACATAAGTAATTAATTAGTTCACCTTTAAGTATATGTTCATTTTAGGATGTCTACCCTAACAAGTAACACACAAGGCATTACGTACCAGAACAAATAAAGGTATCCTCTAGCAGTTTAGATGATAGGTACAATTGAGAATAGAAATTTGTGCAAAGAAATGATCTCATCTAAGATTTATGATATCCATTCACTCATCAACCGAAAATTGATTAATCAAGTTGAACTTATATATATATATATATATATAAGATCTTCTTATCTAAAGATTGGCTTGATTCCTTGAAAGGCATTACGTACCAGAACAAATAAAGGTATCCTCTAGCAGTTTAGATGATAGGTACAATTGAGATAGAAATTTGTGTAAAGAAATGATCTCATCTAAGATTTATGATATCCATTCACTCATCAACCGAAAATTGATTAATCAAGTTGAACTTATATATATAATATATATTATATATATAAGACCTTCTTATCTAAAAATTGGCTTGATTCCTTGAAAGTCTAAACTCCATAATTTATATTAACTCTAAACAGATAAATTTAAAGAGCTTCTAATGTCGAACCATATGCTCCTAAGGGTAGGTTCAAATTTTTTAAAAAATTTTTGGTTCGAAGATATAAGCTTCAAATTGGAAGCCTTTTAGTCATTTTTGAAGCTTTTAGTCACCAGGAGGAGTTTCTAGGTAAGTAAAGCTATCAAGTGATAGCTTTGGTTCGACATTAGAAGCTCCACCACCAGCTCGACCAAGATCTGTCAATGATCGCCACCATCTCAAGGTCGAACCACCGTTCCCAACCATTTCCAATTCAAACCACCACCTATAGAGCATTTCCTACCCTTCACTCGCTTCATCCAACGCAACTAGAGTCGTCAAAGACCACCACATCGCCGCCACCAAACTCCACCATCTACAACCCAACTCCAACCCTAGGATCCAACCCGACCCGTTCCAAAATCTGACCTAAGTTAGTAAAAAAAAATAAAAATAATTATAAGTATAGGATTTATTTTCAAAAAATATAGTATGTAGCAATATATAATATAATATAGTTTTTTTTTTAAATTGGAACTTAGAAAAATCTAATTTTCAAAAAAATAAATAATATAATAAATTGATAGTTTATAAGACTTCATATAATTTTGTTTTTGTTTTAAACAAAAATATTTTTAAAGAAATTTAATATGAAAAGAGTACAAAAATCCTAAAAATAATCAACACACTAAATATTTTATAAAAAGAATAACGTGTTGTCTGATCTCAATTAGCGGGTACATAGGCACCTTCGGGGTGACATAAAAAATGAGGAGAAAAAATTTTTTTTTTGTCAACATTGAATTGATCCACTGTTTATTGTAACTATTGATTAGATTCATTGACTTCAATGATAAATTGTAAATATCATAGTTTATACATTAGTAAATTTTTTAGCATTAAAAGGATAAAATTTTAATTTATGAATTTTAAGTGGTAACCATATGGTTTTAATAAGGTAGTCCCAAAATCCAAAAATCTCTGGTTCAATAAAGTTGTTTTTAAATCAATTTAATTTGCAGACTAGTACCTAAGTTAGGATCAACCAACCCATTAATCCTAACTTGTAATTTTTTCTCGATTTTGATCGGGTGACAACTCTTACAAATTTTTCAAAAAAAAAATTCTTTTAATTCCTAATCTAGGGTTTGTATTAAATGGATTCGGATTTAATACGAATCGGATTAAAAGAAATAAAACCAGTGATGAAAAATCCAGGCGTAACAACTTGCCGACTCTACTAGGGATGCATATTTTAAGAGGGCTAGCCACTTAAAATTTTGAATTTAAAGTTTATCCTTTATATGCTCATTTTCATATATTATTTTTCTAATTTTTAATTTGTAAATAGTTGTACTAATGTTTTCTTTAAGTGATGCAGAAAAAAAAATAAAGAAACAAAAGGGAACTTTTGTAAATAACAGGGGTATGTGTTTATATAATTCATTGAAATGTGTGTTAGATACGGTCAGAACCAGGCCATCTTATGACCCTAGGCAAAGAGGTCGTAAGTAGGATCCGAGGGCTGTGACTTTTCTACCTTCTAGTTCACGAAATGACCTCCCACTCCAGTTTAGTGTTGACCTTTCATCCGCTAAATTTAGGGAATCTTTAGAACCCAACAAATTTTGCATTCATTATCATGGGATTGTGACTATGTTTTCATGGTGAATCAATAATAGAAAAAGGAGTTGTATTGTCATTAAAAAAAAAGAAAAAAAATTCCTTGTAAATAGTAATGTAGTTTATTTCTATGTGACATAAAATTTTTTTCATTATCCCCAAGAAATGATGTGTTCAAGCTCAAGTGCTAATGACAACGCCATTTTGTGGTCCTGCCTCATAAGAGAACACCATGTAGAAGCTTTCAAAGACCCTATGCTACTATTAGACCGTTGGATGGCCAGTTTCAACCCCATACAACAATCATTTATCAAGGATAGGCTTGACCCAATTCTTTATCTTCTAAGGGTTCAGATTCCTTTCATTATGTTCCGAGCCCTTACTCATTTGTGGAAGCCGGAAGAAGCAGCTTTATGTTTAAGCCAACATGTCTTAAGCCCAACCATTATGGAATATGCTAGGTTATTGCAAGCTCCGCCCACCTCAGAAGGGATTTATGTTATAGATCTTGCCCAAAGCCCAGCTTGTATCATCTCCTATTTTTTGGGAATTAAGAGAGGACCAATAGCTGATTCTCTAAAGGCTTGCAATTAATAGTGCATTAGATTACCTTCCTTGATGGATTGGTTTGGAACCCTTGTTGATTTAAAAAATAAGAGAAGCCTTCTTTGTGTACCATCTGACATTTAGGAGGAGAACAGGGTCAGCGCCTTCATAACTGCTGCTTTCGCCACCATTCGATTCCCTCATAGGAACTTATTCATTCACTACCGAGTTGTTGAGTTGGTAGCCTAATACTTAGCTAGCAAATCATATGTTCCTACCTTATTAGCCGAGTAGATCAGAAGCCTGAATCACATCAAAGCCAAAGGTCAAGGAAGTTTCAAGGCTAGTATGTACTTAATGATAGTTTTGTTTGCCAGCCACACCAAGTACTATGGACATGAATTAGCTAATGGGGCCCTTGTTCGCACTAACTATGATCTCATTCAGTCTTTTATTGAAAGGGTCCATATTAAAGATGATGACTCCCTCTGGACATAATCGCCATTTTGGAGGACATGAGACTTGAGGATTACTTGTTGCAAGCCTGTTGGTTCAAATGCCTAGTTGCTATTTCGGGCTATAAAGAGTACCCTACAATGCCTCTAATTGGAATAACTGGTTTCACAAGCTATTACCCCTCTAGTGTAATAAGACAATATGGCATGTTACAAGACATCACCATTAGGACAGATCTAGAACAGGTCATGGTTGATTACTTAGATTCGACCAAAACCATTGCAGCATTGAAAGCTAAGGTTACACAAGTCCAAGCTTTGTGGGATAATAGGGAGATCAAGCTCATTTATGAGGTTAAGCCAAAAAATAAGGAAAACCAAAAGTACAAGGCTACCAGATGGTACATAGCTAGTTAGTTAAAAAGGAACAAGGACATCTAATATGAAACCCCTGACATTCTTGAACCAACACCAACAGAACCCGACCTAGAAGCTATTGCTTATATAGAAACTGTGTCAGCCCGCATGGAAGTATGCTATCGGGATTTCTAGGAGATGGAGCAAAGCCCGACCTACAAACTTCAGCAAGTTGGAAGCAAGATCCTGTCCCTAGAAGCAGAACTGAAAGTCGTCCGAAAGAAGATTCACATGCTGGAAGAGAAAGTCATTTGTCTAACCAAAACAAGAAGACTAGTTTAGGAATCTTAATGTAACGTTTTTCTCCTTTCGAAAAAAAAAGGAAGTAGGAAAAAGAAAGGCAAGAAAAAGTAGAAGAAGAAGTAAATGTAATAATGTAAATTTTAGACTCTTATGTTGGAAGAAATGCAACTCCAATGAAATATTTAAGAGTCTCCACAATTTTTTAGTCATCATCCTCTTTTTCATGTATGTGCTGCATCATTGCATTTTTTGGCATATGATTCATTCGTTGATTTATTTTCCAGAAAAAAGAAGTGAATTTTCAAATGTACTAACAAGATTCTTGAGTCTTTACCAAGTCTTGAAAGATAGTGTCTAAACAACTGAGGGGTCCCATTAACACTAAATCTCATGCAAAAATGGTCAATTCCTGCAACAACACCTCCAACGATCAAGCTATTGAATAGAGGCTCAACTTGATGGAGCAGGCGTTGCTTAAAGTTACTAAACAAATACAAGCCCTGAGTCAAAATTTTGATAAGCTCAAGACTCTTGTACCACGAGAAGAGTTTTCAAGAACACAAAAAGGGATCGATGGTCAGCCCCTCAACAACGATGAAATCAACATGAGTTTCAATGCTGTTGAATTCGAGAAGGAGCTTAAAGCTTAAGTTAAGGAAATGGAAAGAAAGCTGTTTGAAAAAAATGAAAACATTTGATGGTTTTGATCAATCTATGGTCCTAAACTCACCACAATTTGAGAAGGGTGCATTCCTAGAAAAGTTTAAGGCACTCGAATTTGAGAAATATGATGGGACCAGCTGCCTTAACATGCACACAAGGTTGTATGTACGAAGGATGGGGTAATACGCCAAATTTGATAAATTGATGGTGCAAACTTTCTAGGATAGTCTTATTAGACTAGCACTATGTCACACCCCAAAGGGTATCCTATACACGACAGTCTGCCACACTCGATATTTAAACTCACGTATGACATCCTCATTCATCCCGTGAGTTTAGACACTAGGTGTAAGGCTTACATTCACCATGTAGGGGACCTTACTTTGAATCAAAATAGCTTAAGAAGACATACATAGCGATAAGAATATATATTATAACAGTTATAACTAGATTAATCTATTACAAGATCTAAAGGGCATACCCTCATCAAAATATTAAGAGTCCTTAGGTCCATAAAAGTCTCGTACAACAACACATATATATAGAATTAAGGAGATTTAACTAGAAGTCTATACCTAACATCTAGGTCCCGACTTTTTCAAAAAGCTCCTTAAATTCCAAAAGTTATACCTAAGGAAAGTGGCCTCTCGGGGATGGCCATAAATAATCATACTACAACAGTAAACTATAGGGATATAAGCTTACGAGCTTAGTAAGTTTCACTTCCAAATTAAATACTTCATCAAACAATAGGGCAAGCAAGTTATATTAGACAATCATATGAAATGCACAAGCACGTGAGCATATAATACATAAGACTTTCCGGGAGTCCTATGTTGAATGGATTTACACCCTCCATTCGGGGTTAGATGTTTCAGGCCCATACGCCCATAGATTTCAATTTTTCTCATTTATATAGTGGTTGATTCAAGTGCCTACCCACTCACTAATTTTGTAGTTGATTCAAGTGCCTACACCACTTCCATTTTAATTGAGACCATTCATGCCAACATTTGAGTTTTTCGGCCCACTTGTTGCCTAGCTATTATGCATTCTTCCCATAAAGGTATAATAATAAATGTAATGTGACTCAACATATGGTATGCATGGTCAATTTAATTATAAGATCATGGCATATTATTTAAGCGAATTATAGGCGATCATAGATATTGCAGATACTTCCATTCTATACTAAATCATACAAATATTTATAACAATTCCCATTTCGATATTCTTATCATTAATTCAATCAAAAGAATTCACATGCACATTTCAATTTTTATCTTATCCTAGCACTAATGCCACTATTATTACAAGCATATAATTTAAAGATAGTGAACTCACTTTGCCATGGCGCGAAAATCCACTTAATCGTAATAGTCCTTGGGAGGCCTAGTCCGTTTTCCTAGTCTCCTCATCAAAAGAAATAACTCCAATGAATATTTCTATGAAGTTTGAATGAATTTATAAATTATATTCTTACAAGTTCGTCAAAGTTCGTCTAAGAAGAAATTTCAACTTAAAACGACCATAACTTGGTCATTTTAACTCGGGATTATATACCGATTTCTACCTAGAGCTATCTATGTCTAAAGCTATTTCCATTAAATAAGGTCATTTGGTCCATGAACAGTAGGGTACAGAATGCTATACGAGATTCCCGACCCATAAATCAATTTCTAATTTCAATCTAAGCATCATTCCAAAGCTTTGATAGATACTAAGCTATCATTACATCTTGAAAGACTCTTTTATATAGATAAATAACTTAATATCATGCATGATTCATGGGTGTTGGTAAATCCATTTCTTCATGCACTTAGACAATGCTTTATCGGATGTGTAAGACGCTATTTTTCTAGCTTTGTTTCTACCAAGTGCATTATGTGTACATGCAATACCTATAAGTTATTATCATGAATGTCATGAGATGAGATATCTATATGTATATCCTCAATGATATTTAATATCAAGAATTCTTTTAGAAAACTTTTTCTTTGCAAAACTTTTGAAATTACTAGACTTAAGGAAACTAGTTTTATTCCTTGCAAAATCGCACTTGCTTTTACCAAAACTCAACCTTAATGACTTATATGCCTATCATCTTCATTTTTAATATAATTTTTCATTTTGGAGTTGGAAAATAGATGTTTAACTAAGGGGTTTACCTGTTACGAATTTTCCAAAATTTTAAGGAATGAAAACATTGTTTAATATATACTTTGAAACCTTTCCTTTCTTTAGGATTATACTTTAATAAATTTCATTTATCCTTGTTAAAATTAGGTCTTTATTACATGTATCCCCTAGGACTTTATTTTTCATTAAAATCCTCATTTTGGTATTTGGAAATAGGTATTTAAATAGAGGTCATTTCTAAATCCGAATTTTGAAATTTATATTTGAGATTGTTTATTTCGTAAAACTCACTTAATATTTCTAAAATTAATTCCTAACCAAACCTACTGCTTAAGGCTTCCTTTTTTCTAATAAAAATCTTGGTTTGGGGTTGAAAAATAGGTGCTCACATATCAAGCCTACCTTATTACGAATTTTAAGTTGGTTGTTGAGATTGAAACATAATGCTAACATAACTTTGGTAAAATTTTCTTGTTTTAAAAATATCCCTTAGTAGATCTAAGCTTTACTCATCAAAACCACTCATTTATGATACTTATTCCCTAAGCCTTTCATTTTTAATGTAAAATACATATTTTGAAGTTAAAAAATAGCTTTTCCAAATAGAGTTCTTTTTAGATCCGAATTTCCAAAAATTATTTTTGTTGAAACTAAAAATAGATCTTGAGCTTTCTAACATTTTCCCACTATTATCGTGCTGCTACAAGTCTTTTATGTACATAAAGCAAAAACCTAAGGCATTTATGTACTCAAAACAACTAGATCTAGTTTACTATACTAGTCATAAATGCAAATGCACTATGATCATTATGTGCATAAGGTTAAATAATGAATACATGCACAAAACATTAATAATAATAACATAAATCAATAATAAAGCAAAATAATAGCAAAACAACTTAAAATAACAAGATCTACAACATTGTGATGGCAAGGATCTCATGTTTAAGTGTTTCTACATCCCTAGCATAAAGCTCATGAGGATTTTGAGTTGAATCACACATGCATGATCTTGCCATTACGTGTTTTTAAGATAGTAGTGTGTAGATCTATTGCCTATTAATGGTTTGGAACAAGAAAATTTAAAGAAGAAAAATGTGTGTGTGTGTGTGTGTGTGTGTGTGTATGAGGTATGTCACAGCATGGAGAGGACAGAAAAAAATTTGCAAGAGTTTGTTTAGATGAAAAGTGAGAAAGTGAAATGAAGTTGGCATAAATGGGTATTTTAGAAAAGTACATCAGGGTTTGTGTGATAAATAAATTGAATAAAATAAAACAAATTGAGGGAGAAAAAGAGGAGGGGCACCTGTTTGGTAATGGGAGAGAGAGAGAGAGAGATGTTTGATATTTGTTTTGTGTAATAAATTCAAATTTAAAAGTAATTTAAGTAATAAAATATATTGGAAAAATAAATATAAGGAAAATGATGTAATATTGTAAGAATAGGCTGTAATGATATAAGAATAGGATATGGATGGTTGTACTTATGAATATTGTGATTAGAAAAAAAAGTAGATTAGATAATTAAAGTACCGGTAATAATGAAAATACAATAAAAAGGCTATAACTTTAACTTTTACAACCCAAAAAATTATATAACTGATATATTTGGAAATCTTATGAAATTATGAGTCTAATAGTACTAATAACATATTTTTAATATCTTGAGCCCTAGGACATGCTTTTCAAAGTATGTATCTGATCAGGTTTGAAATAGGTTGAAAATTTACTAATATGATATTTTTAAGTATCCTAATACTATTATGAACCAATCTACACTCTCTACTCATATTTCGACTTCTTGGTTTAAGAACACGGGGTTGCTGGATCTAAATTGCTAGGGTTTCCTAGGGTTTTGTTGACTTGGGGTTTTCGGTTGACTTTCCGATTTAGGGTTTAAGCTTGAAATTACCTTAAAAATTAGGAGTTTACAACTTACCCCCTTTAAAAAAAGTTTTGTCCTCAAAACATGAAAAACGCACCTGATTCCTCAAACAAATTGGGGTATTTCTATTGCATCTTGTTTTCGGCCTCCCAAGTTGCTTCATCGTGTGAGTAATTCCTCTAAAGAACCTTAACATATTTGATTTCCTTATTTCTCAACTTTTGAATCTTTCGATCTAGAATCTATACTGAATGCTCTTCATAAGTGACGTTCTCCTTCAACAACACCGGTTCCAATTCCATAATTTGATCCGGGTTGGCTATGTGCTTTCGAAGAATAAAGACGTGAAAAACATTGTGTACTCCAAAAAAATTTGGTGGTAAAGCAAGGCGGTACGCTAATTCTCCAATTCATTCAAGTACTTTGAATGGACCAATATACCGAGGGCTTAACTTTTCTTGCGAGCAAATTCAATGAATACTCTTAATAGGATTTACCTTTAAGTACACATCATCTCCTATCTGGAACTCAAGAACCTTCCTTTTTAGATCTGCCCAACTTTTTTGTTGATCTTGAGCCTCCTTCATTCATTGTTGGATGGCTCGTACCTTATCAGCAGCATCTTGTATAAGATCCGGTCCAAGAACCAATTTCTCCACATCATCCCAAAATAACAGGGATCTACAATTTTGTCCATATAAAGCTTCATAGGGTGGCATCTTAATTGTCGAGTGATAACTGTTGTTGTAAGCAAACTCCACTAAGGATAAGTGTGCATCCCAACTTCCTTCAAACTCCATCACACATGCTCGAAGCATATGTTCTTGAGCTTTTTGGCTCATCTTCAAAAATATCCTAACTTTAAAAAAAAAAAAAAAGAAAAACATTTATTTACATGAGACAAAATTTTTATGGCCATTTATTCATTTTAAACAAAATAAATGCATGAGATCTCAAATGACATGTAAATGATGGATGTTTAGAAGCTAGATCTTAGTGTGATGATCATGTTAGATGCATGAAATGATGTGTACTATTATGATAACAATTTAGTAGCCAGATTTCTACATAAGATCATCACTATGAACATATATTATGATCATGACAAAAATATGTGCTTAAAACAAAAGATCCACAACTTATGATGCTTAATCATCATGTTTTAGTGATTTCACATCCCTAGCATGAAGCTCATGGGCATTTTTTTGGTGAATCCACACGTGAATGACCTTGCCATTACATGTTTTTGTGGTGATAGTGTATAAATCTATACCTATTAATCTTGCAAGACAAGAGGACTTGAAGAAAAAAAAATGTGCATGAATGTGTGTGTGATGGAGAGGCTCATGGCAAGGAAGAAAAAGAGAGAGGGGTTTGTAAAAGTTTCCAAAAGTGAAAATGAAGAAAGAGAATAAAAGTGTAAATGAGAAGGCATAAAAGAGTATATATAGAGAGAGATATAAGGGTTTGTGTGAATAAATGAAAGAAGAAAAATAAAACAAATGAGAGGGAAAATGGGCTGGGGTAGCACCGGCCAAGAGAGGGAGAGGGAGAGAAAGAGTGTTGTGTAATTTTTCAAAAATTAATTTGTGTAATAATATGTGACAATTTTGCATGGGAAAAGAAAATAGTAATGAGTGAAGTGTACGGATATAAGAGTAGGTGCATGGCTTGTGAGTGTGAGTAGGGTATGGGCTTGTACTTGTGAATAGTAATGAATAGTAGATTAGACAATTAAATTACCGGTTAGTAAAGAAAATACGATAAAAATGCTATAACTGTAATTTTTATAAACCGAAAAATTATAATAAATATATTTTTGAATTGCTTATTAAGTTCCAATATTAAAGAGTATTCCCGAAATATTTTTCAAATTTCGAGTCCCAAGGCCCAGTTTTTCAGAACGGATCCCGATCGGGTTCGAAACAGATAATTTTCCGAAAACTAATCTTTTCATGTTTTGGTATATTCTTTAGAACTATAATCTAGATTAACTTGCTCTTAAAAGTCCTATGGTTTTATTCTCGGTAAAGCCAGATGTAGGGTTTTCTAGGTTTCTTTCTAACCCTAGATATTCTGGTTTAGGGTTTCAGTTTCCGATTCGGTACTCAAAGTCAAGCTTGGTTTACAAAGAAAGTCGGGGCTTACAATCTCCCTTTACATAATCGAACCATTCAACTATTAACATATTGTATTATTTTTTACTTTATTTTCTGTCTATCACGTGTGTGGCACATGATGTAGCTCTTATATATATATACTCTCTATCTCTCTTTAACAGAATAAGATATCAAGTTCATTTTTTTACGAAACCCTCTCTTCTCTTGTTTTCAATATTGCACCTATGAGATCTTGAAGGTTGATGAATCAACATTTTCACATGGCATTAGAGCAAAATCAAGATCGATTCTAGTAATCTCTTTCACTGCTGATAATTTCTGGTGTTTTTCCTTTCAATCGGAATGGCTTCAGAGGTAATCTCTTCTTCGACAAATCAACATATAGATTTTACTTACAATGACCCTTTATATTTTTCTAGATCTGACAATCCTAGATCTGTTATTACAAGTCTTGTTTTCAATGGTACAAATTTTTTGAGTTAGAGTAGAGCGATTAAACTTGCTTTAGGAGCGAAATCAAAATTAGAGTTTTTGGATGGAACTTGTTCGAAACTAGAGAATAATGTAATTGATATTGAGAAATGGAATAGATGTGATCACATGGTTAGATGTTGGATTTTAAACTCAATGTCGAAAGAAATTTCAGAGGGTTTTATGTTTGCTAAATATGCTAAACAACTTATGGAGGAAATCTGTGTAAGATTTGGTCAAACGAATGGGCTTTTGTTATTTCAATTACAATATGATATTGTAAATGTGAAGCATGGGAATAGTTCTGTTACAACATATTATAATAGACTTAAAAAGTTGTGGGATGAGTTCAGTTCACTTAATCTTTATCCTGATTGTGAATGTGGAACTTGTACTTGTGGAATTCATGAGAAGTTGATAGAATTTGAGAATAGGAACAAGTTACTACAGTTCTTATGGGCTTGAATGATATGTGTGATACTATTAGAAGTAACATTCTATCTTTGATCCTCTTCCAACAGTGAATAAAGCCTATTATCTGGTTTATCAAGTAGAAAAACAAAAGCAAATTTCTGGTTCTTTTATATCTCAAGATGAAGTTTCTGAATGGTATAATAACAGGAGAGATAAGAAGTTTAAATCAAGAAATAGACCTACTTATGTTCATTGTATAAGAACTGGACATACTATGGAGAATTGTTTTGAACTTATAAGGTATCCTGATTGGTATAAGACAAATAAAGAAAAGAAAGGGGTTAAGTTTGCTGGACATGTTGATCAAATCATTGATACACCTCTTGATAAGTTTCTGCAGGACATCGGTTTATTGCTAAGAAATATCAATCATAGATACGGATTTGATTTCCAAGATATGTCAAGAATTTTTTTAAATGATGAAAGGAAAGAAATCTACAGGAGATTTTTTGGAAGTTGGAAACATGAATTTTGCAAGTCATATTTCTATATCTGATAGTTTTATAGGTTCTTTTCATAAAATAGATAATTGTTTAGATGAATGGATAGTAGATTCAGGTGCCTCTGATCACATAACAACTTTTCCTCATATACTTTTTGATAAACACACTTTATCCACCCAATTCAGGTTAAACTTCCAGATAGATCTACTAAATCTATAAATACAATTGGGAAAGTTACATAAATGGGTATATTGTCTTAAATAATGTACTTCTTCTTCTAGATTTTCATTGTATATTTTGTCAATCAGCAAACTTCTTTCTAACACAAATTTATTTGTGCTTTCACACCTAATTTTTGTTTTTTCCAAGACCGCACAACTAAAGAAATCATTGCGAAAGCTTATATTAGAAGGGGCCTTTTTGTATGCCAGTTTGTTTGTCATTCTTCAGTTGTTCATTCTTTAGCTGCTTGTAATAAACTTCAAACACTATCCTTGAACTTGTTACATGATAGATTAGGACATATTTCTCTTTCCAAATTAAAACACATTGTTTCATATTATGAAATAAACATTAATGATCACTCTTTTCATTGTGATACATGTCAAATGGCTAAATCTCATAGATTGCCATTTCCACATAGTAATATTGTTTCTTCACATGTTTTTGAGCTTATCCGTATTGATGTGTGGGGACCCTATCACATACCTTCTCTTTCTAGAGCCAAATATTTGCTTACAATAGTTGATGATAAGAGTAGGGTCACTTAGACCTATTTACTCTAACATAAATCACAAGCCTTCATAAATTTAACTCATTTCATTTCATATGTACAAAATCATTTCCATATTATACCTAAATACATACGAAGTGACAATGGAGGAGAATTTGTCTCCTTTGAATGTCAAGAATACCTTAATAAACTTGGTATTATTCACAAAATCCTTACCATATACACCATAACAAAATGGATGAGTAGAACGAAACATAGGCACGCACCTTATTGAAACAACAATAGCTCTTAGATTGCATGTAAATTTACCTAAAAATTTTGGGAAGAATGTATTCTTGCCGCTACATCCTTGATTAATAAGATGCCTACCCAAACTCTTGACTTGAAATCACCATACCAAGTTTTTTTCAATAAACCACCACCATATTTTGACCTTAAACTATTAGATGTCTCTGTTATGCAACTATTGTTTATAAAAGAAAGGATAAATTTGATCTTGAAAGTCGTAGATGTGTGTTTTTGGGTTATCCACATAATCAGAAAGGGTATAAACTGTTTGATTTGGATGAAAAAGTCTTATTTGTTAGTCAAGATGTGTTTTTTGTTGAAAACATATTTCCTTTTCGTGATAAATCTTCTCATTTTTCTGGGTCATATTCCAATACACATAATACAATTTTGTTTCCATCTCATATTTCCTCTAATGATGATGATTCTTTTCATCACCATGATGTTCATGACTATCCTAAATCTTCTTCTATTGATACCGCTGTTTTTTCTCCTAGAAATGATGTCATACGTCATTCCACTAGGCCGCAAAAGCCTCCTCATTGGTTGACAGATTTTATTCATGATGTTCGTCCTTCTGATATTTGTTTTGCAATTGTTTCAACCCATCCTTATCCTTTGTTGTATCAATCTTCTTTTTCTTTCTTTCTTAAGGAATATGTGGCTTCTTTGGCAAACGTTTTTGCTATTCGTGAACCTAAAAATTATCTTGAAGCTAAAAGTGATCCTAAGTGGGTAGATGCTATGAATAAGGAACTTCTAGCTTTAGAAGCGAACAACACTTGGAAATTAGTTGATTTGCCACCTCGAAAGAAACCAATAGGGTCCAAATAGGTGTTTAAAGTTAAATATAAACCTAATGGATCGATTGAACGGTATAAAGCACGTCTAGTGGCCAAGGAGTATAATTAAATTGAAGAAATAGATTATGTTCATACCTTTTCAACTATGGTTAAGTTGACCACAGTTCGTTTATTACTAGCACATTGGTTTTACTTCTTCTTCAGGGAAAGTATGCAAATTAATTCACTCCTTATATGGTTTAAATCAATCTTCACGATAGTAGAATAAGGAGTTCACTCATTTTATTTCATCGCTGGATTTTATACAATCGAAGAATGATTATTCATTTTTTGTTCGAAAACGAGAAACTGATTTTTTAGTAGTGCTAGTATATGTTGATGATGTTTTGATAGATGGTGATTCTTTAGATGCCATTTCTGATGTGAAATCTACTCTTGATAAGGCTTTTCTATCAAGGATCTTGGAGAGATTAAGTTTTTTATAGGTATTGAGGTCTGTCACACCAGTAATGGTTTTATGCTTAATCAACAAAAGTTTTTGCTTGACATTCTTACTGAGTGGGTTTAACTGGTTCCAAACCAGTCCACATCCCTTTTCCTCAGCGTCTTCATTTGGATAATAAATCTGGGGATTTGTTGGATGGTCCTTCTGTGTACAGACGTATAGTTGGATAATAAATCTGGGGATTAAGTTCTAATCCATCATCAAGCGTTGGGTCTTAAGTTTCATATACATAGGGTTCTCGTTTTGCATCATTTGGTATTGGAGCTTTGGTTCCTTGAACGAGAAATTCTATCTTTGAATTTCGTTGTTTGATCTATCCTTGTTTTGTTTTTCTATCTATCCTTCTTGTTCCAAAATCTAATCTTTCTTTATATTTTGATTTGTTTGTTATTAATATGAAAAGGAAGAAGAATCGGATAAAAAAGAAAGAAAATTCATGGTAAAGAAAAGGAATTTGATAAAAAAAGAGAAAAAGAAAAAAATTCGTATTAAAAAAATGGTGATTGATATTCTTGATACTTTCAAGATTCTTTGTGTTCTTGATTGTGACTATTAGTGTTCTCTCGGAAAAAAAATCATCTTAGTTATCAATTCCTTTGTTTTGTTCCTTGATTCTTGATTCTTCATCCTATTGGTTTGTCATTAGGACATGAGTTATTGAAATTTGATTTTTCTTAGTTTTTTATGTGTTGAAATCATTGATTAAGTTTTGATCAGGGACTTACAAGAGAAAATTGAGTGGTAAAAGGCAAGAATGTGTGAGATCAATAACGAGAAAGGCCAATTAGAGTGAAACAAGAGAGATTTCACATCTTGGAGAGTACACACGTGAGGGAGTATGTGAGAACTAACACTTTTGTTTAGATTCTTTTTGCAAGTTATAATCATGAGTAGTGATACTGAAAATTCTGATTTGAATATGAAATCATTCATGAAGTCTATGCAACATGAATTAAGAATGATGAATATGAGGTTAGATGATTTAGAATTCCCTAGCAAATCTAGGCCTTCTAAAAACAAGTCTGTTGTTAAAGAGGAAAGAGAAGATTCTAGTTATGAATATGGTAGTTCCATGAGGAGAAAAGGAAAAGCACCAAAGCATGACAGTAATCTAAGCAGTATTAAGATGAAGATTCCTTCTTTCTAGAAAGAATGATCCGGAATTATACCTAGAATGGAAAAAAAAAGTGGAGCACATATTTGATTACCACAATTACTCTAAACAAAAGAAAGTTAAGTTAGCTACAGTGGAGTTCATAGACTATGCAATATCTAGTGGGATCAATTGGTGATTAATCGGCATAGGTATGGTGAAACCTATTGGAACATGGGAGGAAATGAAAGTTATAATGAGAAAAAGATACATTCCCAATTATTATCATAGAGACTAGTGTAGAAAGTTGTAAAATCTAACTCAAGGTTTTATGAGTGTGGATGATTATTATAAAGAAACAAAAGTAGCCATGATTAGGGCTAAAGTAGAGGAAGATCCAGAAGCTACAATCGTTGGATTCATTGGTGGATTGAACAAAGATATTGTTGATATTATAGACTTACAGCACTATATAGATATGCAAGAGTTATTACATAAAGCTATTAAAGTTGAGAAGCAGCTGAAGTCTAAGGAGAAATCGAGCTATGGTTCATCTTCTAAATCTTCATGGAAATCAAAGTAGAAGGATTACAAAGCAACTTCAAAATCTAAAGAAGATAAGAAGAACAAAGATCTAGTTTCATCTTCAGAAGGTAAATCTGAAACCCAACCATCTTTTAAGTCACGTGATAATAGATATTTCAAGTGCTAAGGATATAGATATATTGCTTTGCAATGTCCAAATCAAAGGGCTATGGTGATTCTAGAAATTGGTGTTGTGGAAAGTGCCAGTTCCAGTGACAATGATATGCCATCATTAGGAGATTGTAGTGATGTTAAGTATGAAGGGCTAGTAAAGGGTAAATTTTTAGTTACTGGCGAACTCTGAATATTCAGCCTAAGGATGGTGGTGATGAGGTACAATGTGAGCATATATTTCACACCAGGTGTCATGTTAACAACAAGGTGTGTAGTTTGATAATTGATAGTGAAAGTTGTACAAATGTGGCAAGTACCTTGTTAGTAGATAAGCTGAATTTGAATACTTCAAGGCATGAAACGCCATATAAATTGCAATAGTTGAGTGATTTTGAAGAAGTCAAGATGATTAGGCAAGTTCTAATTGCATTTTCAATTGGCAAGTACTAAGGTGAGGTTAAATGTGACGTGCTACCAATGTAGGCTTGCCATATTTTGTTAGGGCGACTATGGCAATTTGATAGGAAGGTTAGATATGATGGCCATAAGAATCATTGTTCTTTCATGTTGAACCAGAAGCTTGTGATTCTAACACCCTTAAAGCCATGAGAGGCTTATGAAGATCAATTGAGAATTGCGAAAGAATTCAAAGTGAGAGATAAACACTTGAGTGATCAAGAGAGGAGTGAGAAAAAGAGTGACAACACTACAAGAATTTTGATATTGGGCGATGCTTGCAAATATTGCAAACATCACCTATCTTTTATAATTTAGCAACGTCTATTAAATATTAGTTAAAGTGTATTGTTAGTCACGTTTATGAAATGATTTCATCTTATATTGAATTTCCTTTTAATTTGTAACTCTTTCATCTATTAAACGTCGCTAATTTTTCTTTTCAATATCTATTAAACGTTACTATTTTTTTTCCAAGAATCCACCTCCATCATATTTAAAAAAAGAATAAAAATAATGACTTTTTATCATTCCGCCGTTTAAAACTTTGCAAAAAAAAAAAAAAAAAAGAATAAAAGAAACGACCCCCATGCAAAATATATGTGACCCTTCATTGCCTCCACCTACATAGTCCCTCACATCCCCTTGCCTCCACCTCTATTCGATCAAAGGTCCTTCTTTTTGTAAGCCTTTACCTTTGTAATCTCAAAACTTTAAACCCATTATCATCAATTTTTACCTCCATCTATGTTCCAGACCTCCTCCCCCTCCTCCCCCTCTCTTTCTTTCTCTTCCCCTGAATTTCCAGATCTCTTCCAATCAAAAGTCATCTTCGTGAATCAGCTCTACAATCCCTTGATTCCCTCTTCTTATTTTCCCATCCACTTTCGATGTCGGTTCACTCTGTGCTCTCAAGATCATCTTCCATATCCTCGAGTTCGATTCCGTCCAATATGTATGCTACCTTGTGTCTTCTTTCCAAGAAACATACGAATAGTTGGCTCGAGTTTAGCTTCTTCTTCAAGTTCAAGTGATCCCATTTTGATTTTGTCGTCAATTAGGGTTACCATAGGGATTAATTAAATTTCTATTGTTGAGGTTGGAGTCCAAGGTTCAGGTTTTTATTGTCGATAGTCATAGGTCGATTCATTTGCAAAATTTAAGTGATGGAAATGATAGGGTTGTGGTGCTTTGTACTAGGGATGATGAGAATCAAGCTGATATAGCTTATGATTTTAATGTCAATGCTTTGGCTAATGCTAGTGATTTGATGAATGATGATGAGATTGATGAGGAGGGGTTGTCAGACAATGATGAAGAGGATAAGAGTGAGAGTGATGAAGATAAAAGGGAGAGGAGGAAAAGAAGGAGCGTTGAGAATGAGGACGGCCCAGTTTGGTTATTTAGGAAGCTGAAGAGGGAGTATTACAAATTTAGGACCTTTCATGGTAAACCTTCAGGGTCTTTAATGTTCGATCTGTCTCATGCTGTGAGATAGAACACAAATGAATTGCTTTGGTTAGCTATGTTTCTTTGACTAACCAATTTGTTCATGAGAGGCTAATAAATGAGAGGTATCATTTTTGAAACAGATCTATGAACCTGAAGGTCAATTTGTGCCACAATGTTGTGTAATTAAACCTGATAATAATTTAATTATGATCTTTCTTTTAGACAACAAATTGTACTTGTCTCAAGTTGTTAAGTTGAAATAGCTCTTTGGTGATTTTTTTTTTAATTTTTACAAATTCTCGGTTATTGTTGATTCTTTGGAAGTGACTCCTTTTTTTTATGTTTTTATGATTTCTTTAGGAGCTTGTTGATAATCTTTATGTTAATTCATAGGGTTTCTCTTCCCATACATGTTCACATCCTTTGATGTGATGATACATAACGTTCATATGGATGTCAGCATGATCATGTACATATAGTTATATCGAAACATACTGCAGTTTAGTCCATCTTTGTACTCTACCAGCAAAGTTTGAACTTTAGTGGACGTCATGGAGTTCGATTCTATGTTATAATTTGCACTTGATTTTCTTACTATTAAACTACTTGTTGGAATCTCCAGTTGTTAAGTTCATCAGCAGCCTCTCCCCAATCAAACCAAGCAATTTTATGAGAACAAGGTCAATTTTGCAAATGCATGTATATATACAGATGGTAAAGAGCTAAACCAGAACAGTCCCAGAAAAAAGAGGCATGTTCACTTGTGTTTTTTAGTTGTTTATTATATTTTCTAACAAATTATCTTTCTTTTGTTCCCTCTTAAACTTACAGCCTATCATGACTCAATTCTTTTCTTATACATGATCAGGTGCAAAGCAAAACAAATTGCAGAAAGTGAATCCTGCAAACAGTGCAACTATAAGAAATCAAAATGTTTGAAGCTATAAGTTCTTATATTTCCTTCTACTTACTCTCTTTTCTTGTTTCTTTTTAATTTTTTCTAAGCATCATTGCTGGCTGGACAATTGTTGATAGATATTGTGTGCAGCTGCTAAAGAATTGAGCTTTTGATATTGTGAAGAACTTCTTTGTCCTCGATGGTCTTAAATTTATATTTAAAACAGTGTGAATCTAAACTCATGTTCATAAAGATGACGATAGTGATAAATTGGAAAAGAATCGGGCAAAATCTGCAGTTTGTCAAATCCCTTTTGAAGTAGTTGAGAGTGAAAACATATGTCTGCTTTTGAAACAATAAAGTTCATCAAGTGCCATGGAGAAAGTATCTTTTCTTGCTTGCCAGCCCCTACCTTTTTTTTTTTTTGTTCTTCTTTTCATTCTATGTAACTCTTTTGAAAAGTCTTATAGTTCTTTATGAGGGATTTTTCATATTGATTTCTTTCCCTATCAATGATCAAATATTGGGTGGTATTCTATTTAGTGCTTCATTTACATTCATAATGATACCAAATGGTGTTTTCATGTATAATCAAATTCTTGCTAGCGAAAATGTGATATTTGGTTTTATTACTTAAAACCTAATTACAAGCTCTCCTTATGGCCATGTGTTCTGAGGATCTTAAGGTAAAAGTCTTCTAAACATAGGCCGTGTAAGGTGTTATCTATCTGTGCCCCTATAAGAGTATGATACTGCATTAGGTATTGGTGGGATTCATACCTTCACTGCAACTTTCCTGCTTCTAATTATGATGGTAATAGAGTTGAAATATTTAATCAAGTTATGTCCTTTTTTTTTTATTTTTTTGCCCAAAAAGAAAAGTTCCTATTGTCATTGTGTGCAGGCTGTTTAGATTTGCTCACCACTACTACGTATATAAAATGATACATGCTACTGTGGAAATGGCTCTTTGTTTCTATCTTTCAAATGCACAAATAATTTGGGGAAAAGATCAGTTACAAGCTAATACATGCTATTGTGAGTACATGTATGTCTTGATGGTCCATACATGTCTAAGCAGACGTTGTAAAGAGCACTTTGGTGTATAACTTTCTTCAATGCTAAATTTGATATGCCTTCTTATCAAAGTTGAATATGACTTCCATATTTATAAAATCTTATTGGATGATAATTTTGATATACGTCCTTATTCAAAGCTGAAGAAAAATTAATATCATTTGCATATTAGTATATGTGTTTTACAACTAGCTAGGCTAACTCAAATGATATAATGACTTTGTTCGGATTATCCTAATACTTCGAGTAAGTTTCGTCATTAAGCTTTCATGACATTATCTTTCTTAATGTCTGTTTTTTCAATATGTATATTCTATGTGTAGCTTATTACTTCATATATCGTATAACAGGAAATCTAAGCAAACAAGTTCATTCTCCAGTACCATTTGTAATGAGGATAATGGAGGAAGTGAAGATGAAAACAGAGGAGGTGGATGGGGATTTTCAAACCATTTCTAAAAATTCTAATCAAATAACATGACTTTTTTTTTTATGTTCAAACTAATTTACGTTACAACTTATGTTTATGTTTGTATGGAGAATATTAATGTATAATACTATGTTTTATTGCATAAATTTTAATCACTAGGTGTCTTTTTTGTCGTAGTTGATTTTTGAACTATGTTAATCAAGTTTATTGCTTCCACTTTGCCTATATAAATTTAGTGATACATCGCCAAATAAATTTATATTTGCTATATTACCTTGACAGTTGTATAGTCATCATGCAAATATATTTTTGAAGAATAGATATTTATAAACACCACTAAATAAGTCAATAGACATGTTTGAACAACACAAAATGAATTATATTGCCATGTGTAAACATCGCTAAATTGGTTTAATAAGCACGTTCAACCATATTTAAAATTGGTCAAACTCAATAATTAGCCACGTTAAGTAAAATAATCACCATTAAAACTTGTTGATGTTAACCATATAGCCACGATTAACATCCTAAATGCGTGTGAATGTTTAGATTTCAAAAAATGAAGCGAACAGGATTGGCGACGTTTAAAAAAAGAAGGCACAATGTCCAATGGCTTTTAGTCACGTAATTAAAGTTGTCTATCATATTATTGTTAGCCATGTTTGAATATGACCTATTAAATTTAAATTGGTGCCCCTAATTTTTCTAGCGGTATTTACCTTTTAAACGTCGCCAAATTAATCTACGACGCACCTTTCGTGATGTTTATTAGCCATGTTTATTAAATATGGAAAAATTTATTTGGTGACGTTAATTCTATATGTAGCGATGTTTATTAAACGTAACTAAAGACCATTTTTTTGTAGTGCAAACACACACTGGTGAGCAATGAATGTGAAACACAAGTGAGTGGTATTGCTAAAACAAGTGAGATTAAGAGTGTTATGAATTCGAAATAGCAACTACTTATACTTATGTACAAGGATGTTTACTTTTCTATTGATGAGCTTAACCAATCTATTCCTAGCATGTTTGTGTCCTGGTTATAGGAATTTGATGATTTATTTCCTGAGAAGATACCAAGTGGATTTCCCCCTTTAAGAGGCTTTGAGCATCAAATAGACTTCCTACCTGGAGCTTCAATTCCCAATAAGCCAGCGTATCGAGCAAATCCTAAAGAGACGAAAGAGATACAAAGGCAAGTTGATGAATTGATAGGAAAAGAGTTGTGACAGAGCCTAAGTCAAAGCTTAGTTCCTATAATTCTTGTGCCAAAAAAAGATGGAACATGGTGCATGTGTATGGATTGTCGAGCAATCAACAAAATCACGGTAAAGTATAGATACCTTATCCTAGACTTGATTACATACTTGATGAATTGCATGGTGCATGTTTGTTTTCTAAAGTTGACTTGAAAAATACATATTACCAAATTCACATGAAAGAGGGAGATGAGTGGAAAACTGCTTTTAAAACTAAGTGTGGTCTTTATGAGTGGACGGTAATTCCATTTAGGTTGTCAAATGCACCTAGCACTTTTATGAGATTGATGAATCATGTTTTGCGTGCTTCTGTTGTGAAATTTTTTGTTTACTTTGATGATATTCTAGTTTACAGGAAAGATTTGGATGAACATATCCAACATTTGCATGATGTTTTTAATGTTTTAGGGGAAAACAAATGGTATGCCAATTCAAAGAAATGTACTTTTTGCATGGAATTAGTTATTTTCCTTAAGTTTTTTGCGAGTGCAAATGGAATTTCTATTGATGAAGATAAGGTAAAGGCTATAAGGGAGTGACCAACACCTAGAAATGCAAATGAAGTTAGAAGTTTTCACGTTTTAGCAAGCTTTTATAGGAGATTTGTAAGAAATTTTAGTTCCATAGCATCTCCTTTAAATGATCTTGTTAAGAAGATTGTGGAGTTTAAGTGGACTGAAAAGCATGAAAAGGCTTTTAACAGTTTGAAAGATAAATTGACTAATGCTCCTTTACTTGCTCTACCTAATTTTGATAAAGTTTTTGAAATTGAGTGTGATGCATTGGGAAAAGGTATTGGTAGTGTTTTGATGCTAGACTCTAAGCCGATTGCTTATTTTAGCAAGAAGCTCAGCGGTGCCGCATTGAGTTATCTGACATATGATAAGGAATTGTATGTGTTGGTGAGGACATTATGAACATGGCAACACTATCTATGGCCAAAGGAATTCATCATTCATTCAGATCATGAGAGCTTGAAGTATTTGAAGCCCCAAGGTAAACTGAACAAAAGACATGCCAAGTGGTTGGAGTTCATTGAGACCTTTTCTTATGTGATCAAGTACAAGCAATGCAAAGAGAATGTAGTGGTTGATGCACTATCAAGAAGGAGATTTGAGGACGAATCTTCTTGAGGAAGGAAGGAATGATGAGAATCAAGTAGCAACAAGTCCAAAGGAAACAACTAATCTCAAAGATCCATTGCAAGATATTGGAGGACCAATGACTAGAGCAAGATCAAACTGGCTATATGAAGCTCTACATGGATTGATTCAAGAGATTATAGCTAACCAACAGAACTCTAACACAACAAATAACCTTGTTAATTTCCTAGAAATGGATGTTGAATACAAAGGCTGCCAGCCTAAGTTCAAAGAACACTGGCCTTCATCGCGGATCTATACCCCACCACTAATGCCGTCGAAGTAAGATTTTATCTTACCTTAGGCCGCCAGCATTCAACTAGCCTTCAAAGAGAACAATAGCCAAATTTTAAGCACTGACAAGTAAGTCCCTTGTGTATGTTTTAAAGGCCACCAGCCTTGGCAATGTAGGCCACCGGCTTTGGGTCAACTTAGGGCTTATCCAAGTGACTTTTCATATTTCTTCTTATTTTTCTTGGTTTGATTGTTATCCAAGGCTATTTTGAAGCTTACATGAACCCTATGCATGGATGATATCAGATAATAGTTAAATGACATAATTTGGGATTTTTCTTACAATTGTGAAGATTTTCTCTTACTTCTTGAGAAAGAACTAAATCTGATTTATTCAGCATAAAAGCTTGGGGAAATATACCTTGATAACTTAGGTTCTAACCGATAGGTTTTGTTAGGGTCTGGCTCCGCTTCTTGATAACATTGGTTCTAATCGACAGGTTTGGTTAGGCGTTCCTATCACTTGTTTCAAGGTGATCATAGGATTCTAATGCATCATCAAGCGTTAGGTCTTAGGTTTCATCTACCTAGGTTTAGTTTCGCATCAGTAGAGGCTCGAAAATCTGCATTAATTAAAACGGCGAGTAGTAGCTCGAATAAACTACATTTCAACAGCTAGTAGTAGCTTGAAGGAATTATAAAATCTTATTTGCTAACTATGGTCTTTTGGGGCCCGGAATACCTAAACCTGAATGGATGGTATAAATCTATTTAACATATGATTTTCGGTTAATCATGTGTATTGTTTGCTCACATGTTTGTTGCATCCCATACTCTTTTTTAATTAACTTATTTGATTATTGGTTATACAAGTACTTTATTATGGAAATATTCTCACTTATCAAATAAGCTTACGCCCCTTTAGATATCTTTTATAGCTACCCTATTTGTGGTTGAAGCCTCAAGGATATTTCTCATAGGTAGTGCCCTTTTGGCATCAAGGAGCTTTTGATAGAAGTTATGGCCTAAAAGTACATTCGGACTTCTAAAGAAATCTCATTGTGTTTATTTTGAAGAATTTGTTAATGAACATAAGTATATTTTTTTATGGGGTATGCCCCTTTTGGTTATGTAAGACTCCGTATGTTTTGTACTAAGTTGTAATGTTATGATTTCTATTCTTAATCATGATTATGCATGTCATCTTAAACTGTTTGTTTTAGGGTATGTTTCTCTATGATCATAAAAGTATGCCTTACACCCGGGATCAAAGCTTTTAAATAACTAAGGTAGTCATACTTAAACTTTAATATTAAGTGTGGCGAGTTGTCACGTTTAGGGTACTCTTTGGGGTGTGTCAATTTTTATCATAAACAAGAGAAATCCATTTTTTGTAAAGTAAACCGTTAAATGAAGTTATGAAATATGTACGAGATATTTACAATTTCAAAATAAATATCAAACCATGATTATTAGTTAAGTTTCAATTTTACAAAATTCTAGAAAAGAGATTTTATTATAAGTCCAAAAGTTGTTTTTCATGAAGTTCAACTTTTCTTTTTTCCAATGGAGATTATTTTAATAAAAATTCTGTTATTAAGTAACATCACTAAAATCATGCATATATCATGAACTATTACTATTACTATATGATTTCTAAAAGTGAAAGTATTTTATGCTTACCTTAGAGAGTCCAAATGAAGTAAAATTTGTAAAATTTTGAAAAGGATTAAAGTTTCGAACTTCTAAATGTAATCTATTCCATGAGATTTCGAGACTTAAATGATCCTAAATTTTAAAAAATAACCTTATAAATGAGTAGAGCATTTAAATTAGATAAAAAAATGACTACTCATATTTAGAATTCCAAGTTAAAATGAGCAAGTTATGGCCATTTTAAGTTGAAACCTTCATAATTGGGAAAAATGATGCAAATAGAATAAATAAAGTTAGAAACTTAAATAGAACCTACATGAAATTTTCGAATATTTTTGTTTTACTTAAGTGATGAAGAATTTAACGTACCATTTCTAGAGGACTACTTCAATTGAAGTTTTTCAAGAAATGGCTAAGTGAGTTTTTCCTTTATGCTTACGTATTGTTGTATATGCTTGTAGAGTAGAGCACTAGTTTATAAGAAAAGATAAAAATGGTTTACATGTGGAATATCATGGGAAATATATATGTGATTCACTATGCTTGATCAATAAACGATAAGTATATCGGAACTCGAATGATTGGTTTATGTGCTTGCTTCCATGATTATGATGATGTGCATGTAAATATTGGTTAATCACCTTAAATGAAAAGTAAGTGCGGATTGCAAATTCCTTTTAATAAATTGATCGTGCATTGTCATCTTATGAGTCACATTTGCATTTTACTACTTCTCCTCTACGTGGGACTAGAAAGGTAAGATACAAAGCTACTTCATGAGGAACTAGAATGTTTGAGGAATACGACCTTATACAATAGCCGTACAGGATCGATCGCTTTGGGTAAGGTATCTCAGGAACTAGTGATACGGTTGATTGAAACTTTAAATCGCACACACAATTTCATATGGTCAGATGGACCCATCGAAAGCATTCTCTAACCTTTGATATGGAGGGCATAAATCCATTCAAATCTGATTTCCAACTAATCGAATGTACTTGTTTGATTATATAGATGTTGGATCTCATATGTTTGTTAACAAACTTGTTTGTTATTATTTTGTTATTTTGTGTAGGGAATTATCTCATAAGCTAGTTGTGCTTGTACCCCAACAGATTTTTGTCATCACAAGAACACTTGTTCTTGAACCCAAGGTCCCTTTTTACTCAGGTGAGGCTTGGCTTTTGAAATCTTTTGAAGAAATTCTACTTGAAGATTGTAGAATAAATTTCCTTTAAAATCTCTTAGTTTTACATTTATTTTGCTTCGGAAAGGACTATGATAGTATAGCGATATTTTGGAGAATTTAATAAGGGAATGCCCCTATGATGATGTAATAATTTTTAATCATTAAGTAATGAACAATTATGTTTAGTATTTCTTGTTTGCCTCTTTATTGCTATCATTTTAAGCTACTACTCCATCAATATCTCCTATTGTTGTGAAAGGTACGTCTTGCAATGATGTTGAAGCTTTTGTATAACTAAAAGAAGTCATTCCTAAGATTTAATATCATATACAGTAAATTGCTATGTTTAGAGTACCCTTTGAGGCATGACATTGCTCATCAAACTTGTTTAACCAATTTAGTGTAACTCAACATGGTTATGTTGTTAATTATGCATCTAATTATGCACTCTTCTTCTTCTTCTTCCATCAATAAAAAAAAAATAAAAGCTTAATCTAACTAATTAAAATTTACAAAGATTATGAACAAAGGAAAAGGACTGCTACACCAATCTAGAACACCTCAGGAACAGCTAGCTTAGTTTTCTTAGTTATAAAAGTGTCACTCTTCTTATTTAACTCTAAAAGAGAACACACACACACAAAATTTACTCTCACTTGATTGTCTCTTACACACTCCTAGTGATGGAGCTAGCTTACCTTCTTAAAGCTATAATCATACCTATACAACAAATGCTCACACGTCACCGCCAAACCCCCCACCCATCCTCCACAAACATCTTTGTTTGCTGCAAACCAACTCCTCCACTAATCCAATTGAAGATTCATGAGATCTTCATGTCTATCCTCAATTCCACTATGACTGAAGGAAAGATCGTATCTTGGGTCAAATTCGAAGGTGGTAAGTTATCCAAAGGTGAAAGTGTCATCAGAGTCAAGTTTGATAAAGTCAACATGGACATCAAAACCTTATACAACAGATACCTTGCTGCAATACACATAAATAAATGGTGCTGATGTGCAAGTGGTGTGAAGAAGAGATGGGATCAAAAGATGGCATTCTAGGTTGTATGCTCTCTTTGTTTAGTTCGATTAGGTTTATCTTTTCTTTTCTTTTTTTTTTTTTGGGAAAGAAGAAGTGTACAGGAGGAGAGAGTGAGAGGAGAGAGAAAGGAAATAAGAATATAAAAATGAAAAATACCAACCTCCATGGAAAATTAATTTTTTAATCAGTTTTATTTGCCATTTAGATTTTGATAAGGAAAAAGAGGCCGAATTTTGGCCAAAACATTTTGGGTAAAATTTTTAAAAAGTTTGAGTTTTTTTTTTTGTCTTATAAAAATTTTTTTAGGTATATTTCTATTACAAATAAAAATGTTTAAGTACTGTCACTTAAACATACCTAAAATGGAAGGAAAAAAATCAAAGACGTAAACTTTCATTTTCACCAATTTTCTCTCTATAGCTCCAACTCCTACTCCATCTCTCTCTCTCTCTCTCTCTCTCTCTCTCTCTCTCTCTCTCTCTCTAAAACACAAGAAAATAAATAGAACCCGAAAAAAAACTTCTGAACTAGTTAGAAAAGAAATACTTCCTTTATATTTGAGAACCAAAAGAGTCAATTAGCTAGGATGTTATTTTCTTTCTCAATTAGGTCCAGTTTCAACTTCCATGTGTGAAATTTTTCAGGCAACACTTTCAACTTTATATACATCATTTCATTTCATTTTACGATTGGTGAGTCTTTTTGTTGCTTGGAAAAATTTTCAATCATGGTTGATGAGTCGTTTCACAAAAAAAAAAAAAAAAAAAAAAATTCATGAGGGGCCTAAGGTGTTGGGTGATGGTGTGGGTTAGTATTTTGGTGGCCAACAGTATATATTGTAGAGTAATAATGATGCTTGGTTTGAGTGGGGCGTCATGGTAGTAGAGAGAGAGAGAGATCTGTTCAATGAAGAGGTGGGTGAAAGGGAGATATGTGTAATCAAGAGGAGAGGGAAGAGAGAGAAGAGGGAGGAGAGAGAGAAGGGAGAAATTAAAAATTAATAAACAAATATGTTGATGTGGGATTAACAAATTAATTTTTTTTAATGTGGATTCTTTGCCACATCAACATGTCGTTGAACTTTTGGTTGAAGTTCGGTTAAGAGTATTGTGAGTGAAATATTTAAAATGTTTACTTATTTTCTTATAAGAAAATTTTGCTTCAGTATATTTATGTTATGCAAAAAAATTTAGATATAGTTAGTGAAATTAACTCATTTTTCTTATTTCACTTAAACTAATGTACAAAATAGAATGCATCTCTCAATACACAACTAGATGTACTACTTATATGGTAATTACAAGACATGGTGATAGCAATTACTTGCTTACCAACTTTAGAACCATAAGATATCTTATGGGGGTATCGATTAACAAGTTACTAATTTGAAGATTGATGATCAATATGAAGTAGCCAATTTAGTAATGAATAAGGGTATAAACTTACAATTTTTCTAAGATTATGAAGCATCAAATAAATCATGACCAACAAGATGTTGGACAATTATAGATGATTGTAGGGCCTCATAATTTTTTTTATCGGTGTGGATAGATTAGTATATATGATTACTTTGGAAATTACATGACATTAACTTATTACTTTCAATGCCATTAATGTACTTACTAAATTTGAATTTATGAGATATTATAGAGAAGTGCAAATGGGTTAAATGGGCTAACACGATCCAACCCTCTTTGGCTCGCATCTTAAATGGGCTAAAAAATTTAGCCTATTAATTTATTGATCCTAAACCAACTCACTTTGGCTCGTGGGTTAAAGCAGTCAACCCACTTCCTAACCCATTTAACTCACTTGTATATCTTTGTAGGTTAAATAGGTCAAGTTAACCCATTTAACCCATTAATACTAATTGAACAAGATGCGGATGATAAAAAATACGAAATTTTATAGGGTTTTATATACATTAATGATTAATTTTATTATCACTTTAATTACTTATATATAAGAATAAGTTTTTAAAAATAATTTATTGGATTTTATAGTTCATTTAAAACAATAAAATATTATTAAAATAATGTTATGATGGATGCATATCAATTTGTCATTCTCTGTTATAATTGCAATGTAAATTTAAACTTAAATATAAAAGTCTTAGTACCGATTCTACATTAATAGTTATATCTCCTATAATTTTTAATTTATTTTTTTGTACAAGTGGCTAAACCACTTAATCTACAAGCCCGCCTACTTTGGCACTCGAGTTAAACGGGTTGAATAAAATTGATCCACTTTTAAATAGGCTTAAAAAGTTGACCATAACCTGTTTTAGAAACAAGTTAAATGGGCCGGCCTGTGGCCAAAAGCCCATTTGCACAATTCTAATATTAGTAAAGAATTTAAATTTTTTTTTAAGTAAAATGGCATTCCAATATGTGAATATGCTGAATGCAAGAAAAATAGAGCTAATTTGATGATCAATTTTGAAATTTGTAGTTGGTCAGAATCTTATTTTGTATATTTAAACAGTACGTTTAACAAGGATCATGATGTCAATACGATGATAGATGAAAAAGCTATGCGAAAGTGAAGTTGATAACATGGAATATAATACAGCATACTACATACACTGCATAGGTGGTCTACGGACTTATATATTGTAACGCAAATGGGGCTTTGAGAACGCATGAGCTACAAGAAATATTGATTATCCACGTGAATATCATTTACTTGAGGTGTACTGGCCGATAGAAATTGGCTGCATGTTGTAACGCAAATGGGTCATGCGTCCACTCGTTTGTACAAGTCAACCGCTGTTTCACTTAAGTGAATAGCATGGCTTGATAGAAATTGGCTGCATGTTGACTTGATGTGATAAGGAATAGTATTTGATGAACAATTGATGTCCTTATTCTGTTGTTATGAGTAATTCCCCTTAGTTGCTTGGTTTTTATTTATTTATTTTATTTTATATTGGTGGTCGAACAATGAGTTAAGTACTCATTGTGTTTTATTCTTTCTGTAATCACTTAAGTGACCATCACAAGATGATTTGGCATTTATATTTTGGATCGAAATCTATGTTTGCTATGGTATAATTGTTATTTTGGGAATTAATAGATGTGACTTGATTGAATGCCTTCACTATTGATTGGAATTTTGCTAAAATGCAAGCTAACATTAATGAGGTACATTGTTATCAGTTGTGATGAACTTGTGTACTAAATTGTGTTGACTTATTCTTAAAATATGCTTGCTTTAGTTCATGACATAATATGAAAGGACCTGCAAGTCACATTTTTATAAACTAGATCCTTCGACATAAAGTACATCCCTTTCAGCACATAGATTGCATAATTTAGACCCCTTGGATTGAACCGCTAAGTGCTAATCGCCATTGAGTTGCCGTGTACCCTCCCATTATTACCCTCGAACTTAATAAGTGTCGCTCACTACTTGGAATACTAGCCAATGAATGTCATATATATCAGCATGGTATCCGCATGTTGCATAACTTTAAGTGATCGAGTGTGATGCCTAATGCGACCTAAGGAGTTTGCTGTCTCGAGTGTGATGTCTCTTATGTGTTCCTACGAATAAACATTTGACACATGTTAAATAATAAAAATAAAAAATCCTTAAAATAAAGAAAGTACTTTATAACATGTGACAGAAGTTTATTTGCATGAACACAAGAGGAACAGTAAGATTGGGACAACAAATTTTTATCTATATTGAATATATGTTTCTATATTGTTTTATTCTTGGTACTCGTTTATTTTAATAATGAGCTAAGTTACCTAGCTTCAAGTACTACTAATGAGGTTAAAGTGTAAATTTTTCAGCTTGTAGGTACAAATTATGGACTGACTGGTGCCTTAATTATAGATCGCCTTGTGACACTATAGATTTATTAGTTAAATGCTGGAAGAATTACATTGTAAGGTTAGAGCCAGCATATTCATGAGTTTACGGAAGAATGGCAATGTATTTTTATACGAGACTTGTGTAACGAGATGTAAATTCAGGTTTATAAAACTGCAATTTATCCTTATCCGGTTTCTATTTTTTATCGATATCGAAATGATATGTGTAGATGTGTCTGATTTGTATCTATTTTTTTATTTTATTTGATCTATTTGATATTTTTATGAGAACTATCGATTGTTTTCTACATGTATCTAATTCTTGATAAACAATTTATTAAAAAAAAGTTTTTAAAAAAATGTCTGTCTCAGACGGAAAAAGCTATGCAAACAGACTCATATATAAAGCAAACTCCTTGAAAGGCACACCCGAACATAAGTAATACTATTATTTTGTTTTCATAAAATGGCATTAGCAATAAATTTGGAATATTTTTAAAAATATCGCAGCTGAACTACTGGGTTAAGATGTAGTGGTTAAATAAAAAATATAAAGAAAAAAACTAAAAAATAACTATTCTATTTTATCTTATAAAAAAATATAATTTATCATTCTATAATAAAAAGTTTATATAAATAACTCCCTTATAGGTGAATTGTGATTACACCCTGATGATCCTTACATACTTGTCCTTTCAATTTTACCAATTACAAGGTAGGGCTATACCAAAAAAACCGACCGAACAATGAATCGAGCCGGATTGGATCGAATTGAACCAAACAAAAATTTCGGTTCTTTTTTTACACAGTTCGATTCACGGTTCAGTCTAGTAAAGAGAAAACAGTTCGTAGTTCGATTCGAACCGAATCGAACTGTTTTATATATTTAAAATAAAAAATAAGCATATTATTTTTACTCTTAATTGTTTCATTAAAAAAATTATTTTTTTTTCTAAATTTGTGACTTAGATATGTATGATTCATAAGAATAAAATTAGATTTGTCATAATATGTTTTAATTGTTATATTATCTAAAAGTAAGATAGATTTTAAATTTTAGCCTCTAGTATTCTAACTCCTACATATTTTTTCCCTTTGTCTTACTAATTAATCTACTTTTATTATTTAGTTACTTATTGATTTATATAATTGGTAACATATTAGTTAAAAACATACAACGAATTAAATTTTGTATTTTATATTGAGATAAAGTCTAGTATACTATTATAATTTAAGATAATTGAAAACAATGAGACTAGTCACGATTATAATTTTATAATGGATGAAATCTCTTCCTTGCTATAAGTTTTACATATTTATTTGGTAAATGATTAATTTAAAATATTGTTGTTTATATTTATATATTAATGATAAGAAATATGTAATGAAAGTTTTTTGATAGAATATATTTTTTATTTTATGAATAAAAATGTTCGAACAGCAAACCAAACCATACCGAATCGTTTTGTTTTTTGTTCAAAAAAATTACTAACCGAACCATATGATTAGGTTATAATTTAAAAGAAAAACCGAACCATAAAATATGATATGATTCAAATTTCAGGAGCAAACCGAACCGAACCATACCATGCACAACCTTATTACAAGGTCTTAGTTATACGAGAATAATCAGATCTTTATCCTAACTTATAGCTCGCAGTTGTAAAAACTTTTTCAGATCTAACGACTAACCTTTATAGTTGACTGAAACGATAAGCTAGCTGCCTGGTCAACTTTAGATTCCCAATTTCCGTTAAAAATACGCATAATGGTTAGTAAAAAGTTTTACTCAAAGGAGACCACTTGAGTTTCTCTTCATTCAAAATTTTATATCATCGACTTTTAGGGGATCATAAGTTTGCACCAGTGTATGCTATAACTGCAGTCACTATCTTGTAATGGGAATTCATAACAATGCTGTCGCAAACCTAAACGTTACCAAGCAAACCAATTTTGAAATTCATGCTGCTGCTCAGGTACAAAATTCTAACCCTCCTATGTCTTGGATTTTATCTGGTGTTTATGGCCCTCCATACCCTGGTCAAAAAGTGGAATTTTGGCAAAACCTCAATGACTTTGCTCAATCTGTGGGAGACAAACCTTGGACCATTCTAGGTGATTTCAATGATATTACTCAAAAAAAAAAAAAATGAAAAATGGGGAGGAGCCACTTTCAATAAGAATAGATCTTGGAATTATCAATCTTGCATGAATGTTTCTCACATGGAAGACCTTGGCTTCATCAGTCCTAAGTTCACCTGGTCTAATAGAAGAGACTTAAAAAATCTTATCCAGCTAAGATTAGACAGAGCTTGGGTGAACAATGAATGGATCAAGCTATACCCTGAAGCTAAACTCTTTCACATGCAAAAGTAGATTTCTGACCATTATCCTTTGCTTTTGGACACCCTCCCTATTACTTTAGCTAATATTAGAAATCATACCTTCAAATTCCAACCATTTTGGCTTGATCACCCTGATTGTCTATCTTAGATTCATGATATTTGAAGAGAAAATCACTATGATTGTCTTAAAGCAATCGAGTCCCTCCAAGAAAGATGAGGACTTGGAATAGGAATACTTTTGGGAGACTCCAAACAGGAAAAAAAATAATAATAGGAGAAGTTGAGAAGCTCCAAACAGCTATCAAAGCTAACCCTTCTCAAAACATCATCTCCAAAGAGAAAACGCTGATAGAAAATCTTGCCCAATGCCTTGACAGGGAAGAAGCCCTTTGGAAAATGAAAGCGAGACTGAGTGGACAAATGAGGGTGAGAGAAACACTAGTTATTACTACTCTATCACCATTCATAAAACGTCTATGGGTAGAATCCTTGCTCTTAAATCTGAAGTTGGGGAATGGTATTTTACCCAAGAAAAGATATCCCAATCTATCCTCTGCTATTTCAAATCTCTCTATCATACTTCAAGATTGGAAGTTAATCTTAACAACCCCTGTCATGATCTCATTGGTGCTAGTCTCTCCTAAGAACAACATGATTATCTCACTAAACCCTTCAATGACATAGAGATCTTCAATGCCATCAAATCCTTAGGTCCTTTGAAAGCTTCGGGGGAAAGACAGGCTTCATGCATCCTTCTTCATCAAATGTTGGAACTTTATAGGGTTTTATGTTAATAAAGTCATCCACAAAATCTTTGATTCAGCTTCTATCCCTCCCTTCTTAAACCAAACTCAGATTATCCTGATTCCTAAGTGTGATGGGGCAAACACTCTCAAAAACTTTAGACCCATAATCTTATGTACCACCTTGTACAAAGCTGTGTGATGCAAATGCATTAAGTGAAATCCAATCCAAATTTAGGAAAGGATTGAGCATCAAATGAATTTGGACAAACTTGATTCAAAAATGGGTTTCAAAGCTTCAACAGGAAGACG
Source organism: Combretum micranthum (assembly GCA_024138025.1). NCBI lineage: Eukaryota > Viridiplantae > Streptophyta > Magnoliopsida > Myrtales > Combretaceae > Combretum > Combretum micranthum. The sequence goes on along the minus strand of JAMXBD010002104.1, from coordinate 136,066 downwards.
ATGCGGATCAAGTGGCTTCAACGCGAAGTAGTAGAAGCTGTCAAAATCATAGGAACTATTATGCTGGTCCAAGGCTGCTGGCCTTTCCTCTTATGCCACCGGCGTACCCCATTTACACCGCCAGTATTCAGGTGGTGTTGAACTATCATAGAATCAAATTTCCAAACACTATTTCAAAGGCTGCCAACTTACATGATTTAGGCTACCGGCTTTGAAATATAGGTTGCCAACCATCGTTGACGAAACTTGTGTTTATTTTTTTTATGTCTTTTTGTTTTCCTTTGTTCCATTATATATAGGTCTTCGCTTTGTTTTAGGAGGGTAGAAATTTTATGACATTTCTTTTGTGAAAAACCCCCTCTTTTTTTAGTTCTTGAGATAAGAACTTGTATTGCAATTGTTTGCTATATTTTTATGAATATTGAGAAATCCAATTTCTTTTATTCTTTTTTGTTGATTGAATCTTTAGATTCTTTTAACTAGTGATTCGTTTTGTAATTCATAGAACCTATCGAATTACTATCCTTGTTACAACCCAGTTTGATTTTGTAATTCGGGAGTCATATCGCATTACAATTTCATCCATATCTTTATGATTTCTTAGTTTGTTTTATTTTATAAAACCCTAAAATGATCAACAACCCTAATCTTTGAAGAAAACAATTTCTGACCCCCCTTGGATTCATATCACTATGTTTAAAATCATTGTCAACAGACTTAAACCTTCCCTTGACAGTCTCATTCACCCTACTCAATCTAGTTTCATCTTTAAGAGAAAAAGCACTGACAATATCATTCTCTTAAATGAAATTCTCCATTCTTTTAATAGAAAGAACAGGAAAAGAAAATGGATGCTTACCAAAATTGACTTAGAGAAGCTTTTGATAAACTTGAATGAGATTTTGTTTTCTAGTCCCTAAAATCCCTTAATCTCCTGATTCTTTGATCAAACCCATCTTGAGTTGCATTTCATCTACCACATTTGAAATCATTGTTAATGGAAAGCCCATATCGGCTTTTCATCCTAGTAGAGGCTTGAGGCAAGGAGACCCATTATCTCCTTATCTCTTTATCCAAGCCTTAGAATTTCTTAGCCGTATGATCTAAAAAGAGATAGAAAAAGGGAGTTTAGATATCGTTCAAAATCAGAGGATTTGATTTCAACCTCTCCCACGCCATGTTTGCGGATGACCTTATTATATTTGCTAAAGCTAACACATCCAATGCAAACACCATACGAGGTATACTTGAAACCTTTAAATTGGTTTCAGGCCATCCTCTGAACACACAAAAATCTAACGTCCTGTTCTCTAGAAGCACCAACTCTTAGATAAAATGAAATATCAAAGAAATCCTCAATTTCAAAAAGATGAAAGAATTAGGGAAATATCTAGGTTTCCCTCTTAGCAATGGAAATAACGTTACTTGCCAACATTTACAAAGCATTCTTAATAAAGCTCAAGCTAAACTAAGTGGTTGGAAAGGAATAAATCTTAGCATGGATGGAAGACTTGTTTTAGCTAAATTTGTCTTGTAATCTCTTCCTACATACTTCACACAAGCCATATCCTTACCAACACAATTCCTAAATCATATTGATAAGATGATAAGATCGTTCATTTGGGATGATAGGAGGAAAAACACAACATGCAGTAGTTCTATTGGAAATCCATCATCACACCTAAGGAAGAAGGAGGTTTGGGTCTTCTAAACCTAAAGATTAGAAACAAAGCTTGTGCCTTAAAAAGATGGAATGAATGGAAAGTTGGAAAAGTCAAATGGGCTAAGCTTCTTTTAGCCAAATACAAGAATTTCAGAAACTTATCCATGATCAAACCTCTCCAGCTTGCCTCTCCTCTTTGTAGAGAGATTTTTCAAAGCTAAAAGTGGATTGAGAACCATGGTTTCTGTCTTCTGGGGATGGAAAGAACACAAACTTTTGGAATGAATGGTGGGGTGGATCACAACAACTATCCAAACTCATCTATGGTCCGTTAACCCAAAATGCTCATTTTATTATAGTTCATCATGCTTGGATAAATGAACTGTAGTGGGATGAGAGAGGATCAGATATCCTATATCTAATCTAATCAAGGACTTCTTAGGTCCCATACATCTCAACTCCTTATCTAATGACCAAAAAATGCATTAACTCTTGTATGGATCTGGCCATGCTTCAATTCGTTTCACGTTCGACACGAATAGAACTAGGTAAATTTGATTGGATAATCCCCAACCAACGCTACGAACCTTAGGAATATCGATCCCAAGACCCAACAGTCAATTGGAACCTTAACCCGTCACTTAAAATAAAGCACGAACCTTGGTAAAATTAAACAGACACCACAATCAAAAAAGGATAAAATTTTGATTGATAAGTCTACTTAAATAAGAACGTCACGGATTATCAACCCGATAAGTTCTATAAGTTCTCACAAGAGAAAACTCTCATTAAAAAAAACTAATATCCAAGTCTATCTAAACAGAAGCCAATAGGGATATATATAACAAAAAGGAAACCCTAAAAGAACTAAAACATAAGTTGCTATCGAAACAAATATAGGCTAGCAAATTAATAAGGAAAGCTGGTGGCTTAAGAAGCAGCCTTGAAAAGGAAAATAAAATATGAGAGCTTCAGTGCTTGAACGTCGGCGGCTTATGTTCTATGCCGGCAATGTACATGGAAAACGTTGGCAGCATTGCTTTATAGTCTGGCGGCCTTAGTCAGCTTTGACTCAATTCATCCAAAATGCTTTTTGTTCCTTTTCATTTTCACATCAAGCTCTGAGGCGAAATGGGATCCATCTATTAGTGTTATATGTTCTAGTTTGTCCAAACACTCTCACTCTATCACCTCTTTGGATTGCATCTAGGAATCAATTTTCCCTTAAAAATTAAATTATATCTTTAGAGAGCATGCAACGGTAATCTACCAACCAAAAGCATTATGAAAAACAAAACATCACCTCTTTTTGTTCTTGCCCAAGATGCTCCTACCTAGAAGAAACAATCAAGCATACTCTAAAAGAGTGTCCTCCCATCAAACACATCATCTGCTAATGAGAAACGGTCCATTTAAACAACATGCATCTTAGAGAAAATTGGATCAATTGGATAAAAACAAATTGTAAACTCTAGAAGCATCACCTGTTCCAGACTAGGCTCCAAATCAATTCTCCTTTGGTGTAATGCTATAGAAAATAGGTTGTCCAAAACAACCTCATCTTCCAACCAGCTAGCATAGCTCTAGACCTTGAGGAAGTCATAAAAACAACAACAAATGAATTGTAGGCCCATTACAAAAGAAGAAAGAAAATTTTCCATATTGAAATACTTAACCTCATATGGTCCCCTCCATAAGCTAACTCGACAAACTGGATTAATGGATCAATCCATTCATCCATTGAAATAGCAACAATCAAAGTTGTTGTGAGAGACGATCAAGGTCAATGGATCAAAGGAACGGCAAGAAGAGTTGGCAAAATTGATATCCTCATGGTAGAGCTTTAGGCAATTGCATGGGGAATTCAATTGTTCCTGAAGTGAACATAATGGAATTGAAGATTAACTCAGACTCTAAAATTGCGGTACAGTTGGTAAAGGAGCCAAAGAAAGCTAAATTCAAATATGCTAATGTGATTTCTTTTTGCAAGGAAAAGTCATTGATGCTCTTGGGAAGCAAAGTTCTTCACTACCTTAGAGAATCAAATCAAGTAGCAGACGCTCTTACAAATAAAGGCCACACTATGAATCAGGAAGTCATGGCCTTTAATGTGCCATTAGATCGCTTTTTGAAACTCGTAGCATCTGATTATCCTTCTTATGGATTGTACAAAGATATTAGACTAGGAAAAAATGGTCTGGATGTTTTCTTTAGTGACTTTGTTTGGTTGAGCTTTTATAATAGCCTAGCCATCTCAACTCTACCTTTTCCTTTTTGGTGTGGGTGTACTACTTCTGTTTGTGTTTTCTTTAATATAAATATCTTATTCTATAAGAAAAAAAAACATATTCGATAATTATAAATAATAAAACGATTTGAATTACCTTAGAAGGCTTAACATTACTTTCTACTTTGCCATTAATAGGGATTTTATATTGTATTGTCAAATATATATATATATATATATATTCTTAAGAGTAATAAATTACACAATATAAATCAATGCAATAGTGTTATTTTTGTCTTTTTTACATTTTTATAACATTAATTTATGTTTGTGTAATTTATGTACTTTTATGTTGTCAAAAAGTTAAGTATTTAGATTCTTTAATTTTTATTCTCTATATTTCATTCAATTTGCAAGTTAAGGATTGAAATAGTATACTTATGGCATAATTACGAAGTCATTCTTTTTTTCTTTATAATATCAACAATTGATTACATGTAAGGTAACTGTCATATTTAGTGTCTAAACTTTACTTATTTTTACAATTAGAAAATTCTATAATCATATCATTATTTAATAGTATCAGTCTCATCACTTATTTAACAGCATAAATTCATATTATCGTGATCACATAGTGAAATACTTAATATATTGGTTATTATTTATATTTTAATAGTTAGATGATTGATAAAATGCACGTTAAAGGGATTATAGAAATTTTCTTACAATTAATTATCTAAAATCTAAATATATCAATTTGATGTATAAACTTTATCCATTGTTACTATACTTATCATTATCATATCTCATACTCTTTCTTTTCTTTTCTTTTTAAATTTTTATATCAATTTATAACTTTTTTTTCACCCTGCAAGGGATTTGTCTCGCAAAAACTTCACTGGTGAGGTACCGGACTTTCTTACTCAATTGGAGGCTCTGAAAGTCATGTAAGGAAAAAATAAAAAATAAAAATAAAAAAATTTTTCAAACTTTTAAAAATTCAAAAAATGCCTACTAAAGCTTGTTTTAATAAATTTGTAGAGACCTCATGGATAACAACTTGACAGGCACAATTCCCCAAGGATTACTTCAAGAGAGTAGCAGCGTAATAATTTTGAGGTAACCCTAAACTAATGTCTTCCACAAATTAATAGAATCCATGAAATTTTTTCAGTCAAGCTAATATCTAAATTCATTTATTTTTATATTATTAAAATCGTTGAGTGTATTTTTTGTATCTTAGATGTTAGTAGGATTTTATTTTTCCTTTCAGAATAACAATAAATTCATCTTTTTTCAGAAACCGCATTACCACCCTATTTTTTTCACAAGCTGTCACATTTTCAATTTTTATATTGTGGCGATCATCTTTTTCCACAAAGAGGGAGCGTTGATATCTTCTAAAGAAATTCAAATATTGGACAATTAAAAATTACAATTAGAATACTTAATTATTTGCGGCTTATTAATTGTGTTTGATACTACGGTTTCGAACACTTCCCTTTTAAGCAATAACAGTGGCTCACCGTGGAAACTTGTAATTCTTTGCGTGTTTCTGTTTTGGGATCATTTTTATAACCGTTTTTTTTTTTTTCATATGCTATATTAAAGCCTTCTAATTGTCTCCTAGAATTTGTGTCATGTAATTTTTTCTGGGTTTTGCCCCCCTATATAATTAAAGGAAAAAAAAGCCTTCTAATCATGAAACATTATTATACTAATCTCAAAAGATTACAATTGGTTAATGTCATGAGCCATATATAAACTTTGACAAAATAATATAATTAAGTATCTTAACTTTAAAATTGATTAATTTAGTATATGAATATTAAAATTAATCAATTAATACTTCAAAAAAACTTTCTGTGCACACTAATAGACTTTCATGATATTAGTCAATGTACATGAAAAGAAATTATATACGAAATTAACTCATTTTAAAGTTGTAGGTAGTATTCGCAACATTTACCTTATTACAAATTGCATCAAGTGGACAATGATCATAGTACACCATAAAGAAAATTTAAATCAAAATTGATGAAAATAGTTTCCATTTGAAAATATAAAATAAAACATAAGAAAATAATTGTCCTCATCTTCCCTTAGCATTCCACGTAATTGCTAATGACACATGCACGAGAAACCAAATTGTATGAGATTGCATTGGAAGATTCACATATGTCTACTGCTCCATAATTTTTTATATTATCTTTTTTAGATTTTAGTCTAGTTATTTCTCCTTTTGGAAATTTAATATTATTTCTCTCTTTTTTATTTTAGGGATGTTATTTCATATTTAGTTTCCATTTTTATGCATTTGTCTAATTTATGGGATATCTTTCATTTTTTGTTGTTTCCTTTTGTATTACTGGCTGCTAACATTTCTCTGAGCCTGCTTACATATTCAATTAGGGAGAGAATGAATTAGTTTTCTAATTCATATGTATTGAGCACATTGATTTTATCCTTTATTCTTTTAACAACTATGAGTGATTTGTAATTCCTAGTTCATTTTTAATATTCATACTCTTAACAAATATTAATTATGTTCATATTTTTATTCTTATCTCTATATTAATAAACTTAAAAACTCAAAACTATCAAACTGATAAGAAATTAGGATTATAAGAAAATTGGCATTTAGAGAAAGAAATTTTACGACGAAATTGGATAAAACAAATTATATTTATGCAAGTATAATAGCTCAATGGCTTTTATGATGGAAATTTACATTTAGAAAGAGAATTTTTTTCTCTAAAGTCTTGTTTTCTTGTAACTCCATACAAATCTTTATCATTTAGTATTAGAGTTAGATGAACATTTATGATTTAGTGTTAGAATAAGAGGATATTTATCCGCTAACCCTCATCAAGTATTAGTCACTTTCTTCATCTTATATCATCACTAACTACTACAATTCATTAGTATTTGCAACCTCTTGAAACTATTAATATGATAATACACATGATTATAAAGCTTTTATTATAACAAGTAAGCGGCTTATTTATTTGAACATAAGGAATAAGTAATGATTACAAAAGTTATACTTTAAAACAGTGTTATTAGTAATAATAATCACTCTTCTCATTTACAATCAATATCTTATGCGTTCTTTTTTGATCGAATTTTTTTTGTAAAAATCAAACATCTTGTAGAGCTGTTGTTGGTCGTTACTTCATTTAAGGTCCTATTACTAAGTCTGCATACATATTTCAATATTTGCTTCCAATTAGGAATTGCAGCATTAAATTGAAATGTAACTAAAGATATTATTATAAACTTATTTGGTTATTTTATAATAAAACAAAAGTTACTCAAACCAACTTTATATGTATCCACACGTATATAAAAATACATATGTTATAGATATTTTATATATGTTACAATTATAATTTATATTGCACAACACACATACATGTAAACATATTGATTTTATATATCAAATAATTATGTATAAGCATATAATCAATGTTATATATGGCATATAATTCATAGACTATATATTTATAGCCTATAGATTGTGTGTCTGTGTGTATTTCCTTAACATTTTTTATATGATATCTATATAATATATAGAATAAGTTAGTTATATACAAATATAATAAAAATATGATATAGAATTCATATTTTATCTATAATTTATATGTTATATATATATATATGTCTTATGTATAATTTCGTACTATATATGCTATTTATATATACGTTAATATATATTTATATAACATGTTATATGTAGTCTATATACTTTATAATACAGGCACACAAAATATCACATTTCATTCTATGCAACAAATTAATTACAACATATATAAGATATAAAATATGTATTTATAATTTATGGATTATGTATATACATGAGTTACAGACATATATTTATAAAAATATTTGTTAAGGGAAATTACAAAATTACCCTCCTAAACTTTCAATGTAAGCTTTTCAACCTCCTAAACTTTCAAAAACGACACAATTCAAAACTTTTAACATTTTTCGTTAAAAAAAAATAGGAGGTTGAAAGATAACCACTCAAATTTCACCTATATATGGATTCACCCTCTAAACTTTCTTCTATGTGCAGATTCACCCTTCTAAATTCATTAAGAAATGTTAAATCTCCTTAACTATGTCAATTTTTGAAAGTGTAAGGGTGAAAAAGATCTCTTTGAAAGTTAAGGGTGAATTTGCAAATTGATAAAAGTTTGGGGGGAGGGCTATTTGTTATATATGTTATGTGAAATATATTTATGAATTATGTTACATATATATGCAGTATGCCTTATATAATTCATAGTATGTATGTATTCTATAGGTTATATATGTATTATATATCATTGACACACTTCATAAATGTTTTTGTATATAATCTATTTTTAATATAGATTTAATATAATACATTATACCCATAACATTTATATAATATACAAATTATATATTTATAACCTATGGAAATCATATAAGTGTTGTATATTAATGTATATATATTTATGTATATTTGTTATAAAATTCTAGTTTACATGCTAAATGATATATATATATATATATATATATCTCTTGTGTGAAAATTATTTGCATTTTATGATTTAATTAGAGGTAAAACAATCACATTATTTTAATACTTTTATTCTCATTGGAGCATAGTTGCCCAATCATGAGTTGAAAATACGATTCTGTGAGTTTGTGATTTTATAAGTTATTCTTAATTAAAAAAGATACAAAATTGATTAGATATTGTGCAAACTTTAGATAAAATTATGAATTTAGATGTACAATTCTACAAACTTATGATTTGATAAAATTTTATCGATTCTACATATTTCAGTGAATGGTAAAATCACAAGTTTGACAATTATGCATTGGAGTGGAAATAGAGAGAGAATAAAAGACTATCTAATAGGTACATATAGCCATTATCTTTATAAGGAGAACATCAAAATTATTAGACATGAAAATTTCCAATCCATTTTGCAAATAAATAAGGTATCAAAGTGTATTTTAGGAACAATGATATGATTCCCTACTATTATCTCCATGTAAACCTACTACTAATGTAACTTCTCAATTTTTTTTTTTTAATATGCTATAAGCATTTGTGTTATAATCAAATAAAGGTAAAGGAAGTTTAGTTTTTCTATGTAAGGTTTATTTCTTTTTATTTTGAACAATCGCATCTCTCAACATGGGCTTTATATTCAAGAACAAGTCTGCCTTCATTTCACTAACCATAACACAAAAAAACAATTTTTGTATAATTGAATAAAATCCAAATATTTGCTTGTTAGACTCATGTCAATCAAGCAACAATACTAACAAAAATAGCAATGGGTACAAAAGAATGTTGAAAAGAATTGTTTAGAGAGGATTTTTGGTAGAGAGGATTTGAGGAGTGATTTTGGTAAAGTTTTGCTATGTAAAAGTGAATGTGTGAAAGAAGTAGAGGGAGATGGGGTATTTGTAGTTGAAGATAGAGGAAAATTGAGAGTAATAAAAAATTGAAAAAGAAATAAATATTAGAGATAAGAGAGAGAGGGCCGGTGGTACACATGCATGGGTAAGGGAGAGAGTTCAGTGGATTGAATTTGTATTTTTATAATGAAAAGTAGTAATGCGTAAAGTTTGATATGAATAAAATTGTATTGGAAATGTAAAAATATAACAATATGTATGTAGATTGTAAGAAATAGGTTGAAAAACAAGCAAAGATAGTGAAATAGTAATGAATAGTAGAAATTGTATTATGAATAGTAGACTATACAAATAAAATACTGCTAATAATAAAAATATGTGTAAACGAGCTATATCTGATATTTTTAGTTACCAAAAAATTACGAAACTGATACTTTTGAAATCTTTGTATAATTACGAGTCTTTTAGTGCTATCAGAATATTTTTACTATTCGGGCATTGGGGCATATTTTTTTGGAATTGATCCTGTTCGGGTTCAAAACGAATCGAATTTGGACAAATCTGGTCTTTTTAAACTATCTTATATTATTCTGAAATATAATCCATCATTAACTTATTTCTATTGTTCTTAGGTTTCGAGTGTGAGATTGACGGAGTTTAAACTACTAGATTGTCTTGATGTTAGTTGACTTTTGAAACTTCGATTTGACTAGGGTCAGGGTTTATTCCAACTTTACCCTAGAAATTAAGGTTTACATCTCCTTCCAGGGGCTACCTTACCAAATAGGCCTATTTACCATACGTATCCTAAAGAGGAGAAGGAATTGAAGCGACAAGTAGATGAATTGGTAGAGAAGGGTTTTGTCAAGGAGACCATGAGCCCGTGTTCAATACCGACCTTACCAGTACCAAAGAAGGATGGTCAATGGCCGATTTGTATTGACAGCTATGCCATCAATCAGATGACTATTAAGTATCGATGCCCATTACCTAAATTGGAAGACATGCTTGATGATCTACATGGTGCCAGGATTTTTTCTAAGATAGATTTGAGGAGTGGTTATCACCAATCATAATGAAGCTAGGAGGTGAATGGAGGGCTGCCTTTAAAATTAAATATGGTCTTTATAAATGGCTCGTGATACCATTTGGACTTACTAATGCTCCAAGTACTTTTATGCGATTGATGAATCATGTTTTGAGGGAGTTAATTGGTAAGTTTGTTGTAGTATATTTTGGCGACATACTCATATATAGCATCGGCATGAAAGAGCATGTGAAACACTTATTTGCTATCTTTGAAGTGTTGAGAAAGGAGAAGCTATATGGTAATTTACTCAAGTGTGTGTTCTATCAAACCGAAGTCATATTTTTTGGGTTTTTAATGTCTAGAGATGGAATTCAAGTAAATGAAGTGAAGATTAAGGCTATTGCTGAATAGCCTACTCCATAGGATATATCTGTAAGAAGTTTCCATGGACTTGCTTTACTCTATAGGCAGTTCATTCAGAACTTCAGTTCTATTGCTGTACCTCTTACTGAGCTTACAAAGAAAGGAGAAGCATTTAGGTGGAGTGAAAAAGCTCAGAAAAGTTTTGAGGAGATTAAACAGAAGCTTACTACAACTCTAGTACTGATACTACCTGATTTTAAGAAAGTCTTTGAGTTGTAGTGCGATGCTTCAGGAGTAGGAATAGGTGCTGTGTTGATGCAAGAGCGGCGTCCTATTGCTTACTATAGTAAAAAGTTGAGAGGAGCCACATTGAATTATTTTGTTTATGATAATGAGCTTTATTCCTTGATTAGAGCTCTTACCACTTGGCAACATTATATGATACCTTAAGAGTTCGTTATTTACACAGATCATGAGTCCTTGAAAAACTTGAAGAGTCAAAACAAGTTATCTCAACAACATGCCAAATGGATGGAATTTGTAGAGCGATTCAGTTACGTTATCAAATATAAGAAAGGAAGCTCTAATGTTATGGTTGATGCATTGTCTTGAAGGTATTCTTTGATTACCTCTTTACACTCTAAATTATTAGGATTTGGAGTAGTTGTAGAGCTGTATACTAGTGATGATGATTTTGAATTAGTAGTAGCTAAATGTGTCGATCGAAGGTCTATAGATGGGCATTTCATGCATGAAGGCTATTTGTTTAAGCCAGGTGAACTTCATTGAGAGAGCTATTAGTGAGGGAAGCTCATGCTAGAGGATTGTTCGTCATTTTGGAAAAAAAAATATGCTTGAGATCCTGAAAGAGCATTTTTATTGGCCAAGAATGAAAGGTGATGTGAATTCGATTGTAGAACGTTGTGCTACTTGCAAATGGGTTAAATGTAGGAAGGAGCCCTTTGGGATGTATATACCATTACCTATACCTTAGAAACCTTGGATAGATGTGTCAATGAATTTTATGTTGGGTCTACTAAAGACAGTGAGAGGGAAAGATTCTATCATGATGGTCGTGGACAAATTCAGTAAAATGGTGCATTTTATGCCTTATCATCACACCGATGATGCAGTTTTTTACTGCTAACCTTATCTTGCATGAGATTGTGCGACTTCATGGAGTTCCTCATAGTTTTATTTTAGAACATGATGTCAAATTTCTTAGTTACTTCTAGAAAACACTATAGCGAAGACTTGGAACCAAACTCTTTTTAGCACTGCTTTGTATCCTCAAACTGACGGCTAAACTGAAGTAGTTAACATAACTCTTGGTCCTTTGCTTCGAGCCACTATTAGCAAGAGCTTGAGAGATTGGGATTTGTGCCTTCCTGTTGTGGAATTTGCCTATAATAGGACTGTACATAGTTCTACTGGCAAGACATCATTTGAAATTGTATATGGATATAATCCAACCATTCCACTTGATATGGTATCTATACCGGCTTCTAAAGATGAAAGTTCAAGCGGAGTCGAGCGATGCTAGGAGATCTAGAAACAGTTCCAATAGGTCAATGAATATTTACAAAAATAGGTGGCAAAACAAAATGAACAAAGTGATTGGAGAGGAAGGTCAAGATTTTCAACCAGGAGATCTAATATGGATTCACCTTATAATGGAGCAATTTCCTAACAAACGCAATCAGAAATTATCTCCACGAGTAGATGGACCATTCAAGGTTTTGGAACGCATTAATGAGAATGCTTACAAACTTGAATTACTAGGTTACTATAGAGTTTTTGCTACTTTCAATGTTGCAGATCTCACACTGTTCATGCCCCGAGGGGTACCCTAATGTGATAGTCCGCCGTACACAATGTTAAAGCTATGAATGACTACCTTAGTCACACAAAAGCTTCCATATCATGTACAAGGAATACATCACAACAAGAGAACGCATCAGAGTAATGCAATTTATATTGATAATAAATAAGTAACAAGGCAAAGAGAATACTTATATAAAACATAAACATATTAAATTACAATTCTTAGGGGTATGTCCCTTTATTGTCTTCAAATAAATATACATCTTAGAATCTCCAAAATACTAACATAGAATTCATTACATATAAAGAACCTTATAAAATTACTTCATCTTATGTTTCCGTTTCCTTCATAGAAGCTTAACATCCTTCCATAACTTCTTTAATGTCATAATCATCAATTTAAGCCATGGGTATACCTGTTTCAACAAAATCTATAGGGGTATAAGCTACAACTAACTTAGTTAGATATTCATTTTCATTCTACCATTTTCAAATAAGTTCATTTAAATTTTCACACATATGCTATGCGTATAATGCAACAATCACGTGATTACGCAAATATATATATAGTTATCGAAACCATATATAGAACGGATTTACCCCTCCGTATCGAAGGTTAGGAATTGGTGATGAAGATCCTCGATCTTCTACTGCTAGTCCCCAGGTCCCACCTAAAGCGTTCGGTTGGCTCGGCTCAACCTAGAGTCGCATTCCCGGCGATTTGGATTCTCTAGGAAGGAACATGGCGTGTGTTACAGTACGATAACAGCCAATCTAACTCTACGCGTAGGAGTAGCAGCCTTCTGAAAAATGTGACTCGATGAATGCTATGCATGAGCGTTTTATTTTTCTTAAGCAAACCTTATTAAGGTTTATTAAGGGGCATCAATCAATTTAGCAAATAATAACCAATCATACAAGTAGGTAAACAAAAAATACTTAAACAGGCAGTTTGAAGTTGCGATATTCTTAATTCTAATTTCACGCATAAACATCGAATCACATATATATACATAACCTCGAATTCCCAAATATATATCCATTTTTATCTTTTTTCAGTATACTAGTGCTACTATACAAGCACAAGCAAGGTAACAAAATTAAGAGGAATAACTCACTCATCCATTTCGTGATCTTCTTAGTCGTAGTAATCCTCGAGTAGGGTATTCTCATATCCTTCATCACCTAGACAAAAGAAATGACTGGGATGAGTATCTCGTAGAAATTCTACTTAAACTTTCTAATTCTATTTCACTATGTTCGTCAAATTCGTATAGAATGAAATTCCAATTTAAAATAGCCATAACTTGCTCATTTTAACTCGGAATTTTGTATATAATATACTGTTTTCTACCTATTCGAAAAGATTTATCCATTTCTAAGGTTATCTTTATCATATAAGATCATTTGGGTTCCAAAAATATTGGGTACATATTTTTAAAAAAAAATTTCTAGATTTTGCAAAACTATTTCCTAACTCAACTTCATTCAAAAATCTTTTAGTAAAAAAATATAGATATATAGATATATATTTGATAAATCCTTTGATTATATAGATAAGCTCACTTTATATAGCAAAATTTCTAATGGTAGTGTCTCAACAATTTATTTCATGAAATAATTCTTTTAAAAGTGTTGAAACCTAACTTGATAAATTCATTTCAAGTATTTTGAAGAAACTTTATATTTTCATAAGTTATTATAAATGAGTATATTCTTATTTTATTTTGTTCATTCATTTTTCCAAAACAAGTAGATTTTTCTTTAACCTTAGTCCTTCATAAATTTTACTTCTAGTGATAAAAGATCAAAGTTATCAAAAGTGTATTAAGTTGTTGAAAATCTTTTTATATCTTTAGGATGGTTTTAGAAAATGAGTCTTGTGTTCTTATATTTATTATCTAAAATATAAGTTTTTGTTTTCTAAAACTTGTTCTTTTATTTCCTTTGAAAAGATTCCTCTTTATTGATAAAATCCTTTGTTTTTAATCTTATCTTATTCATATTCTTTGAAAATAAGTTTTCTTCTTTAGAAACTTGAAAATCATTATTTTCCTAAGTGGGTTTATAATTTTATGGTTGAATTCATCTTAACTTTGAAAACTAGTTTGTTTCTTAGTTTTGTTATGGAGTTAAAAAGAGTTTATTCTTAAGCTTTTATGAAAAACTTTGAATATTAACAAATTATTTTACTAAAACTTAGGTTGCCATAATATACCAAGAAAGTATTCTTTCTTATGTTTCTTTGGTAAAGTTATCTTTGTTATTTGAGAAAAACTTGAGAAAAGTTGTATTACTTTATTTCTATGTTGTTGATAATAACTTCATTATTTTGTGACAAATCACATAATAGAAAATTTGGTTTTTAAGTTCCTTTAATAAAGTAAAATTCTACTTTTTAAATTAGTTGAGACAATATCATTATGTAGATGCAAGTATTATGAGCATGTAATATAATAAGAATAAGAAAATACTAGAAACAAATAATAATAAGCAAAATAATAAAAATATCAAGTATTGGGAACCTTAGCTTCATCAAGGTATCCCATCAAGCATTGGGAGCTTTAGCTTCATCAAGGCATCCGGACTAAGAATGGACTAGTCCCAAAAGATTAAAGAAAATAAATAAAAGGTTGTTTTGACTTGATATGGATAAGTCTAAGACTAGAAATACTAGTCTTAAGGAAATAGCATGAAATAATTAAATTGCAAAGCATGAAATTAAATAAATAACAAGTGAGCTTATATGCACTAAAGATTATATATAATTACATAAATATATTTAGTTAGATATGAATAATAAAATCAACATAACAACATAATAAAATAAGAAGTTCATGTGCAAGAACAAAACATGAATATGTTGTTGTTTTTACTACTCATATGAGTTTCAAAACAACACCATAGTCATGTTAAGTTACATGACATGAGTAAATAAATAGTTGAAAGAAGTTTACCTAAAGTGTTTTGTGGTATGAAGATGGTAGATGAAAGGGTATTATGTAGTAGATATGTGGTAGAAGTTTATATATAAGGAACATTTTTATGAAGAATTAGTTTAAGAGAGTTTTGGTAAGAGAACTCTTGAAGAGAGGATTTGTGGAGAGATTTTGAGAGAGTTTTGGTAGTGAAATGAATTGTGTGAAAGAATGAAGGAGGAAGGGGTATTTATAGAATTTTGAAGTGAAAATTAGATGTAATTAAATTAATTGAAAAAGAAAATAAATGGGAAGGGAGGAGAGAGAGTGGTGGACAGCAATGGGGAGAAGGAGAGAGAAAAATTGATTAAAAATTAATTTTAGAAGAAAAGTGTAAGAGAAGTTTGATAATATGTGGTGTAGAATTTTTATGGAAAAAGAAAATTGTAAGAAATAGGTATGTAGGTGTAAGAATAGGTAGTAAGAAAAAAAAGAGATAGAGAAATAGTAATGAATAGTAAAAAAGTACTATGAATAGTAAACTAGACAATTAAAGTAAGGTAGTAATAAAAATACGTAATAATGTGATATCTGTAATTTTTAACTACTGAAAAATTCTAAAGCTGATATTTTTGAAAACCTTATATTTTTACGAGTCTATTGGTATTAACGAAATATTTTTCCCATGTGGTGTACCAGGGCACGATTTTTTGAAAACTGGTCTCGTTTGGATCCGAAGGACACTAAAAATTTGAGAATCTGATATTTTTAAGCTTTCTTATATTACTACGAACTATTATTAACAATTATTTTTATTTCGTTGTTTAGGGTTTAAGAGTGCGGGATTGCCGGATCTTAAACACTAGGTTTGTTTATATGCTTTGTTGACTTTTAAGGTTCGGTTTGACTTCCGGTTTCGTTGAGTTATTCGCAAGGTATAATTTTGAGTTTTTACCGAATTATATTTTTAGTTCGATATCTATGGTTTATCTCATTTTATTTGTGATTATTTAATAGTTTTCAGTTCTCAAGATCGTTTAACCGAGTCTAGGGTTATAAGTTGACTCAGTTTGACTTTTGGTGAAAATTGAAATTTCTAATTCTAAAATTCACCAAAGGATTTAAGATCTTAGCATTTCGTTGCCGAGCGTTATTTGGATATATTGTCTTGATTTACGTGTTAAGAATCGGGTAAATGATTTGATTGGCGTACGGATATTGATTCAACTGATAGTTGATTTTTATATTTGTTTCAAAGGTTCTCATTTTCTCAAGACTAAGAATTCTCGTTTTTGATCTTATTTAGAATTAAGTTTTAACTTGGTTCGATTTTTTCTTTAGGGTTTCGATTCTGGTGTTTGACTCTTAGGATTATTTTCTAAGAATTATGAAATTTTCAGGGTTTACACACACCTTATGTACCAGATGATGAGGAGGCCAACTTTCAAGATTTGAGGCCAAATCTTCAATAACCTGGGGGAGATGATAGGAATCAGATTCTACTGGTTCGATCACTCGAGCGCGAGCTAAAGGATTACAGAGTTTGACTCAAAGAATTTTGTTGAATTAGTCTCAAGAAGATGAGCATAACTTCTTACATGATTATAGGATGTATAATGCCAATGGTCATGGATCAATTTGAAAGAAGTTATGTGGAGAACAAGAAGGACTCGAGATCTTCCTGTCATCTAAGGCCGTAACGCCGCCATTATTCATGAGAAAGAAGATCCCCTTGATGGAATCAGCCGTAACAAGGCTGTTGTTGAAGAATGAGCGAGACAAAACAAATCATGGGCACCTTACACTTGTAACTAAGGCCATTATATCCAATAATGCCATAAAGAAGCTAGAAGCCATGTTGGGAATTTTCTTTTGAGATGATCATGGCCTATGATATGGCCGTGACAAAGGCTATTATCTCAATCACGGGCGAAACCAAGCTTGATTCAACATTGGCAAATTTTGTACATAGGAGATTATGGCATAGGCTACGGCCGTAATGGTGCCCGTAATCCCACTACGACCGTTGTTTGCACTTCATCAAGACATGAGATGTTGATCAGAGAAGATCACGGCCTATCCTACGGGCGTGATGAAGGGTGTAGCAAGTGTCCTATATTTTATACGAATTTTCTTTATTTACAAGTTTGCATTTTTTCTCTATTTACATCTTTACCATTATTTGTAGGTATATATATGCCCCTTATGTTTCAAAAACCCTAGCTTACACTTGATATTTGAAACTCCTTGTATTTCTCTTTCATCTTGAGAGCAAATCCATCCATTATTATCAATCTACTTCAAATTGTGGCGATCAACCACTTAATCTTTCTTGTGCGTCATATCAAGAGAGTGAGAGTGTAGTTCGAGCTATTCTTAGTGCATAATATCCATCAATAGTGTCGTCCATATCCTTTTCTTTCCTATTTTTACTTGCAAATCAATTTATGGGGTTTACTATGTTGAGATAGAGCTAGGAGCGTATCATTAACTTTAATGACCTTGGTCTTTGATAGATCTTTTTGTAATAGTATAGGATAGAGCTTTTGGGGAATATATAATGGTTATTAAAGCTTTTGTTTAACTTTTATATCTTTTGTAATCGACTTCCTTATAAGCCTTTGTTTGTAATATTTCCTTGTAAATATATGTGTAGTTAAGTTTTATAACTTTGGTGTAGTTTGAAGTTATTATATGATTTTCTATGAAGTTTAAGGATAAGAAGTTTTATAATTTGTTCTTATAAGAAATTTAGACAAATAATTAGACAAACATTTTTTTATACCTTACATATAAAAATGTAGGTTATATATGGTTGGGGAACTGGATTCACTTGTTTTAATTATAGTGGTGGTCCGGGTCCTTATAGAGAGAGAGAGAAGAAAAGGGAAAGTGAAAAGAATAAATAAATAATAATTAACATTGCAAACATGGACGGAAAAAAATTAATCATTTTTTATTACCACATCAGCAAATAGATAGAAAATGGACAATTTCTATCCATATATACTTTTAGTGAAATATTTAAAAAAATTTTTACTTTCTCTGTAAAAAAAAATCTTTAAGTACAATTTGTTGTAATCGAAAATATTCAGATACCGTGGATGAAACTTACCCATTAGAATGAACTCCATCATTGCCCATGACACACACCATTCACCACTTTACTTCATGTAGCTTTTAATCATCACATGAGCACAAATTAATATAATTTTGTAGATCTAATTTGCACAACACAATAGACCAAAACCAATTTGGTTTCTTTTATATACATGTATTATTTATTTTATTCAACTCCATTGGATTCCATTGAAGCTCTAATGACTGAAAAAATGATATTTGACCCAATCTACTTTTATTTATTTTTGTTCTTTTATTTTGTAATTTTTTGGGGGATTTTCTTAATTTTCTTTTCTTTTTTTTTTTTTAGTTTTTCTATATTTAATTCTTTTTTTTATTTTTCTTGTAAACCTAGCAAAAAAAAAATAAGGGAAAGTCTTACTTACAGTAAATTTTCATTTTGACATCCTCAAGAAGTCTTTAAGAGTTATCACTATGGTTTGGAAATTAGGGAAGAGTTTTCTATGATATGTTGACAAAACAAAAGTATAAAAAGTAAAAGCGGTTACCTATTCTAATTCTTTTATATGTTAAATCAACCAACGCTTCTTTCTAATTTTTTAGATAGATTGACCACTTTACCCCTATTAAATATTCCAAAATCACCACTTTACCTTGATTATAATTATTTTATTTTAAGGTATTTCATGCTCTATATGTGTTTATGCATATCACCTTTGAAACTAAGTGCATAGGCTCCAAATTAAAAAAAAAAAAAAAAAGGTGAAAATTTTCTAAACCTTAGTTTACTATTTTTCCCTTGGATAAAATAATTAAAAATAATAAATTTAATATTTTTAAGGGGTAAAATGATCATTTAGGCATCAAAAAGCTCTTTTTGGAAAGCAAATTTATTTCCAATGCAATGGGCAATAAAGAAAAATATGGAAGTAGATCATCTAAAGTTGTTTTCTTTAAGTTATATGAAGTTAATACTATCACATGTAATTAATAGTTAAGATTATAAAAAATAATACAATATCATAATAATGTCATATGATATTTCAAGAATTTAAATAATATCAATGACTGATCTTGTAATTTAAAAAAAAAGAAAAGAAATATATAGAATACAAGTCCAAAAAATAATAATTACCGGCCATATAAGACGTTGTTGTATTTTTTTCTTTTTTTATGGCAATATATATTATTTACAGACTTGCTCGGACCAAGTCCTGTACGATCTTTGGCTCAAAAAGCTTTTGCATGTGCAAAATCAAATTTTAACTGGAATAATAAACCAACTGGCTAACCTTATATTCCAAAAACATAGGGGTGGGCAAAAAAAACGACCGAATAGTGAACCGAGCCGAACCGAACCGAAAATTCGGTTTTTTTTTCAATTCGGTTCGGTTCGAAGATAGAGATTCGGTTCGCGGTTCGGTTCATAATTTCGAACCGAACCGAACCGTCTTGCTAATTAAAAAAAAAAAATCCTGTTCAGCTTCACAAAGATTAGAAGGTAATTATGAAGCCCTGATCCGGTCCATCATATTGCATATTGCGACATGTATAACAACGTTCTAAACACTTACGCGAAATACCCCTGTTTTTTGTCTTAACTAATTCTTGTTTTTATATCATTAATTTATTCTTATTATTTTTCCAGTCGCAGTGAGGTTCATCTTGGGTACACTATAAAGAGTTTTTTTAGTCTAATGATTTTTTTTTTGGAAAATGAAACCATTAAACAAAAAAACGTCATCATTAAATTTATTTTTTTTTCCATAATTTTTTCTATAACTGTCCTCATTTAAAAAAAAAAAATTCTTTTTTCCAGATAAAAGAAATGAAATAGTAAATAGGGAATAAATGTTATGTTAAGTTCATTTGAGAAGGTATAATGAGAAAAAGTTTAAAAAATTTGAAAGAATACGATACTGAGAAAATTTCAAAAATTATATATTATAAAAATATATTGGTCATTAAAAAAATCTTTGCATAGAATTAACGTGGACGTTAAATTTAATTGCTTTTATTTTATTTTGTTTGGATTTTTTTTTTCCTATTTGCAGGGGCTAACACTAAATGTTTGCACACTGAAAAGAATTTCGCTGGAGATGGAAATTTAAGGGTACATACAATCTTGTTTTACCGGCTACTGCTGGTTGCTGCAATGACAGGTCCGGTACTGCAAAAAACGATGATGGAACCTGATCCTCGTCTCTCACGTCCGAAAGTATCACATTCCCTTATATGAGAAAGGAGCAAATTCTCTTTTTTTTTTTTTTTTATATGGTTCGAACCGTATATCGAATCGTACCGAACCGTTTTTTTAGGTTCGAAAAATTAGTGAACCGAACTGTAAGGTTAGGTTCGTTTTTATAAAAATAACCGAACCGTTATTTTAGGTTCGGTTAGGTTCGGGTGGCGAACCGGACCGAACCGTACCGCACCCACCCCTAAAAAACACCCACTTCAGGATTACGCGCAATGGTTTGCAAAGTGTTATGTACGTATTACTTTTCCCACACAGACCATTAAAATGGGTAAATCATATCGAAAAGCCTCGCAACGTTTGAAAATTAGTTCATTTTAGATCATAATATTTTAAAAAATTCAAAAGAGATCACAATGTTTGAAAAAGTATTTTTTGAAATTTAATTAAATATTTTTTATATTAATACATGTCAATGAATTATTAAAAGAAGATTTTTTTAAGTTCAAAAATCAAATATTTTTCTTGTTGATACGTGCGAATTGTGATCTTAATTGGCCTACTTCTCTAAATGTTGTATCCTCTTATTGAACCACTCAAAAACGTTGTGACCTAAAATTAACTCACTGATTAAACATTGTGACCTTTTTAAATTTTTCGAAACATTGTGATCTAAAATGAACTTACCCCTAAATGTTGCGGCGATCTAATATAATTTATTCCATTAAAACATATGATAGTTAGAAGAAGGAAAATTCAATATAGTGAAAAGAATAAAACCTCATCAGCACATAGTGAAAGGAGATGACTTGATTTAAAATTAAGGAACATTTCTTGGACTTTCATAGATCATGAGTTGGCATCTATATGCTTTTTTTTTTTGTTTTCCTGTAAAAAACCAAATAGCATTAAGCATAAAGAGCGGAACCGCACATCAGCCCCGCTGATCTAGTCTGCAGCATATTACAAACAGACAAAGGAGCAGGATGGTTTCTAACATTCAAGCTACAGTCCTGCTCGTTAAGATCAAAAGCAAGTTCTTGCTAGGAGTTCTTAGAAAGGAGATTACAGACATTAGAAACATTGTCAAAAACAAATTAGAGACTCCTTTCCATGCTCAACTGCAAGATCATGGGCTACTCTATTGGCATCTCTAGTCATCCAAAGAATCGTCCACATTGGGAATGATTTGATTAAAGACCTACAAAGGGTTAAAGACGCACGTGATGCTTTTAAAAGCAGCCAATAATTGATTGTTTTTGACAAAGGAATTTCGATAGCAACATTTACTGGAATAATAAATTATTAGGTGATGCTATAAAAGCAATTAATACTTCATAGTCTTGAGATGGGAACTTTGATAGCACTATTCATAATAATAGTAGATTAGGTGAGGTTATAAAAGCAGTTAATACTTAGTCTTGAGATGGGAATGTCGATAGCAACATGTACGATAATAATGAATTAGGTCATGTCATATTTATGGTTGTTGTGGATCCAAGTCGATTTTGATTACAGGTTTATAATTCTATAAGCAAGGGATACATTTTTGTTACTATCAGGAGGCATTGATAATTTTTTAAATATGGATTGAATTTTCCTACCCATAAGGGGTATCATGATATTGTATAATTAGGTATACATTATAAATCTACAAATATTTATATATGTGGATATGTATTAATGTTAATAATTATTGTAACCAATAAATCGTTGTCCTTGTATTATATCTGAAGAAAATATATTATGATATTCCATTGAGTGGATTATATTTCATTATTCTCACCTAGATTTTATGAGTCATCTGGACCATAAGTTATGGTCAACTACAATTTGTTTAAATTTAAAGTGTCATTCGCTGCATCATTGTATGAGTCCAATGCATATTAATTATGAGCTATATCTTCCACAAATGTGGGGTCAAACGGCAGGAAAAATAGTAATTTTGCAAGAACGTGTATGTTGACTTGACCAAGTTAATATTGTCCCTCATATTTCATATTTAAAATTTATCATTTTTATAAGTAACTATTTTAATTATTTTTATTTTATTTATTGGGTTTTAAATTTGGTCTCGAAAATTTAATTAGACACCTAAGCTTTCAAAAGTTGAATTTCAATACCTAAGAGAACTTTTCGAGATCATTCCTGGTACCTCGGTTAACGTATTTCATCTGATGTGACATATTATAATTTTTTATACTCTTTTCATCTTATGTGGAAATTTATTACTTTTTATTTCTATTTACATTATAATTTTTTTAATTATAATAATTAGTATTTTTTATTATTTAAAACTATCTAAACTTTCTAGGCCAAGCCTAAACCCAAGCCCCTGATTCCTTCATAGGTTTTTCTTTCTCAATTAAATTTGCTCTAATTTTATCTTATATAGAAGTCCATTTCTTAAAATTTTTTCATGTGGACATCTTTTGTGTAATAGAAATACTCAACAGCCATTCAAGAACTCCATACCATCAACCACCTTTCACTAAACATCACTCATCCTCCATCATACCAATCTCTCCACTCCCTTCCTAAAACCTCCTCTCAGTCGCCACGCTCACATTCATCTTCAACTCGACGCCCACTACTACCTTCCTTCTAATGTCGAGATTCAAAAGTTCTTCTAATTCTTCATCTTCATGCCAATTTCAACTTCCGAACCCAATATTCCTTCCTCTAGCTCACTACCTCCCTCTCTCTTTTTAACTCTCATCTTTCTCTCTCTAACACATCTTCAACAACCACTTCAACAGCAACATGATCAACAATCCACCACATAACCAACAATCTCAATAGATGCACTCCACCATTGTCTTGTGTGCGAACCACCACCCCTTATACATTGTATACCCCTATAATTTGTGCTACGTGTTAGGCTTAAACCCTAAAGTAGGAAGTCAACCAGAAATCCTAAAGTCAACAAGTCTACAACAAAACCTAGTGAATCTAGATCGGACAATCCCGTGCTCTAAACCTTCGAGTAATAAAATTAAGAAAATCATAGATTATAGTCCATAATAATATAGTAAAGCTTAAAAAGATCATATTTGTCAAAATTTGATTCATTTCGGACCCAAACAGGATTAGTTTTCGAAAAATGGGTCCAAACACACGAGATGTAAAAAATACTCCGATAACATCAAAAGAATCATAATAATATGAGGATTCCAAAAATATCAGTTTTATAATTTTCGACTTCTAAAAATATCATATATATCCTTTTTACGTATATTTTCCTTACTACCGATATTTTATTTTTATCTAGTCTACTAGTCATTTACAATTTATTACTATTCATCTATCTCTACTTTCCTTACTACCTATTCTTACAACCTATATACATATTTCTTATAATTTTCCTTTTTCATAAAAATACGACACCACATATTACAAAACTTCTCTTACACTTTTTTTTCTAAAATTAATTTTTAATTACTCTTCTCTTCCTCTCTCCATTGTAGCTGGTGCCAATCCCTCTCTCTTCCTCAATTATTTTTCTTTTTCAATTTATTTTATTACATCTAATTTTTACTCCAAAACTCTATAAATACCCCTCCTCTCCCTCTTCATTCTTTAGACACATTTTCTTATCTTAACAAAACTCTGGCAAATTTTTCTTTCAACTTTCCTTCTCTTCTCTCTTGAAATCGTTACTTTCCCTCTCCCTCTCACAAACAATTTCCATAAATGTTTTTCTTTCATTCATCATTTGCATACCATCATCCACCTTAAGTAAATGATCTAAACCATCTTCATGCTCATGGTAACATAACATGACCATATTATGTGTTTCTAAACCCATGGGTATTATAAAAGTAACAACATGTTTATGCTTTATTTAACAATATTCAAGTATTATTATTGTTATTGTTATATTATTATGTTTTATTATTGCTCCTAATCTAACTTCTTAGAGCCTATAAGCTCACTAACATAACTTTTATTTATTGTTCTTGCAATTTATTTATTTATTTCATGCAATTTATTAAGACAAGTCATTCTAATTTTGGACTTATCCTTATCAAGTCAAGAAAAAAAAATTTCTTTCTTTTCTTTTCTTTTTTTATGGGACTTGTCTTTAATCCAAGTCTGGGGAGCCTTGACACTAATCTAAGACTCCCATGATTTTTTTGTTTTATCTTCTGGCTTTCCTTTTTGAGACTAGTCTTCTCTAGTCCGAAAGTCTTGATGAAAGCTAAGACTTCCAATATTTGACTTTATTTATATGTTTATATGCTTATTTAATTTCTTATATCTTTTATATTCCATATAAGTTATCTTTCTTCATATAATATAATCATATGTTCATGTTCATGCATAATCATAATATTGTTGTCTAAATAAAGGAGCTCTTTTTCTTTATTAAAATTTAAGACTAAATTCATTACAAAAATAACTTTGGTACTTAGGAAAGTTTCAATGTAAAACTTAGGATCATAATCCAACAATATCCTTTTCAAAAATATAAAGTCATCATAGACATTGAAGTGTTAATGTTATGTAAAGCTTTTCCAAAACATAGTTATAAAGTTGTTTTTACTCTCTTTTTCAAAATAAAATAAATTTATTATTAAATCTTAATGTTGATAATCTTTGAGATGCAAGTTTTTCTTAAAACTTTTTAAAGAACTATACTAACACTAAGAACTAGACAACTTTTAAGTCAAGTTAAAATCAACTCACTAGTTAAAAACACACTTAGAAACGTAATATTGTTAAACAACCTAGAGTAATAAGTTTTAAAAATATAAAAGCGTATTTTTTATAAAGTCTATGAATAGAAAAATGAAGTTATGATAAAAAAAAGTACTCATATAAAATAAACTAAAATCTTAGTTTTCATTTTAACAACTTACAAAGAAAACTTGTAGACTTCAATCTTTAAAATGTAAAGGAGATTGTTTTATGAGAAATCATAGTTTAGACAACAACACTTGAATCCAGCATGTAATATGAGATTATGGGTCTGCTTGGATGGTATATTTTTCATCTGTATCTGTATCTTTTTCAAAATGATATATGTATATACGTCCGATTTGTATATATATTTTATCTATATTTGATCTATTTGATTTTTTGATGAGAACTGCCAATTTTTTTTTATCTGTATCTATTTCTTGATAAATAATTTGCTAGAAAAAAGTTTAAAAAAAGTATTTGTATCTGTCGGTAAAAGCCAAACAAACAGACCCTATATGTGTTATAACAAGGATTTTTCAACTATATATATATATTTATATATATGTCTACATGTTTGCTATGAGATTTTTGGTTTGATAAAAAGTTTGGAAGATTGTGTTTTAAGGACTAAATATCATGTCAATTATGTACTGAACCTTTTTTTAACCCTAATGACTTTTTATGATAAAAATAATCTTAGAAATAGATAGATCTTTTCAAGTAGGTAGTAAACGACATATAATATGCAAAATTCAGAGTTAAAATGAGTAAGTTATGGCCATTTTAGGTTGGAATTTCCTGCCATCAGAAATTTGATGATCATAACGAAATAGAATTAGAAAATTTAAGTAGAAGTTGGATGAAATACTCATTTTAGATATTTCTTTCATTTAGGTAACGAAGACCAAGACTTTCTCTTTCTCGAAGATTACTTCAATTGATAGAGATTGTCATGGTCGAATGAGTTTTTTTTTTTTTTTTACGTTTTATGTATATATGCATGTGTTTGTAGAATAGAGCACTAGAATTTAGGAAAAAGATAAAATATGGTATGCATGTGGATTATCATAGGGATGATGTTTGTGAATCATTATGTGTGATCAATGAACGATAAGTATATCAGAGCTTGATTTGTCGATTAATATAAATTGTCTTTATGTTTGATGCTATGAGTGTTAATATTGATTGATTGCCTTCAATAAAATTAATGATGGATCGAAATTCCATTATAACTAAATTGATGATGTATATCACTTAGAAAATCAATCATATTAGCATTTTGCTACTACTCCTTAGCATGGGATCGGAAGGGTAAGTTGTTTAGTTACACATTGAGGAATTAGAATGTTAAGGGAATATAGCCTCATGGTATAGCTGAGCCAGATCAATAGCTATGGGTTAAAGAAAGCCCGAGGACTAGAAGTATGGTTGATTGGAACCCTAAGACACATGCATAAATTTCAAGGAGGTCAATTGGGATCCATTCAAATCATTCCCTAACTCTAAATGGAGGGTACAAATCCATTCTACATACAAAATCAGAAAGTCGTGTGTATTTGTTTGGTCATTTAGATGTTACATTGTATATGCTTGCTAATGAACTTGTTTGATTGTTTTGTTATGAGTACATTTATGTAACGAACATCTCACTAAGCTCATTATACTTATTTCCTAATAGATTTTTTATGTTGCAGGATTATTTTTTTTGACCACCTTGTTTGTCCAAATAGGACTTATGCTTTTGGGAAGCTTTTAGGGGAACTCTATTGAAGACTTTATGTTAGATTTCCTTTAAAATCTTTCAAGCTACAGTTATTTGTAAGGCTATGCTAGAATTATGGTTTTGATAATTTATCAGCGAAATGCCCTACAAAAGTTTTAAGACCTTATAATTTGATGAAATATATTAGTATTGTTTTGTATATTCCATTGCTACTATCTTAAAATGCATAACTCCACCAACATCACTTTGTTGTGAACGTACGCCTTGTACCAATATAAAAATTTCCAAGTAACTAAGGTAGTCATTCCCAAGTTTTAATATTGCATAAGACGGGCTATCATGGTTAGGGTATCCGTTGGAGTGTTATAGTTTAAGTTGGTATTAGAGCATCAAGATTAGGGAATAAAATAATAAGTTTAGAAGTAGAAGCCATAGAGCCATGATGAGTTTAGGAATAAATCATAAGAGTGTTAGGAAGATTCTCGTAGATTTATAAATAGCTAGATGGTGGTAAGTTGAACAAAAGATAGGTGGTTTTCATCTTAAGATAGAGAAACTTCTAGTGAAGTATAAAAAGACTAAGAATCTTAGTTGTAGACACCCTTGCCTAATAAGTCAAGGATAATTCAAAAAATCCTAGAATCACAGCAAGTGGGATTATATGGGTTTAAGTGGGAGACCGCATGTTTTCCGACCTCACTAAAATATATGGATGGATATAGAATTAGTTTATGTCCTTAAAAGAATAGGTGAACTTCCAAAACATTTCAGAAAAACATCACCTTCATAATCACAAATAAAGGGAAACAGATTATCGAACTTTTGGATATAGAAACCAA
This sequence comes from Combretum micranthum, assembly GCA_024138025.1. NCBI lineage: Eukaryota > Viridiplantae > Streptophyta > Magnoliopsida > Myrtales > Combretaceae > Combretum > Combretum micranthum. Next base: position 108,112 of record JAMXBD010002104.1, on the reverse strand, counting down.
TAAAAAAAAATACGCCTACATAAAAGATTGTGTGACCAACCTTAAACAACAAATATTTTCCGTCAAGGTGCCAAAAGATGAGAACTCACAAATGAAAAAGTCAAAAACAAGCCTCATGGACACCCTCAAATGATCGAAATTGAGGCCATTCTTCCAAGAAAACAGGAATGGAAAGTGACAAAACCAACACTGGATTTTCCTCCGATCTCAACAAAAAGATTGAGAAAAGTTGTAAGGGAGCTACAAAGAGAAGAAGCTATAATCAAGCATAAGTCCACGAATGTTATAGCAAGAAGAGAATGACAAGAAGAAAACATGGCGTTTACCCAAAACGTAGCACCTTAGTTATTAAACCGCAAATGATTAAAGGAGTAGTTAAGTGCCTAAAAGATAAAAAGTGATCTAATGATTTCCTTATAATGTGATTTCCTTGCATTGTTTATATGACATATGTGTTATGTCTTTTCCATGAATTAGGTTTCTTAATTTTCGATATAGATTTTCTATCTTGTGATTCTTGCAAAGTATACTTGAAATTCTTGATTTCTTATTAAGCTTTTGTTAAATTCCTATTCCGTGAATTTATTTCCACGAAGTTTTGTATTTCAATCTTAATTTCTGATCTTTTATATTTGAGATTTTTGTGATTTCCCAGAACGTTAGTATAAACCATATAGAAAAACTAAAACTTACATAATCTAAAAAATTAAACAACTATCCAATAAAGCATAAGAATCGAGCACACGGAGATTCCAACAACATACCAACTAAACAAGGAGTATCACCACAAAATCAACTAGGAAATAACCCTACACCTACCCCGAACCAACAAAATGACCTTGCAGCCGCCCTCGAACTATTAACTCAGTTGTTTAACCTTGGTTCAACAATAAAACCAAGCATTCCAGATCCTATCTGCCTCAAAATGCTCTTGAAGCCATCGTGGAAGCACCTACTTCATACGTAGTGCACTCGCATATTGAGCCATTGCCCTTGCCACCACCACCAAGGCTATATCGAAGCATATTTCCCAACTTCATCAAAAGTAACTGCTACTTTGATGGAGCTTTTGGAAAACCAGGCGAGGTTGAGGACACGTTGGCCTAAGTCAAGAGATCATTCTATGCTTATGAAGTGCCTCATCGTTTGAGAGTCAACTATGGAACTTACCTGCTGCGGCTCAATGCCCGGGTATGGTAGGATTCAAAGAGGCTAAAATTGCCCGCTCAAGTTACTATGGATATGTTTTGCCAAGAGTTTTTGGAGAACTATTTTCTAGGGGTCTCAAAGTCCAGTATTGTGCCAACTATCTACACATTTCTTAGAAGGGGCGAACCATCGAGCAGTAAGAAACCATGTTTAGTCACTTATTACTGTATGCTCATAAATCTTATAAGTATAGTGAAGAGTTAAAGAGACAAGTTTTTCTAAGTGGACTAGATGAGGAGTTGAGGATCCGTTTGGAAGAATTTGATATTAGAAGCTTTAAGAAGCTAGTGGAAAGGGTTTAGACAATTCAAGGAGCCAAAAGGAGGAAGACAAAAGCCCTAGAAAAGAAAGTGTTTGTGTTCGGAAAGAGGTCGTATGAAGGGTCAAGTTTTGGATTCAAGAATAAGATTTGTAAGACCTTTGGAAGTTTCAAAGGAAGTGGAAGCAATAAAAAGGAAGTGACTAAGGTGGATGTCACGTGCCGGAAATGTTGAGGGAAACATTATCCATAATCTTGCTCTCAGATGTAAAACAAATGCTACTGTGGAAGGCCGGATCATAAAATTCTAGTGTCCTAAGAAGAATACCAATGTTTGCTATGTGTGTAAGTAGCCAGGGCACTTTGCAAATGAATGCCAAAAGAGGAAAAATTCTCCAATGAGGTCGTCCAACCTTTTAGGAGGATCTGTCTCTGTCAAAGCTAGTAACACCAATGGCAAGGGAAACCGCTCTAGCTCATCGATGCATGGAATGAGAATTTATAACCTAGAAGGTCAATGGATGGGCAAGGAAGCTAACGATGAAGAGGAAGGATGTAAGTTTCCTATCACAGAGGAAGACAGAAGCTATGATAATGGGCTAGTTACAGGTTAGCCTTAACCTTAAGCTGTCATTTTGTTTGTTTATAGCATCTTTATATATGATTGAATAAGTAGCAATAGAATTCCAATATCTTTGTAGACTAGAACCATAATATATAGCTAGATAAGTATAGTATGGCGATCTGATCTAGCTAGTGATTAGTGTGTGTTGAATGTAGGAAATATATGGGTAGTTAATGATACCTTATTTGATACCGGAGCTACCCATTTGTTTGTCACTCCCAACCTTGCTAAGCAGACCAGTTTACCTATAGTCACCACCACCACCAGCTTTAGGATAAAGACACCCCCACAAGTAGCATTGTAACCACTCGAGAGATGTTAAAAAAATGTCCCTTAGAGATTCAAGGACACCATACAACAAGTAATTTAATTGTTTTGGAGATGAGTAAATATGAAGTAATTTTAGGCATGAGTCGGTTAACATGTGCCAAAGCTACGATAGATTATCGAGAGAAAAAGGTTAACTTTAAGGATATAAATGGGAACGATATAGAGTTTAAAGGAGAATCAGCTGTCGTAAGAAAGCAAGGATTAAGTTCGCTTGAGTAGTGATAGATGAGGGAACCATGGAAGAGATCGACCAACAAATCAACACCATAGAAGAAGAGAGAGAAGGGGCCAAAGTGGAGGATATATCTATAGTCAATAAATTTCTTGATGTTTTTCTTGAGGAATTGCACGGATTGCCACCAAATAGGGAGATTTATTTTGAACTTAGCTTGGTGCCAAATACCGATAGAGTTGAAGGAACTCAAGAAACAACTATAGGAACTTTTGGATCAAGGGTCTATTCGCCCAAGTGTATCACTATGGAGATCACTAGTTTTGTTCGTTAAGAAAAATGATGGGTCTATGAGGTTATGTATCGATTACCGGGAGTTAAATAAGGTTACAATCAAGGATAAGTATCCACTGCCATGATTCGATGACCTCTCCGACAAATTGCAAGGAGCAAGCATGTTTTCGTGCATCGATCTGAGTTCCATATACCATTAGTTAAGAGTAAAGCCAAGAGATATTCCAAAAACCATTTTTCGGATTCTTTATGGACATTACGAGTTTTTAATGATGTCTTTTGGTTTAACAAATGCACCTGTTGCTTTTATGGATCTAATGAACCGAGTGTATAAGTCTTTGTGAAATACCCCAAAACCTTCACATATATTAGAAATTGGGTTTAGATAGATTTGAATGAATTAAATTAATCATAGGATATAAATAGACAAGTTGACAAAGTTAGATTAGTAATTAATTAAATGAAATTTGAGATTTTGATTCCAAATCTCCTAAACATGTTTCTAAATTGTTTAGAGGATTCGAAAGCTCTTGATTCTTAACCTAAATACTAATTTCTAAATCTCAGTAAAATTTGAGTTCATTTGTTTGTCTAAAAATATCAATTCTTAAACCCGAACTCAAATTAAATATCTTTTATCCAAAATAAATTCATAAATTAAGTTCTTATTTTAAGTTCTTAATTTCTAACCTATCGGTTCTAAAATTATCTTTTAAATACTTCTAGAATTACATATATTGATCTGATAGTTCTAAACTTATACCTTATTCGAAAAATATCTAATTTTTTTAATCTTATCTTTTCCTTTTCCTTTTCTTCCTCTACCTCTCTGTTCTTCTTCTTTATTTCTTTCGTTCCTTTCCTTCTTTTCTTTCTTTTCTTTCCTTCTTTCTTTCTTCCTTTCTTTGATCTTTCCCTCTCAATCTCAAATCCTAAGCAAGATTAAGAAGAGAAATTAAAGCTAAGGAAGAAGATAGGAAAGAGGAATCAAAGCTAGAAGTGTGGAAAGAAGTTTATTTATGCATGTGTCTCAAAAGCTAAGTTTTCTATTTTTAGTTAAATTTGTTTTAATTGTTGTTTACAAGCTTATAATTGATATATAGATGTTAGAAATGGGTTGAGAGTATTGTTTATTTATGTATTTGTTGATATATGTATGTTGGAAGTTGGTTTGTGAAAGAGGAAGAGGATGAATAGTGGAAGTTAGGATTTGATGAAGTTTAGATTTGTTTGATGTTATTGCATGAAGTTTGAAGTGTTAGAAGTTGCTATAGGTGTTTAATTGATGTTAGAATTGATATAGGAAGCTCAATAGATGATTTGAAGAAGTTTTGATAAGAGTAAAGTGTTAAAAACATGTTTTCGTAAAGCTATTCTGTCTTCAACGCCGCCTTTTGGAGCTCTTACGCCGTCGGCGTTGAGCCTAGTGTTGAAGTGAACAGAATACCATTTCCTTAACACTGCCTCCTACGCTGTCAGCATTGAAATTTACACCGCTGGTGTAGAGGCGTCGGTATTCGTTTTATAACATTGTCTTGTTTCGTAGCTTGATCATATTTTGGCCCTAAATTTCTCATATGACCTCCCATTAATATGATTTAAGTTGCTATAGAAAGGTTAAAAAGAGATCTACAACTTTGATGTTTAGAGTTTTTACAAATTCGAAAAGTATCAATGCTTAAATTTTGATTCTTTTCAGCTATTGTGTTTTCCTAAACAAAATCAAAACTTGTTTTTGCTTTATAAATTTTTATTGTTACGTGTAAATGAATCTTTTTAAGCTAAAATGAGATAAATTAATGATAATTGATGTGTAATGATGATTGAATGATATAATGAAGCATGATGTAAGTATATTTGTTGATTCAACAAATAATTGAATTTCCATGAGTATTAAACTAAAAGTAGTTATGTTGTATCTATGATTTTCATTGCTTGTTTTATGATCTTGTGATGGCTTAGTGAAATTAATTGATCTTGGAAAGTATATAAATGATGAGTTATGTATTTATATGAAATTTATTTGAATTTCCTTGATGTTAAGTTTAAGATTTAGTATGTTTTAAATGGTGTTTTCTTCAATTGTTTTCCTTGTTTATTTATTTATTTATTATTTTTTTTGTTCTTATGATTAGCTATTGAGCTTAAATGAACTTAGCTAACAACTTAAGTTTAACTTGATTAAATAGAGTTGAATGAGTTAAAATGAATTAGATTGAGTTAGTTTAACTATCTTTGACTTATTTTTTGAATTAAATGATTAAGGTTAATTAACTTAGCTAAGTTTAAGTTAATGTGAGCTCAAGTTGACATAGATCCTACATGTATAATGAATTAGTAATGAATCTAAGTTCAACTTGACTAAATGAGCTTGAATTAGCTAAAAGGAATTAGATTACTTAAGTTTAATCAACTTGAACTAGTTTTAGATTAAATGACTAATTCTAAACAATTTGATTAAGGTTAAGCTAAAATGGGTTAATAGCTAATAATTGGCTTAGATGAATATGTTATGATGATCTTTAAATAACATGAGCAATATATTGTTTCAAATGTTTATTTGCTTTGAATATGAATGCTTTCATGTATGAATGCTTTATATATATTATGTTTTGTAATAAGAAACTATAATTAAAGTGAAAAGAATTACTGTGACAGACAAAGGAGAACTGTCTGTATTTTGGCGGGACGATCTTTGCAGCCATAGCGGGTTCCAAGTTAGTGTCAGATCAAATAGGGTTAATAAAAGTTTGAGAAAGTGGATGATTAGTTTAGTTTAGTTTAGTTTCTTATACGAGTTCTTTTCTTAATAGAAGTGGATATCTGATTTATCTTCTATATTATCTTATGAAATTTCTTCCGAGGCTATGTTTGGATTCCATATTCAAGGTACGCAATAACTTGCGTGATGATTGATAACATAGCCATCCTAAATGAACCATCTTATATATAATATAGGGTTAATGTCACAAATGATACTTGAATTTTAACAAAATATGTAATTAGGTATTTGAATTTTAAAATTTATTGCTTTAGTATTTGAATTTTAAAATTGATCAATCGAGTACCTAAATAAACTTTTCGTGCACTCCAACAATACTTCTATTAATTTCTTTTAGGTATTAAATTGATCAATTTTAAAGTTTTTAAGATACTAAATTAATTAATTTCAAAGTTCGAAAGACAAATATATTCTGTGTGTTTTAGGGATCCTATAGAATACCTCCACTAGCTCATCAACCCAAGAAGTAATATGCAAAATTGGCTTATTGGTGTGCTATTAGGTTTAAAAACTAGTCGTTAGTTGCAATTAATAAAGGGTATTTTAGGGAAGGTTTTGTAAATAGCCAATTGTATTTACATTGTCTATAAATACACAAAATTTATAGATTTAGAGCACTTTATAGAGCCTCTATTTGCATACAAACAACTTGTATTGATTCTCTTGATCTTTCTTATTTCTAACTCATAATTTGAAATTACTATCATTGAAAGAGATTAAGTAGTTCTCAAGTGGTTATGACAAATTATTGAGGAAACAGTACTTTGCAATTATAGTGTGCTAATTGTTGTTTTGTGAGAATTGATTTGGTAATTAATAAAATGGTGTAAGAAGTATTCAATTGGAGGTGATTGGTGTCCAAAAAGAGCAAGAGCAGTCCAAACTCTACAATATATTCAAGCTTGATTTTTTATTCCCTTTCCACTTACATTCTTACATCTGATTTATTGTTATTTATTTTATGATTATTACGTTAATTACTAAATTACAATTAAAATAAAAACGGTTAAAATTAAAGATAAACTCAACTCTCTCTCCTTTCATTCTAGTAGAATTTCATTGAAGCCAGAGAAGTTCGCTTCACATTTGTTCCATTAGGGGCTGGTCCTCGTATATGCCGTGCAAAAGAATGTACACATGTTGTATTTTTCAGTTTTATCCCGTCTCTCATGTAGATGACTACTAAATGTCTCCCGTTGCTTTCTTAAAGATTACTTTTCAACTTTCATAGATACCCAATCATATTGCTTGGAATTGAGTATCATTGGTCCATGGCATGGGTAGGCATATCATTGCTTTAGATTTTTCAACCAGGGTGCATGTCAGCTTGGCCTTTATATATTGCATCCGAATGGATTGCTCGTGCCATCTGGGTTATACTTGGTTGGGCCATTTCCATGGCTAGCTTCCATTGAACTAGTCGAGCTTGTTTGTTGAATAAGGATTTTTGTTGTAGTATGAAAGAAGAAGAAAAAACAAATATTAATGTGATAAATATCTAATAAAAGAAAAAATTTATTGCAAATTAACAAATGCAATAATCGTTAATAAGTCATGGCTAACTCTTACTCCGTTTCTTTAGATTTTGTCAACAAGTGTATGATAGCTTGGCTCTTGTGCATTGGGGCACGCTAGACTAAACTGGGTTGCCCAAGTAGTAGTGAGGCACTTTCATGGCTAGTTCTGGTTCAACTCGCCATGCTAATCTAGAGAATATGTCCTTTTATTGTAGTATGATAAACAAAATGAAATTATTATTGTGATAAATATTTAATTAAATTAAAATTGCTATTGTAAATTAGCAACTACAATGATTATCAATAAACTATTGCTAATTATTGTTCTAGTTCCTTTCTTCTTATAATACATTTAAAAAATATATTTTTAAATAGGAAAGAATCCTACATTTTATGTAATAAGCATCTTGCAACTTATTGACTAAGTCTAAACAATCTTCCATGGATTTTAATGATTTTCCTAGATGACTACTCCGGCTTTTGTGATGCACTCAAACACTTTTTATGGAATACTAATGTGAATCAAATTTTGCAGGTTCTTTTTCTATCTCCAAATTGGTGTTCCTCATACAATAATTATAGTAGATTGGTTCTTTGGTAATCTTTATTGAGATCGCCACTTCCTTTTTCAAGATTTCATTTCGTTAGTATTTATTGCTTATAATTTTTATGGACTGCGAGTGTAAGAGTTGGTCAAGATTTCATTTCGTTAGTATTTATTGCTTATAATTTTTATGGACTGCGAGTGTAAGAGTTGGTCAAAATGAAGGTGTTCTTATGTGTATTTGCCTAGATAAAATTGGTGTTGTGAAAATTTCATCCTATTACTTCTCTTTCTTTCTTTCTTTCTTTCATTCTTTCATTTTTCTTTTCTTTTGTTTTTTTTTCTTTGAAAATATATTTGCAGATATATTACCCATAACCAAGTTGTTTCACCGATCTTTACTTAATTTAGTTAGGCATAATGTCTTACTAGAGACCAATTATGTCTTGTAGGCTTAAAGGGTGTTTTAGGGCTACTCCCAACATTAAGTGAACCTACATGGTCACACACAAAGAATGAATCAATTGGATCTTGGGTTATTTTAAATAACCATATCAAGAATTATATAATTTATATTATTCTTATCAGAGTAAGAATAATAAATAAGTATTAAATAAAATTGCTATTTATAAGACACGTGTCGTTTTAATGGAGAAAATTCCTAATGAGATTAGGGTAAGTAACCAACAGAAACATCTTCTTATAAATAGAAGGTGATGGATATAGTAGACGGTGTTCGTGCTTGCAAAATCTCAAATCCAAATTTCCAAATTCTAAAGCATCAAAGAGGTAATTCCATCTGCTTTAATTTGATTGAATTGCATGGATCCATAATTGGGGATTTAGGGTTCATTTTAATTAAAAAAAAAATTCCACTGCTCTTGATCCCTAAATTCCCAACAGGACATTGATTTAATTATCGAATTTTGTAGTTAAGAAAATAAATGATGCCAATCTCTTCTACTAAATGTACATGTGAATGTCATTAGTGGAGCAACTCTATGCTATTGTCATGGAGTTTATTTAGTATTTGTAATAGCGAATAGTTACTTATAGGATTTAAGTAGTGTAACTAATAACATAAAACCCAATTATATAATTTTTTAAGCAAGACAATAATTAAGAATGTGATTACTGGTGCTTATCGATCTTTATGGAGAGGTGCACTTGCCTAGTGTTAACCAATCTATAGGAAAGAGACCATATGATTTTACTTTTATAAAACTAGGTAAGAAATATGCACACTACATTGATACCTTTTCGTGTAATTTGTCTAAATAAAAATAGACCTTAGGGTTACATAACCAAGCTCACTTGCAGTTTGTGTTTACAATAGGGACACAATCAAAGGTAGTGTCCAAACAAGGTATACATGGTTAGCAATTGAATATTTTATTTTGTTTTGGCTTTTTCAAAGTGTAAAAAATGTTTGTTTTACCAATTTCTATTAAAGTGATCTTTTTGTGTTTATATTTTGTAGATAGATAGATCTTAAATCCTCTTATAGGTCGTTGCTAAAATATCACGACTCACATGGGTTAGAGGATGTTTAGAGAGAAAAAATGTTATGCACAACACTTTAATTATGGACGCTATTTGACATTGTTATACTAACAACAATCACATTCTTTTATCGATTCGTAGGAGCATAGTGACAATCTACGATGCTGCAATCACTGAGACATTGTGAGCTGCAGCTACTCTGTGATAATAGATTCATTCGATTCAATGTGTAGATGGTTCCATATCTCTAATAGGTTAACTTTCACATTATTAGTTAGTTGCTCTACATTTAGCTTGACTAACACTTGATCACTACCTTAGTTGAGGCTTGAGATAATTGTGTTTACATGCCATTTGACGAGGTGAATATCACCTTACTAAACATAGAGATATAATTGGGATGAGCAGTAGATGGATGCATAGTAGTGGGAATACGTCAACTAAATGGTCTTCCATTTGTGAGAGTTTACTTGGTTTGATCTTGGGTACTACTTGGATTAGAGGAGTTTGAGTCAATCTGACATGGCTAGCAAGTTAGTTCGAGAAATTGCCACCTCATGTAGATAAATCTCCTATCATTAGACACGTACAAGCTCACATAATGATTCTAATAGGGGGTTTATGTTTGTTGATAGATCTAGGAACCTTGTCCACTTGATGTTACTGTCATTGTTAGAGGACATAAGGTAGGCAAGACAGTATAACTAGGATTAGCATGCTTAGTATGGCTATATAGGCAATGATGTGGTGCGTTTAGGTTTGGTACACAGGAGTTGGGTAGGGTAAAGACTACTGTAGGTGTAGGCTTAATTAGGATAGGTTTTGACTTGTTGCTCCTTGTCACGACTTTGGCATACTGCTTTTGGCTGGTCTACCCTCAGCTTCCAATCAGAGGATAAATTGAGACATGACAAACAATCTTACTACAGGTTTGGTCTTAGGATAGACTTCTATAGGTTGCTTTTTTTGGTAGCTTTAGTATACTGCTTGTGGCTAGTATGCCCTTAGATTCCATGTCGTTTTTGCATATTAAGATGCCTTTGATTAGTAGACACCAAATTGTGTATGTAGAAATCCTTTACTTTCTTATCTTTAACTTGGAGCGTCTAACTGAAAGGCTTCAAGCCTGCTGCAGTGCTAAGAGACAAATATATATAGCTTGAGTGCCACTCATGATGTGCTTTGATAAGTATTGAATTTTAAAGCATATTTCTAGCAAGCGCACTAGGTCTTCTATTGTAATATAGCATGAATAAAGTGTCGATCCCACAAGGATTTACTAACTACTAGACAATTATCAACTAATACTAATATCTAGGCAATTGATTTTCTTAATATGATTAAGTTAAACTAATTATCTATTAATTATCTATATGAAATGCAATGAGCTTTTAAAGAGAGGGATATGATGAAAGTGTGGGAAGGATAGAATCCACTTTAAACTATTGCTAATCAACTTGAACTCATGTTATAATGATAATTAGATTCATGAATATTCATAAGAAATTATCAAGATTTAAAAACAAAGTTGAAAACCTTTTAAACCACAAAACAATTCAATAACTTCCGTTGAATAAATCATTAGTGGAATCAAAATTACAATTATAAATCTCCCGATTCTATAATTGACTAATACTTTATATTAAAATCTCCTAATTCCTTAGTGAGAAATCAACATAAAACATTGCATTAATATTCATGGATAATTTCTAAACTAGATTAAACTACGCCGCTTCCGCAATTGCAATTTAATCTTAATTTATGAATTCATGTGAACACTAATTTCCCTTCCGAGTTATTAGAATTCTTATACACCAAAACATGATGAATAATCAGAATTCAATATGAATATTTCATGATTCTAATATCTCATAACATAGATTCAAAATCATCTTAGCATGTTTAAAGCTTCATCAACTTCCCACAAAAAGAATTTAGCTACTCATGGATGATGATTCAACAATCAAATAAGAAATTGCAAATGATTTCATTATGATCAGAATATTCAAGTATATGAATTGCATAAAAAGAATAAGATTAGAAATCACCAATTCAAAATACTAAAGCTTCACTTGCAAATCTTGTATAACTTCAAATCTCTTCAAAATCTCTTATGAAATGCCTATTCTAAATATTCTAAAGCTACTTGTAGTACTAGATATTTGGTTGCTTGGATGATTCTGAGAATGAGGGGAAGACCCCCTATTTATAGGAAAAATTTCGAAAAAACATTTAATGAAGCTTTGCTGTTTCTCAATGTACGCCGGCCGTTATGGATCCTACGCCGGCGGCTTACAGGCGGCGTATCTTCAAATTGTCCCTTGCGCAGCAGTGCACTGGCAGCCTTCAATATCTGTTACAACGTAGGCCGCTTCAACGCGGCGGCTTTGAACGTAGATCTAGCCGGCGTATGTAGTCAGAAATGAAGCGTTGGGCAGATTTATAACGAACGCCGTCCGAAGGCCGGCGGCTTTGACCGCGTAGGCATTCCAACAGATGTGTTGCTTCATTTTCCTTCAAGTGTTGGATAGCTTCATGTCTCTTCAATTCTTCCATGTACGCTGCCTCAAGGCCGGCGGCTTTCATGCCGGCTTAAATGAAACTTCTTCAAAGCTGGTGATTTTTCAGTTCTGGGCTGCCGGCCTTCATTTACGCTGGCTTCTTCATCTTCTACGCCGGCAGCTTTGAGGCGGCTTTGAATGTTTTTACTTGTGCTGGGCAAAGCTGGCTGTTGCAACGGCCTTGGATTTTACGCCGTCTAAAAGCCGGCGGCTTTCAATGATGAATTGCCGGCCTTGACTTCAATTTTTCCTCTTTTCAATTCAAATTCACTTGTTTTGATTTCTTTATCCAAATTAGTCCTGAAACATAAAATTTAATCAAAACAAATATCCATTCTAGCTCAATTGAACATCAAGATTTGTATAAAATATGATCTTATCAATTCCCCCACACTTGAACTTTTGCTTGTCCTCAAGCAAAATGAAGAATAATATGAAATCTCTTTTCAGATAGTACAATTTTCCTGTTTAAATCTCAACTTCTTTAACTTGATTTCTTGTATCTACAGCTCTAACCATACTAATTCCTTGCAATTAGAGTACTATAATCAAAATTTAGGAGTTAATCCAAACAAAACAAGTTTTAATCTCAACTTTTAACAAAAGAACTTTCAATTCAAAAGCAAATACTTAATCCACTAAGGAAAAATACTCATTTAAACTTCATTGGATTTCTATCTTATATATATTCTAAGTAACACAAAATGAAAGCATGTGGTATCTACTTTTTCCTTAATTTCTCCTTCTTTATTATAAGTCTCCTTCCTTTGCATATTTTGCATTCATTTTTCTTTTTCTTTCTCAAGCATTTATTTTCTTTTTGGGAGGTTTTTGCCTCCATCTTTTTGTTTTTCAAAGCTCATGAATTGAACTTTTGCCATTCTTCCCTTCTCGTTATAGTGAGTTCATTGAGTCGGCACATCCCAGGCTCATCACCTAAGTGACCAGGTTTCAAAATACCCCTAAGAACTCTTCCTCACTTTAACATTCAAGTTCAGATACTCATAACTCAATATTTCAAGTCAGAGGAGTAGTGGCTATGCTTGCTTCTTTCTTTTTGAATGCAATACAATATCAAAGACTTATTTTTATAAAGGATCACTAAGTTTAAAAGTTTCTTCTACCTCTTTCACCAAGTGTTAAAATTCAAAGAATATATACAAATTAAAATTTCCAAGAAGTAGACCTGTTTATTTTTCAACAAAAGGACTCGACCAGCTCTTAAATTTCCAATTCCAAAGTTAAAAATAAAGTAAACTTGTTCCTTAAGGATTTCACAACTTAATTTTAACTTAGTAAACCAATCACAATAGCAGGGAGTAAGACACTTTCACAAGTCAATTTCATTGATTTTCATTCTTTGCTTTGTACTATCTCCATTTTCAAGATTTTGAAAAAATTTTGGCAGAATTTCCTCATGATTTGCTTTCAAACCAAAAATACAAGGTGAAGATTTTTCAATATAAACAACAGCAAACAGATCATATTCAACACTTCAGCACTTCATGTAATTCTATTCCTTCCCCCACACTTCAATTAAACAGTGACCTCACTGTTTTTCAGCAAATAAAACAGAGGAAAGAAATAAGAAATGAATTGGATACTTCCCTGAAGTCAGTTGATTCATAATCATCAAAATTTGGCATGCAAGAGATTTGCTTTGCTCGATTCCTGTAATCACTACAAAGAAAAACAAAAACAAAAACAAAAACAAAATAAAAGCCGAATAAAAGCAGAAAAATAAGAAATGAGTTCACCCACAGGAACTTGGGTACTCAATAAATATACAGGCCAATAATATAGATATATAAAAGCAAATAAGAGCTAGCAGGGTCTCTAGCTCTCTGGTCCCGGGCTCTGTCTGCTGCTGCCCTCCGGTGTGTGTCTCGCAGTGTCTCCGGGCTGACATCTGAGTATGCTCTGAACTGAGCCTATCTGAGTGATGAGACTCAGATGAAGTCTGATAGGTCATGCCAGCCCCGTCTCTGGGCTAATGCAGCAGATGGCCGTCTTCAGCGCATCAAAGATAGTCTTTCTGAATTTCTTGTTCTTCTTTCTCTCCTTTCTTGACTATCTCTGAGCTCCTGACTCTGACGCTTCAGCTCTTCAACATCCAGCCTAAGCTGGTCCATACCGTATGCTGATGAAGCGTCTGTAGGAGGAGGTGGAGCAGATGTAGATGGCATCTCAAATGGAACGTCTCCAGGAAAAATATCCTGAACTCAACCTCCTCCATACCGGTGGCTGTGCTGGCCTGGGGTTTTTCAGCAATCCCAGCCTCTAAATGGTGCAGATGTGATCCTCTTGCATTCATACACCTCATCATCCTGTGGAGGCTCAAAAAGATCCCCTTCAATAGCCGAGTGATGTAGCCTCCACAACCCACACCTCGGGTCCTCGTATCCTCAGCCTGCCGGTATATAAAATTTGCTACCTCCACCCCGAGATCAATCCTGTAACCTCTAATAAGGCTAAACAGGTAGAACATATCAAATGTAGTCACCTTGCTGTGACTTGTCTTTTTGTTACTCAGGGTGTGTGCAATAATGTGATGGAGGAGCTTGTGCTCAATGGCACTGAATGACGTGGCCAGCGATTTTGATGGACAAAGTGCTCATTTGATCCAGGACCAATTAGGTGGGCCCAGTAAGCCTCCTGGGTCATATCCTCTGGCCAACTGTTTGGCAAAGTCCGGTTCTCTTCTTCACTGTCATACAGTCCCATAAGGTGGCCTATCTGCTTCAATTTTACTTCCCGTATCTGTCCATAGGCCTGGAACTGGAAGGTGGACTCCTCACGGTCTGGAATATTTTTGACCGTGGACAAGAATTCTATCGTCAGATTCTTGTATGCAGGCTCCTGAAGGTCAAATAATCTCAGCCACGCTGGATCTTGAATAATCCCTCGAATTTTATCTACCATATCATACTGATCCAGCAAGCACCAGTCTAAATACTGGATGTTGATAAAGTCGTTCTTGACCAGCCTTCTCTTTCTATCCTTCGCATATTGCTGACTGGACAGCAGATTTCGGGTCTCTGAACCCGATGTAGAAGCATCACCCGTTCTCGGTCGTTTTTGTTTTGGGGCCATTCCTGCAAATAATTTGAATTCAATTAGTATTAAGGAATGCAAAATTTCAATTAATTACTAATTTATGCCTATAACATGAGCTAAAACAGTTTTAAAACTAATAGGCATATAATTAGAGAAGCTATTGATCATGAACTTGTATGTACACTTGCAAAAATAAAATCAAAGCTGGCAGCTTACGCTTGCCAGCTTAGAATTGAACGTTGGAATTTTCAAATTTTCAAACTGTTTTTCAAAAATTTTTCTTTTAAAGTTCCAAAACATTTTTATACAGATTGTGTATCAAAATTGAGTACAAATTCAATTCCAAGTTCAATTCTAACAAATTTTAACAAATGCAAGTATTGGAGCTGCTATCTAACAGTAAAACAATCTAATTCACAGCTATAACTTCAATTGCAACAATCCCCAATTTCGAAATTTCCATCTCAAGAACCCTAATTCTCCAATCTAGCATGTATGATACATCACAGCTTGTAATAACAATATAATGAACAAAATGTAACTTTAACAACATATCCAAGTAATTCAAGAACTCAAATTTATCAGGAATCGATGTCATAATCATAGTAAATGCTCAATACCCATATCGACAGATTCATGTAATGGAATGGAATAACGATGGATCAAAGCATGATATAATGTAAAGGAATTGTTGAGAACTTACTTGGAATATGATTAAACGCCGTGAGATGATGACCAAGAGATAGAAATTGTAGATTGAGAGTGATTTGAGGAATGTGAGAATGAGTGAATGAAAGAAAGAGAGAGAGTTCGTACCTCTTTTAAGCTTCTGCATAATGTACGCCGGCATTTCTGCAATGTACGCCGGCGGCTTTCAGCCAGTGTAAGGAAAAAAATTACATACCGAGAGGTCAAAGCTGGCCGCTTATCGATTTACGCTGCCGGCCTAATGGATACGCCGGCAAAGCTGGCGGCTTTGAATCCCAGATGCCGGCCTTCATCGGGAAATTTCAGAATTCAAGAAATCTGCAATATACGCCGGCCTTAAGCCGGCGGCCTTCACCTTCCCTTGCCAGCGTAAATCTTGTACTCCAACGCCGGCATATAAGCTGGCGGCCTAGACCTTCCCTAGCCGGCCTAAATCTTGTGTTCCATACGCTGGCACAAAGCCGGCGGCCTTCAATCTCCACTGCCGGCCTCTTTTGCGGTGCTCCTACTCCTTTACGCCGGCAGTAAGCCGGCGGCTTTGGGCCGGCCTTCCTTGTTTTCTCAGAGCTTGCTTAAGGCTGGCAGCTCTGAGCCGGCCTTCAACTTTTGAATTTTTTTTTTTTTTTAAGATATCCTGCCACACTAATAGCTAAGTTAGTAAAAACAAACAAATAAAAATTACTCTAAAATTAGACATGGGTTGCCTCCCAAGAAGCGCTTAGTTTAAAGTCGCTTAGCCCGACTTTCCTGACCTGATCATGGTTCTTTAAGATTGATGACAGTAGTAGTACTGTCAAGATTTTCCCCTCAAAATAATGCTTGAGCAGTTGTCCATTCACTTTAAAAGTTCGATCATCCTCAGTTTTTAATTCAACCGCTCCATATGGAAAAACTTTTGCTATCTCAAACGGTCCCGACCATCTTGACCGTAATTTTCCAGGAAACAACTTCAAACGAGAATTGTAAAGTAAAACTTTTTGTCCAGGAAAGAATTCTCGTTTGATGATGTTCCTATCATGCCATTTCTTTGCTCGTTCCTTATAGATACGAGCGCTTTCAAATGCCTCATTTCTCCATTCTTCCAGTTGATTCAATTGGAGCAATCTCTTTTTACCTGCAGCTTTTTCATCAAAGTTAAGGAATTTTATAGCCCAAAATGCCTTGTGCTCAAGTTCTACAGGAAGATGACATGATTTACCAAAAACAAGCATGTATGGGGACATTCCAATAGGGGTTTTAAAAGCAGTTCTGTAAGCCCATAATGCATCATCTAATTTTGAAGACCAATCTTTTCTTGATGCATTAACTGTTTTTTCCAAAATTCTTTTTATCTCCCTATTAGAAACTTCAACTTGCCCACTTGTTTGTGGATGATAGGGGGTAGTCACTTTGTGTGTAACACCGTATTTTGCCAAAAGTTTTTCAAATTGCCTGTTACAAAAATGAGACCCCCCATCACTAATTATAGCTCTGGGCACACCAAATCTGGTAAAAATATTCTTTTTCAAAAATTTCAAAACTACTCGGGCATCATTTGTTTGTAAAGCTACAGCCTCCACCCATTTTGAAACATAATCAACTGCCACAAGTATGTATTTATTTGAAAAAGATGAGGGAAAAGGACCCATAAAGTCAATCCCCCAAACATCGAAAAGCTCAATTACCAGAATATTGTTTTGTGGTAATTCATGTCGTTTAGAAATGTTACCTGTCCTTTGACATTGAGCACATGACATAATGAAATTCCTGCAGTCACGAAACAAGTTAGGCCAATAAAATCCAGATGACAATACTTTTGCTGCAGTCCTTTGAACACCAAAGTGTCCTCCTGCTTCCCTTGAATGACAGTGTTCTAAAATGCTAAGCTGATCAGATTCAGGCACACATCTTCTAATTATTTGGTCAGCACATTTTTTAAACAGATATGGTTCATCCCAAAAATAGTATTTTACATCATGCAAAAACTTTTTCTTTTGAGGATATGATAAACCATATGGGATAATCTTACTAACCAAATAATTCACAATATCAGCATACCATGGCAAATCAAGAATCTCTACTGCATGCAACTGTTCATCAGGGAACTTCTCATTGATAGGAATGTCGAGACTATCAGATTCAAGTCTAGAAATGGTCAGCAATAACATTTTCAGTTCCCTTTTTATCTTTTTTCAAGATCAAATTCTTGCAGTAGTAAAACCCATCTAATCAACCTAGGTTTTGCATCAGCTTTAGCAAACAAATACTTGAGAGCTGCATGGTCAGTGTATACTACAACTTTAGAACCTATCAAATAAGGCCTAAATTTATCACATGCAAAGATAACAGCTAAAAGTTCTTTCTCAGTAGTAGCATAATTTCTCTGGGCCTCATTCAGTGTTCTACTTGCATAGTATATAACATGAAAGATCTTACCTCGTCTCTGACCAAGTACCGCTCCAACTGCAAAGTCGCTGGCATCACACATGAGTTCGAAAGGAAGCTCCCAGTCTGGCGCAATGATCACTGGTGTGGAAATGAGCTTTTCCTTTAATAAATTGAATGCCTGCATACATTTCTCATCAAAATTGAACACCGCATCTTTTTCCAGAAGATTGCAAAGAGGTCTCGAAATTTTGGAGAAGTCCTTGATGAATCGTCTGTAGAAGCCAGCATGTCCAAGAAAACTTCTGACTCCTTTAACAGTCGTGGGTGGTGGTAACTTCTCAATAATCTACTTTGGCTTTATCCACTTCAATTCCTCTCGCAGAAATTTTGTGACCCAACACTATCCCTTCTCTAACCATGAAGTGGCATTTTTCCCAATTCAGGATCAGATTGGTATCTTTGCATCTTTGTAGAACCGAGGCTAAATTCTCAAGACATATAGATCGAATGACTTTCCAAAGACTGAAAAATCATCCATGAAGATCTCGATAAAATTCTCAAGCATATCTGAGAATATAGCCATCATACACCTCTGAAATGTAGCAGGTGCATTGCAAAGTCCAAAAGGCATTCTCCTAAAGCAAATGTGCCATAAGGACAAGTGAATGTTGTTTTCTCTTGATCATCGGGTGCAATAGAGATCTGATTGTATCCAGAATATCCATCAAGAAAACAGTAATAATCATGCCCTGCAAGTTTCTCCAACATCTGATCAATGAAGGGAAGTGGAAAGTGATCCTTTCGAGTGGCATCGTTCAACTTTCTGTAATCAATACAAACTCTCCACCCAGTCACAGTACGAGTAGGAATAATTCATTTTGCTCATTCTTCACTACAGTCATACCACCTTTCTTTGGCACTACTTGAACCGGACTAACCCATTTACTATCAGAGATAGGATAATGATACCTGCGTCAAGCAGCTTCAAACTTCTTTCTTGAACTTCTTTAAGTGTCGGGTTGAGTCTCCTTTGTGGTTGAACTGTAGGTTTACACTCGGCTTCCATAAGAATTTTGTGAGTGCAAATAGTAGGGCTAATACCCTTGATATCAGCAATGGTCCATCCGATTGCTTCCTTGTGCTTTTTCAACACATCAATCAACTGTTGTTCTTGTGTATCTGTCAATGCAGATGAAATGATAATTGGCAAAGTATCGCCAATTCCAAGAAAAGCATACTTCAGATGGTCAGGAAGTGGTTTCAGTTCCAAGGTTGGTGGCTGCATAAAGATGGAACTTGCTTCTGCTCATTTGTACCCAAAGATTCATAATATCTGGTTTTGATCATTGGTACTTTTTTTGTCTTCTTCCTCTTCATCATCACTCCAATTGTCCACGTCTCTTAAGACAGACTCCATAGTCTCCACACCAGTTTGTTCCTCAAGTGACTCAGAAACCAGCTCATCTATGGTATTGATAGTGTAACAGGCATTGGCATCATCAAATTTCTTCATTGCCTCATAGACATTGAAAGTAACCTGTTCATCCATCACGTAATGTAAGTTGCCCTTGTTCCACATCAATCAGTGCTTTTCCTGTTGCAAGGAACGGTCTGCCCAAGATCATGGGAACTTCCCTATCTTCATCCATGTCAAGCACTACAAAATCCACAGGAAAAAAGAATTTGTCAACTTTTACTAGGACATTCTTACAATACCCCTAGGGTATTTTACACTTCTATCAGCAAGTTGTAAAGTTACATGTGTATCTTTGCAATCTCCTAATCCTAGTTTTTGAAATATAGATGAAGGCATCAAGTTAATACTTGCACCAGAATCAATTAAAACTTTATCAAAATAGCAATCACCA
Source organism: Combretum micranthum (assembly GCA_024138025.1). Classification (NCBI taxonomy): domain Eukaryota; kingdom Viridiplantae; phylum Streptophyta; class Magnoliopsida; order Myrtales; family Combretaceae; genus Combretum; species Combretum micranthum. The sequence continues at coordinate 88,316 of JAMXBD010002104.1, read as the reverse complement.
ATGGTGCAAGGAACAGTAAAACTTCCCTGATCTCGGAGCTTAGTGGGCAGACTGGTTGTTTGTTTCTGAAGGATCATGGAACATTCCCAGTGAGTATCACATTTCCATCAATCTTCCTCTTGTTAGACAGCAATTCCTTGATGAATTTGGCATAGGAAGGCATTCCTTGAATTACTTCTAAGAATGGAATGTTGATGTGCAGCTTTTTGAAAACATCCAGGAATTTTGAAAATTGCTCATCAAGCTTTTGTTGCTTTAATCTTCCTGGAAAAGGAACGGGAGGAACATATGATTTCACCTCAGGTGGTTTTTGAATAGTTTCCTCCATCTTTCGTTTCCCTTTGTTGTTTTGTGGGGAATTTCCTCTTCATCTTTAGTAGTTTCCTCAACTGGAGCAATCTCCTTTCCACTTCTCAATGTGATTGCATTTACAGTCTTGGGATTCTCCTCCGTGTTGCTTGGTAAAGACCCGGATGGTCTATTACTCACTTGCTGTGCAAGTTGATGGAGTTTCCCTTGCAAATCTTGAATGATTGCATTCTGATTGTTGAGTGAATTTGTTGTGGTAACAATGAAATCCCTCAGTAATGCATCAGTGGATGTTTGAATTTGCTGTTGAGGTGGAGCATTTCTCACATATCCTTGTCCTTGAAAACCAGGTGGTGGCTTTAGAACATTGGCATCATTCCGATATGAAAGATTTGGATGATTTCGCATATTCGGATGATATGTGTTTCCAAAATTGCCTTTTTGGAAATTTCCCACATAATTGAGCTGCTCGTCATTTGAAGATGATCCATGTGGACACTCAAAAGAGGAGTGTGGTCCTGAGCAAATCTCACAACAAAACACTTGTTGTTTTTTGATTGGAAGTATTTGTAGTTGTGAGTTTACTTACTTGAGTGATGAGAGTAGCCATTTGAGCTTTGAGTTGTGAGATATCTTCTTTATCTTCCAATGATGCTACTTTAGACCTTGTTCTTTCACAACTCCAATTATGAGCAGCAGAAGCTAATTCTTCAATAATCTCACTAGCTTCCTCATATGTCTTCCCCATCAGTGATCCGCCCGATGTAGCATCTACTAATGACCTTAAAGCTTCATCAAGACTGAGGTAGAAATTCTCAATTAGTAGATTATCGGGTAAACCATGGTGTGGACACTTTCTGACCGCCTCTTTGAATCTTTCCCAAGCATCATATAATGATTCTCCAGGGAATTTGGTGAAGTTGGAAATTTCATTTCTTAATCTGGCGGTTCTTGCTGGAGGGAAAAATCTTTTCAAAAACTTCTTTGTCAGATCAGCCCATGTGGTGATTGAATCTGGAGGTTGGGAGTTGTACCATGCCAAAGCTTTATCCCTAAGAGAGAAAGGGAAAAGCTGAAGTCGGATGACTTCGTTTCTTACACCATTGAGTTTGACAGTGTTGGTGTATTGAAGAAATTTAGCAATGTGTTCATCTGGCGTCTCATTTGGATATCCTCCAAATTGATGTGATTCAACCATTTGAATTAGGGACGGTTTAAGCTCAAAATTGTTTGCCTCCACAGTGGGCATTCGTATGGCGGGATCTTGAATTGTAGGCACCGTATAGTCTCGAATTGCCCTTGGAGCAGCTGGTTGCAATTGGTTGTTATTATCTTGATTTTCGGCCATTGCTCCTCTTCTTTGGTTCCTTCTTCTCTGTTGTCGCAAGGTTCTTTCGATTTCTGGATCTAAAGGTAGAATTTCAGCACTTCTACTTCTTCGCATATAACCTGCAAAGAGAAAAGGAAAAATTTCAAACTAAATTTAAACCTAAACTACTAGCAAAGCTGAAGTTAGTCTAATATTAATAAATCCCCGGCAACGGCGCCAGAAAACTTGATGTGCTTTGATAAGTATTGAATTTTAAAGCATATTTCTAGCAAGCGCACTAGGTCTTCTATTGTAATATAGCATGAATAAAGTGTCGATCCCACAAGGATTTACTAACTACTAGACAATTATCAACTAATACTAATATCTAGGCAATTGATTTTCTTAATATGATTAAGTTAAACTAATTATCTATTAATTATCTATATGAAATGCAATGAGCTTTTAAAGAGAGGGATATGATGACAAGTGTGGGAAGGATAAGAATCCACTTTAAACTATTGCTAATCAACTTGAACTCATGTTATAATGATAATTAGATTCATGAATATTCATAAGAAATTATCAAGATTTACAAACAAAGTTCGAAAACCTTTTAAACCACAAAACAATTCAATAACTTCCGTTGAATAAATCATTAGTGGAATCAAAATTACAATTATAAATCTCCCGATTCTATAATTGACTAATACTTTATATTAAAATCTCCTAATTCCTTAGTGAGAAATCAACATAAAACATTGCATTAATATTCATGGATAATTTCTAAACTAGATTAAACTACGCCGCTTCCGCAATTGCAATTTAATCTTAATTTATGAATTCATGTGAACACTAATTTCCCTTCCGAGTTATTAGAATTCTTATACACCAAAACATGATGAATAATCAGAATTCAATATGAATATTTCATGATTCTAAATATCTCATAACATAGATTCAAAAATCATCTTAGCATGTTTAAAGCTTCATCAACTTCCCACAAAAAGAATTTAGCTACTCATGGATGATGATTCAACAATCAAATAAGAAATTGCAAATGATTTCATTATGATCAGAATATTCAAGTATATGAATTGCATAAAAAGAATAAGATTAGAAATCACCAATTCAAAATACTAAAGCTTCACTTGCAAATCTTGTATAACTTCAAATCTCTTCAAAATCTCTTATGAAATGCCTATTCTAAATATTCTAAAGCTACTTGTAGTACTAGATATTTGGTTGCTTGGATGATTCTCAGAATGAGGGGAAGACCCCCTATTTATAGGAAAAATTTCGCAAAAATCATTTAATGAACTTTGCTGTTTCTCAATGTACGCCGGCCGTTATGGACCTACGCCGGCGGCTTACAGGCGGCGTATCTTCAAATTGTCCCTTGCACAGGCAGTGCACTGGCAGCCTTCAATATCTGTTACAATGTAGGCCGCTTCAACGCCGGCGGCTTTGAACGTAGATCTAGCCGGCGTATGTAGTCAGAAATGAAGCGTTGGGCAGATTTATAACGAACGCCGTCCGAAGGCCGGCGGCTTTGACTCCGGCGTAGGCATTCCAACAGATGTGTTGCTTCATTTTCCTTCAAGTGTTGGATAGCTTCATGTCTCTTCAATTCTTCCATGTACGCTGCCTCAAGGCCGGCGGCTTTCATGCCGGCTTATAATGAAACTTCTTCAAAGCTGGTGATTTTTCAGATCTGGGCTGCCGGCCTTCATTTACGCTGGCTTTTTCATCTTCTACGCCGGCAGCTTTGAGGCGGCTTTGAATGTTATTTTACTTGTGCTGGGCAAAGCTGGCTGTGTTGCAACGGCCTTGGATTTTACGCCGTCTAAAGCCGGCGGCTTTCAATGATGAATTGCCGGCCTTGACTTCAATTTTTCCTCTTTTCAATTCAAATTCACTTGTTTTGATTTCTTTATCCAAATTAGTCATGAAACATAAAATTTAATCAAGACAAATATCCATTCTAGCTCAATTGAACATCAAGATTTGTATAAAATATGATCTTATCAACTCATATGCTTTATGATTGTTGAATGTTGCTTTTCAGATCATATAGCGCATTAATTCGATGGGTAATAGGGTATACCAGTAGAGGTCAACACAAAATACATGCCATAGACTTACAAGGTATGTTTGAGATAAAGTCGAAGCAGCTTCACATGGCTTATGTCGGGTGTGGAATGACAATTTTGGGGCAATACTAGTTGCTTGGAATATTCCTCATGTTGTTTTTCTGGCAAATTCAGTGGTTTATCTCATACAAGACCGAGTAGGGGTAGTCTAGTTTCTAAAGGTAAAGGCTTAATAAAAAGCAAGCACAATAGGTGTAGGCACAGCAGGAGGAGACACATGAAGAGCTCATTTAGCCATTGTAGCCTACGAATCTGACTTAGCGATTGCAATTGGATCTACTACCCCAATGGGCCAAATGATCAGTTAAAGTTTGAAGTGGACATCGAAGGACCTCCTTTATGCTTAACATGCAACATCACCACTTGTCTCTAATTTTAGACTACATATATCATCATACTATCTGGCAACTATTATCTTAGAGATATTATATGCAACTCATATATGGATCCAACTCATTTGTTAATTTGTACCATAAACACTATTTTGAGGCTATTTCATCTCCTCTAGCACCATAAAAAGAAATGACAATAGCTAGATGACATGGATATGGATAAGTAAGAGGGTATTATACAACTTGCCTAAGAGGGTATTATACAACTTGCCTAGCTCTATTATGCCTCACAACATAGTTCTATTACCCCTCATGACTTCAAGAAAGTGTCTACATAAGAGCAATGGATAGAGAAGAATAAAGGGAGAGATCTTCTTTAGTTTATAGTTTTGAGAAGTCTTTTATTAGGAGGGGTAATAGGAAAAAGTCTAAGTTTAGATGATAATTTGATTTATAGTATTGGATTGTAGGACATTCTTCTTGTATGTACCCACACATACACTCATTACATACAGTTGTATTTTTTCTACTTCGGCTCCATTGATGCTCTATATAAGTATTGTGTTCATTTTGTTTACTTTAATACATGTGTTGTGTGTTTATAGAAATTGAAGTTGTATTTCAATCCTCTCTTGACAGATGAAAGGAAGGGTTTAGTGGATTTGTTTATGGAATAGAAAGGTTTGGAGGTATTCAACTCTAGGTTTATGTATGAATGTTACTATCCACTGAAGTTTTGTTGTGATTGCACTAAGGATGGATAATGCATGTAATTTTAGTGATTTTTTTACTCTTTGATAGAACTTTTGCTGGGCTGGTTCGATGCGTTTTTAGTATAAAACAATATATCTTTATGGCACGTTTGGTACATATGAATGGGCCGAAATGGAATTGCGATTCGGTTTTCATTCCCTTTATTAATGTTTAGAAGCGTTTTTAAAAATTGGAATTGTGATTCCTTGGAAGCAACGATTCCAACATGGAGGAATTCGATTCCACCTTCTTAAAGGTAGAATTGTGATTACATTTCACCTATATATATGGTTATTTTTTAATAAAATTTTTATCATACACATATTTATAATTTACATTTAATATGAAGGGTATTTTTGATAAATCTTATTAATTAATCATTCCATTCATTCAATTATGTTAATGTATCCAAACATATTAATTGATTTGCCATTCCCTTGTTCAATCAATTCTATTCCATTGCTACGATTTCAATTCCATTTTCGATAATTCCAACATATCAAATGTGACATTAGTGTAAAAATATTTTGCACTGGATGCACTGTCTTTGTAATATTTAAAAGTGCATAAATGGAATACAACTTTGACTCCCACATTTAGAATATTTATTAAAAATATTGTATTTTTGGAAATTACTTTTTTTTTTTAAATATGGTATTTGTTGGAAAGCTCTAACTTTGCCTGCCCTTAAGAGCACGACTGTAACACATGATTATCAATCAGCAACTTTATACTTTAAGTATTAGCGAAAAGAGTTCATCGGTTGAAAATTAGTGCAATTTTTGCAAAATAATTGACCATTACCGTAACACATGGAAAATTCAATATATCTATATATATATTATTAACTAGCCAAGTGTGGCACACCTTACTTGCAAAGACGAAGTTTTTGAAACGATAAAGCTTTTGTCTTTGCTTGAGTTCGTTCACCTTGTTGGGTAGAAGGAGCAAAAATTTTTTCCCTCTCTCTCTAAGTAGGTGAGAAGATCTAATGTTTTTGGGGCATTCTTCTTTTACATTTTTACCTTTTTATTTTCGTTGTTATTAGGTTCTCCGCTTTTTCAATTTTATGATCGTTACAATTTAATTTATATCTAGATATATCAGACATGAAAGTTCATTAATTATCATATTTTATATGGTATATTCTTCCACTAATGTATCACATTTGAGAGAGATTAATCTGTATTTGTGTGAGTTCATTTTTATTTTATATTTTTCCATTCTATTTGTGTGAATTCAATAAGGATACTTACAATTTGGGAAAAAATATAGACACCAAATTGAATTAAAAAAGTAATGGTATATGCACATAAATTACTAAAAAAACAATTGATATTTAGATACTTCAATATTATTTATCATCCAAATGTCCATCCTTGAAATCACTCATAAATGATTGACAAAATGTCATGTGAACTATTGGAACGACTTTGTCAAGGTTCTTATATAGCTAAGTCATTAGTACATGAATGCTAGTTATTCAAGAGATGAACTAGATTAGAATTTTTTTCCTCTAACTCTTATATTAGTACTTAAAAGAGAAAAAAAAAAAAAAAAGGTAAAACTGACTAGAAGGAAAGCTAATAAGAATGAAAATAGGAAATACGAAAATTTGCATTGATGAGATGGATAAAAGATCACATTAGTTTTTCTTATTCTACAATTAAGGGATATTAATTGATAGATTTGTTTTGTTTCAATTTTATGGGATGTTGAATATCCAAGGAGTATTTCATAGATTGTTCCATGATCCATGTGCTATATACTATAACAGTAATTTATAATTTATTGTCTGGACGTGGGAGATATCTACAACGCAAGAGTAAATAAATAAGACCGCACCATTTAATGATGTTAACGGCTTCCTTCCATTTCGAATAAATTCCAAATTACCAACTGTTCATAATTAAATAATTAGCTAAGGCATTCGTATTTTTCTTTCTATTTTTTTTTTCTTTTTTCCTTTCATCTAGAATCATCCGTATTGTTCCAAACATGGAGCAAAATTTTCTCTCATGATAATTTGTTAATCACGTTATGTATATGTATATGTATACGTGTAACCGAACATCGTTGTCCTTAGATTGTATTTGAAGGTAATATTCCATTCGAGGGTATAATATTGACGTGCATATTGAAGGGTCTTTCTCCATCAAAACTAATTTTGATTTAACACATAGGTCGGTTTCATTATACGATTTAACAGTTTAGACCGTAATAAAAATCCTTAATTTTTTTTTCTATATTAATTATTTAAAATTAATTTAATAATAATATTATAGGCGCAACTGTCCGGCAGCATAGATGTTCATAGAATCCAAGCAGTTTCAGCGTGAAAGACTCTTCTCGAAGCCAAAATGCTGGGGCATCCAAGACCATGATATAGATGTGTATACATGTATAATAAATTTCAATTCTGTGAATTAAAGGGTCTTCGTCTTTCTCCATCAATATCAATTTTGATTTAAGTCGTTTCCGCGTGAAAGACTCATCCCAAAGGGAAATACTAAGCTTTTATTGTAATTTGTATTGAGTTTGTAATGCCATAAAATTAGGAATATTTATAACCTATTACGTGCTTTTATTAAATATGGATATGTAAAGGATTTAGAACCTAACCATAATAAATAGCTATCATAATCTTCAATAGCTCATAGTGGAATTCACTAATCACTATACAAAATAAATATAAACTTTAGAGTAATCCATAATTTGTACTTAAAAAATAATTACACCAATCTATTTATAATTGAAGGGTCTTCGTATTTCTCCATCAATAATAATTTTGATTTAACATGTATGTTAGACTATGTAAAAGTGTAAGTCGTTTCCGCGTGCAAGACTCATCACAAAGGGAAATGCAAAGCTTTTGTTGTGTACTTTGTATTGAGTTTGTAACGTCTTAAAATTAGGAATATTTATAATCTATTACATTTTCATATTAAATATGAACATAGAGAGGTCTGAAACATACTATTGACCATAATAAATAGTTATCACAAGCTTCAATATGTCAAAGTGGAATTCACTATTTCCTCTTATTACAAAATAAATACAAACATTGGAGTAATACATTATCTATACTATCAAAAACAATTAAATCAATCTATTTATAATTTTCAGAAGTTATGGCATTGAACCTGATCCCCTTTTTTGATCCACCAATTACAAAATATAAATTTAATTTCCTATTCTTAAAATATAAATAAAAAGTGAGCCAAAACCCTTTACAGTATACTACAAACACAAGCCCTTGAGTAAGCATTAGCACACACTTACATATAAACATAAAACTAATGCAACAACTAGTCATTTATTATTATTTGATTCAAGCCCATTAAACAACACATGGATAACGTAGAACCATTAATACACTTGTATATAATACAGGGTTAATATCACTGACGGTATATGAACTTTGATAAAATATGCAATTAGGTACTAGAAGTTTGAAATTGATCAATCTAGTACTTAAACCTTAAAATTAATCATTTTAGTACTTGAAAAAACTTTTTATGGACTCCAACAATACCTTTGTCAAGTTCTTTTAAGTATTAAATTGATTAATTTTAAAGTATTTTAAGGTAATAAATTGATTAATTTTAAATTTCAAATGATAAATATATAATGTGAGTTTTAGGGGTCCAATCAAATGCCTCCACTAGCTCATCAGTCCAAGAAGTTATAGGCAATATTGGCTTATTAGTGTGCTGCTAGGTTTAAAACTAGTCGTTACTTACAATTAATAAAGGGTATTTTGGGAAGTCTTTGTAAATTGGCACTTGTATTTACATTGTCTATAAATACACAAAAAAATTACAGATTTGGATCACTTTTTAGAGCCTTTATTTCTCAGAGAGTGATTAAGTAGTTCTTAAGAGGATTATGGACAAATTATTGAGGAAACACTACTCTTATAATTATAGTGTGCTAATTATTGTTTTCAGGGACTTGGTGTATATCTCATTGTGAGCATTGATCTAACAATTAATAAAATGGTGCATAAAGTATTCTATTGAAGGTGATTGGTGTCTATAAAGAGCAAAAGTAGTCGTGACTATATAATATACTCAAGCTTAATTTTTTTTATTTCTTTCCTACTTACATTCTTACATCCAATTTATTGTTATTTATTTTATGATTATTACGTTAATTATTATATTGCAATTAAACTCAGAAAACGGTTAAAAGTTAAGACGCACTTAAAAGAATTTTAAGGAAGCTAGAGAAGTCTGTTCCACGTTGGTCCCATTAGGAGGTGGTCCTCGGATATGCCATGCAACAGCATGGGCCCCTGTCGCAATTCTTAGTTTTATCCCGTCTCTCACGTAGATGACTGCTAAAAGTCGCACACTGCTTTCTTAAAGATTATTTTTCAACTTTCATAGATACCCAATCATACTGCTTGCCAATGAGTATCATGGGTCCATGGCATGGGTAGGCCCGTCATTGCGTTAGATTCCAACCAGGGTCCAAGTCACAGCTTGGCTTTTATGCATTGCACCCGAATGGATTGCTCGAGCAGTGTGGGTTATGCTGGTTTTATGTTTTGCTGGGTTGGCCCATTTTCATGGCTTGCTCCTTTTGAACCGCTTTGGCTTGTTCAGAATATATTGATTCTTGTTGCTAGATTAAAAACAAATATTAATAAGATAGATATCTAATAAAAGCAAAATTTTTTTATTGTAAATTAGCAACTGCAATAATAATTAACAAATCATCCTATCTATTACTGCATTGCTTTAGATTTTCAACCGGGGTCAATAACAGCTTAGCTCTTGTGCATTGGGGCCGGCTAGATCCAACCGGGTTCTAAAGTGGTGGTCGGATTGTATTCGACTATTTGTTATGTTGGGCCTATGGTATGTCCATGACTGATATAGATTGAATCAGTCATGAGAGACAACATGTCTTTATTACTATCTGAAAGGAAAAAAAAATATACATTTATATACATACATATATACATACATGAGATCGCTGTATTGAATATTTTATTAGCAAAATTTCTATTGTCAATTAACAATTCGAATGGAAATTGATAAATTGTTGCTCTATATTGTGGTAGTTCCTTTTCTTCTTATAATGCATTCAAAAAGCATATTTTTGCATGGTGACTCATAATATGTCATGCAGGAATCATTTTTAATATTGCTTTATCCAATTATTGTTCATTTTAAGTTAAAGGTGACCAAAACAATATTCATCAGACCATTCCAAGAGAACATAATTATTCATCAAATCTTCTTTCGATATACTTAGCTTTTTATTCAACAACGACTTTATTCAACATGCATCTAATTCACATGACATTTCATTCTTTTATTTTTTTTTCTAATCTCTAGTGCCACTACTTACAAGAACATTCAAGGAAATGTGATTAGTAAGGGATTAACTCACTCCATAGCGATTTCTCCTAGTCGAAACAGTCTTCTGGAAAAGCGATATCGGTTCTTTCTTCACCTAAACAAGATGAAATACCCAAAATGATTCTTTTATAGAATTTCTACTTAAAGATTTTAAATCTATCTTCTAATTGCAGTAAAAATGGTACTTGTGGAAATTCCAACTTAAATGGCCATAACTTGCTCATTTTAAGTTGGAATTTCGCATATTATATGTCATTTTCTACCTATTCAAAAAGATCTATCTATTTCTAAGATTATTTTATTGTAAGAAGTCATTAGGGTGTCAAATCAGAGGGGTACAGATTCACTACGAAAATTCCATCCTTTAAAAACAAATTTTTCTAATCCTTTCTTCACTCAAAACTTATTAAGCAAAACTTAAATATGTATATGTTTGGAAAGAATTATTTTGGTACATGAATAGACTCATAATTTATGCATGATGCTATAGGTATTGTCTCCTTTAATTAATTTCTATAAAACAACTTTTCCTAGGTTTTGGAAAATTTGGATTTGTTGTTAAACTTTTCTTTATGTGGTTGAAATAAATTTATAAATTCTTGGGTTATCATAATTTAATGTTCTATATTTTTATTCTTTATTTTATCAAAAGGGAGTTGAAATAGAGTTTGGTCTTTTTAAGTTATCTACCAATTTTATTTCTAGAAATCGAAATATGGAGTTTCAAAAGTTTTCTTTAGTAGTACCTAATGTTCTTGTTGACATTATATCTATTTTTAGAAAAATGAGTTTATTCTTTGAAAATTTACTTTCTTAGATTATTGAAAAAATTTATTTTTCTAAGTGGGTTTCTTAAGACTTTAAGTCGATTTTTACTGTAGCTTGAAAACTTGTTTAGCTTTTAGTTTAGAAAGTTGGTAAAATTGGCATAGTATCAAGTTATCATCTATATATCAAGATTCTTATGTTATTTTTTGAAAGGAAAGTATTTTAGGCTTTGAAGAAATTTCTTTACCAATAGTTTGAAATTTCATGATGAGCTTATATAAATGTTTGGAAGGAGTTTGTTAAAAACATCCTTCTAAGTTTTTGTGAAAATATTTGCTAAGTGACAAATTTCAAAAGTTTAGTCTTTCATAAAAATATCTCTTCTTATTTGGACAACAACACATTAGCCATGCATGAATATGATTATGTAGTTTATAAAAAGATAAGAATGTCATAATATGAGATAATAAGTAATATAAAAAACAAATAAGCATAATAATAATGTCAAGTATTGGGAGCTTTAGCTTCATCAAGGCTTCCTAGCCAAGTATTGGGAGACTTAGCTTCATGAAGACTTCGTAGGACTAAGAATAGCCTAGTCTCAAAAGAAAAGAACATTGTTTTGACTTGATGAGGACAAGTCTAAGACTAGAAAGACTAGTTTGAAAATAACATGAAAGCAAATAGATTGTAAGGAAGGTAAATAAATTGCAATGAAAATAAATATATTGTAATAACAAGTGAGCTTATATGCTCTAAAAGATATATATATATATATATATATATTTAGTTAGATATAAATATGAACAACATAAAAGAAAAATAGATTTATGAACAGGAATAAAGTATGAACATATTATTGCTTTCCTAACTTCCATAGGTTTAGAAAACATACACTATGTTCATGCTAAGCTAATGAACATAAAGAAAGCTTAAAGGATTATTAACTATAAGAGAAAAAAAGTAGAGAGAACTTTGAAGATATTTTGCGATAGTAATGGTAGTGTAAGAAAGATGTGAAAAAAATGAAAGAAAATGATGGTATTTATAAGAAAAAGTCGAGGATAATTTGTGTTAATTAAATAAGTAAAAATTAAATAATATGAGTGAAAGAGGGAGGGGGCCGGCGCCATCTTAAGGGAGAGAGAGAATCAATATTTATTTTTTTTTTGTATTTTTGTTAATGAAAAGTACGATGTGAGATATGTGAAGTTGTATTGGAAATGAAAATTGCAAGAAAATAGGTGTATAGGTTGTAATAGTAGTGAATAGTAATGAATAGTAAACAAGACAATTAAAGTACTGGTAGTAATACAAATATGCGTAAAAAGGCTATATATATATATATAATATTTTTAGTTATCAAAAAATTCTAAAACTGTTATATTTTAACTCCTCATATAATTATGAGCCTAATAATATTATCGAGACATTTTTACCATCCCGTGAATGTGGACTCAAATTTTGAAAACTGATCCTGTTCGAGTACGAAATGAACTTAATTTTTCCAAATCTAATCTTTTTATGTTCCGCTATATCCCTACGAACCATAATCTATGATTATCTTGATTTCATTGTTCTAGGTTTAAGAGCATGGGATTACCAAATCTAAACACATTGTTTTGACTTGTATGGCTATTAGGATTTTTGTTTGATTTTTGGTCAATGAAGGTTAATAAAATTATCAAAAATTCTAAGGGCTTACAGCTTGTCTTCAAGAAAAAAAATCAAACCAATGGAGAAATCTGTCATAGAGAGAACAAATTTTCACTTTCTCAATTTCGAGCATCTTCTTTATATTATGACTTGCATTGCTAGTACCCGTAGCTTTAACTAAACTGATTACATGTATTTAGATAACCATAATCAAAATTTAGTAGCTAATCTAGACAAAACAAACTTTAATTCCAATGTTTGGCAAAAAAAATCTTTTTTCCAAAAGTAAATACTCAGCCCAGTAAGGAAAAACACCCATCCAAACTTCATTGGACAGTAGCAAGCATATATTCCTAGCAATATAGAGTGAAAGCATATGGTATCTACTCTTTCCCTAGATTTTCTCCCTTTTTATTATAAGTCTTTTCTCACTTGGTATTTCATCATTCATTTCCTTTTGATTCATACAAGTGCACACATTTTTTTTTCAAAGTTCAAGAATTGAACTTTTGTCTTTCCTCCCTTCTCGTTATAGTGAGTTTATTGAGTTAGCTTCTTGGGCTCATCGCCCAAGTGACTAGGTTTTAAAGGGACCCCTACGGACGCTTCCTCACTTAAACATTCAAGTTCGAATACTCTTGACACAATTACCTGAGTCAATGGAGTAAAAGTCATGCTTGTTTCATTCTTTTCTTTTGAATGCTATATCAAGATTAAGACTTTTTTATGAAGGATCACTAAGTAAAAAGTTTCATCTACCTCTTTCACTAAGTGTTAAAAAGTTGTCAAAACAACTCAAAGAGTATGTGCAAGCTAACTTTTTCCTAAAAGTAGACCTATTTACTTTTTCACGGAATAACTCGACCTACTCTCAAACTTCCAATTCCAAAGCTAAATATAAGGTAAATTTGTTCCTTAAAGATTTTGCTACTTAATTTTAACTAAGTATACTAATCATAACCATAAGTGAGTAAGGTACCTAAGCAAGTCAATTTCATATTTGTGTAGATGATATCAATAATAATTAGCACAATCTCCAAATTTCATAAAACTTTTGAAAAACTTGGCCTAAAATTTTCCATATAACATTGAAGGAAAAATAATTCAAAGTGTGGTTCAACAATTCAACTTAGATGTCATAGATTTTCAATCAATTCAACAATTCAAACATCAGCAATAGCTATACTCAATTCTTTATTCTCCACATCACATTATCCCTTCCCCCACACTTAGACTAAACAGTATCCTCATTGTTACTAATTTAACTCAATAAAGGAAAGAAATAAAGATGAAAGAGAAAGGAATAACGGTACTTCCCCGGTTTAAAATTTAAAGTGCTTGGAGTTCCAACCCTTATAGCACAAGAGAGAGAAGTCTTCATGTTAAATCCACTTTGTCAGCAAAACAGAAGAGAAAACAAACAAAACAAAACAAAACTACTTTTATTAAACATAGGTTGCCTCTTAAGGAGCGCTTTTCTTTAATGTCTTTGGCTAGACGTAGCTACTCTCAATTGTAATAAGGACATTCCAAACTGGTTTCTTGAACATTACACACTTGAAAACCTTCATAGAAAGGTTTCAAGCAATGACTATTAACTTTAAATATTTTACCAGTTTCAAGGTTGTGAATTTCACCCGCACCATGAGGAAACACATTAGTAACAACAAAAGGCTCAACCCACCTAGATCTCAATTTACTAGGAAACAATTTTAATCGAGAATGGTAAAGTAAAAGTTTTTGGACAACAGAAAAACTTTTCATATAAATCATTAGGTCATGAAAAACTTTGGTCTTTTCCTTGTAAATCTTTATGTTTTCATAAGCATCATTGTGGCTCTCCTCAAGTTCTAGCAATTGAAGTTTCCTTTCTTCACATGCCTCATCCAGTCTCATATTACATTGCTTTACAGCCCAACACACCCTATGTTCTTACTCAACAGGAAGATGACATGGCTTACCAAATACCAGACGGTAAGGAGACATACCTATAGGAGTCTTATAAGCAGTTCGATAGGCCCACAAAGCATCATCAAGCCTCATACTTTAGTCTTTCCTATTTAGACGGATAGTCTTTTGAAGAATAGACTTGATTTCTCTATTTGTTACCTTAACTAATCCATTTGTCTGTGGATGATATGCTATGTAACTGCGGTATCTGACTTTGTATTTCTTTAATAGAGCTTCCACCACTCTATTGCAAAAATGAGTGCCATGGTTACTGATAAGAGCTCTTGGTATCTTGAATCTAGCAAAAATATGAGATTTGAAAAAATCTATAACAACTTTAGCATTGTTAGTTTGGGTAGCTTTAGCTTCTTCCCACTTTGATACATAATTCACAACAAGAAGAATATAAGCATTTCCAAAAGAAGGAGGAAAAGGACCTATAAAATCCATACCCTGAACTTCAAATATTTCACAAACAAGAATAGGGGTAAGTGGCATTTGATCGCTATGTCCTAAATTTCCAACTTTTTGGCATCTTTCACAAGACTTACAAAACATATATGAATCATGAAACAGAAAAGGCCAAAATAATCCACACTCTAATACCATGTGAGTTGTTCTCTTAGGACCAAAATGTTCTCCACATGCATAGGAATGACAAATTGCAAAACAGAAGGAACATCCTCTTGAGAAATACAGCTTCTAATAATTTGATTAGAACGATGCTTCCATAGATAAAGGTCATCTAATATCACTTTTAATTTTTTCTTTTTTAGCTCTAGACAAATCACTTGGTAATGTTCTAGTGACTAAATAGTTAACAATATTAGCATAACAGGGAATTGTCTTTTGAACAAAAAAGAGATGCACGTCTGATAAATCATCTTGTAATGGTGTTGGCTCTTCACTTGTAGGTATTCTACCGAGGTGTTCTACAACCAAATTTTTTGTGCCTTTTCTATCTCGTATCTCTATATCAAACTCTCATAATAAGAGTATCCATCTGATAAGCTTTGTTTTGCTACCTTCTCTAAGAGCCAGTACTTAAGAGCTGCATGATAAGAATACACAATCACTATAATGCCAATAAAGTAAGAATGGAATTTTTCTAAAGCAAAAACAATAGCTAAAATTTCTTTTTTCGTTGTCGAATAATTGCATTATGCACTATCAAGTGTTCTTGAGGCATAATATATGACACAAGGAACTTTTCCAACTCTTTGGCCGAGGACAACATTAATTGCATGGTTGCTTGCATCACACATGATCTTAAAAGGGAGATTCCAGTTCAGGTGGTTTGATATTTGAAGCAAAAGTCAACTTTTCCTTCAATTTTTCAAAAGCATGCTTGTAGGCTTCATTAAACTCAAATGCCACATCTTTCTACAACAATCTACATAGGGGCTGAGTGATCTTAAAAATCCTTGACAAAGCGCTTATAGAAACCTGCACTTCCAAGATAAGAACAAACTTCCCATACATTTAGGGGTAAGGCAAGGATTTAATCACTTTTGTTTTAGCTTTATCTACTTTAAGTCCCCTAGAAGATACAATGTGACCTATAATAAGACTTTGATCAACCATAAAATGATACTTTTCATAATTCAGATCAAGGTTTTTCTCTATGCATCTTTTAAGCGCTCTTGTAAGGTTAGTAGGACATGAATCAAAGGTATTACCATAGACAGTAAAGTCATCCATGAAAATCTCTATGATATTCTCCAGATAATCTGAAAATATACTTACCATACACCTTTCAAATGTGGCAGGAGAGTTGCAAAGTCCAATCGCATCCTTTGATATGCAAAAGTTCCAAATGGGCATGTGAAGGCGGTTTTCTGTTGATCTTCCGGAGCCACTGGAATTTGATGAAAACCTAAATAGCCATCAAGAAAACATTAATGGGAATGACCAGTTAAACATTCAAGCATTTGATTAATAAAAGGAAGAGGAAAATGATCTTTCCTAGTTGATGCATTTAACTTCCTATAATCAACACAACCCTCCATCCATTTTGAACACGAGTACATACCTACTCACCATTAGAATTTTCTATTACAATTAAGCGGTTTCTTGGGAACAACTTAAATTGGACTTATTCATTTATTATCATAAATTGGATAGATCATACCTGCATCAAGAAGTTTTATGATCTCTTTCTTTACCACTTCCATCATTGGTAGGTTCAGTCGGCATTGGACTTCTCTTGAAGGCTTGCAATTTTTCTCCAATAATATCTTATGCATGCTTATGGAAGGGCTCAATCCTTAATGTTAGCTATGGTCCATCCAATGGCTTCATTGTACTCTCTAAGTACCCAAATTAGCTTTTATTCTTCTAAAGCACTTAGTTTGTTGGATACTATCACTGCAATAGTTTCTTTTTCTCCTAGAAAAATGTACTTTAGATGATCTGGCCAGGGCTTCAATTCTAACTTAAGTGCCTACACAATAGAAGGAATGATTTTTATGTTAGAAGAAGGCAATTGAATGTAAGACATACCATACATTAAAGGCTTTAATGATTCCAATTCATGAATTGTGTCTTGCAAGTCAGAGGATATGACACACTTCTTTCAATTTTCCTTGATTTCTCAACAGTAAAACTCTTATCAAGTGTAACTGTCACATTATCATCATCTAGCAATTCAAATGTTTTCTGTGCTTATGGGTCAATAACATCCATAATAAAAATAAGAGAGACATCAATAGGATATTTGATGGCATCATAAATATTAAAGCTAATAATCTCACCATCAAATTCCATAGTAAGCATATCATCATGCACATAAATTTTTATCTTAGATGTCTTAAGAAATGGTCTCTCTAACAAAATCAATGATGAATTAGGAGAATCATCATTTTCCACGTCAAGAACATAAAATTCAGTAGGGAAAACCAAGAACATCTTCTAAAACACCCTTTGGATAAACATTAGACCTATCAACAAGTTGAATAATCAGACTTGTTTCCATTAACATTGATTGAAGCATCTAAATCACACATGGCTTTTGCAATTCTGACGTTTCCTATTTTACAAGGAATTGTAAACATACTTGGATCCTTGCATTTAGGAGGAAGCTTCCTTTGAAGGGTAGCTAAACATTTTTACCTACGCTTATCTTCTCATTTCCCTTCAGCTTTTTCTTGTTATTGCACAATTCCTTAAGAAATTTAGCATAGTGAGGTACTTGTTTAATTGCATAGATTTAAGGGATATTTACCTCACCCTTGCGAAAGGTCTCAAGGATCTCCTTTTCTTTCTCTTCTTTCTTGGACTTTGCTAATCTGGAAAGAAAAGGAGGTGTTGTCACCAGTGCCTTGAGTGGTTCAGTTGAAGGTCCCCCAATTTGATTGTCTAGATAGTGTGGAGTCACTACCTCTTTTTCAGTCTCTTCATCCAAGTTGTTTTGGTTTGTTTTCTTGTTAGGTTTCTGCAATTTCTTTCCACTTCTCAAAGTAATTGCATTAGCACTTTGATTTAGATTAGTAACAGTCTGATAAAGCAATTTACCTTGAGATTCTAACTTACTCATGGAGGATGCAAGCTAACTTACCTAATTCTCCAAATTTTGAATGCTCAACTTTGTCTCATCCTAAATTTTTTTTTATGTTAACAGCAAGTGGTTTAACAATTTTCTTAAGAGACATACCTGAACTTGAAGAAGGTTGTGGTGCTAGATTTGATGGCTTTGGCTGATGTTGTTAAAAATTGTGGTCTAGCCCCATAACTGAAGTTAGGATGATCCTTCCCTCTATGGTTGTAAGTATTTGAATAAAGATCATATTTCCTCTATGGTAGTCCTGGAAAACCTCCAACTACATTAGCATGCTCATGGGAGTCCTCTTGAAGTGTAGGGCACATATTAGTTGCATGACTAGAAGCAGCACATATCCCACATACTTTCATTTGTCGTGGATTTCCTAAGGCCATTTGCTAGACAAAAGAGGTTAGATTAGAAATTTGGTTTTCAAGGTGAGAAACACTTACCTCATTCACCTTCCTTGAAGAAGAATCATGTTGAAATCCAAACTATTGTGAATTGGCAGCCATGATGGAGATCAATTCCCTAGTTTGACCAGGGTTTTTTTACTATAACACCTCCACTAGCTGGATCCATCATCTTCCTCTCCACTGGAAGCAATCCTTCATAAAAGTATTGAATAAAGAGTTGTTTAGATATCCTTTGTTGTGGACACTTGCACACAATTGCTTGAACCTCTCCCAATACTCATGAAGGTTTTCTGTATCCCTTTGTTTAATTCCACATATCTCCCTTATTATGCTAGAAGCTCTTGTAGCTGGGAAAAATTTATATAGGAATAGCTTAACCATATCTGTCCATGTGCTAATAGAACCTTAAGGCAAATATAATAGTCAATCCTTAGCTCTATCTCTTAATGAGAATGGAAACGCATACAATTTGATTTACTCCTCAGATACTCCTTACAGCTTCATGATAGAACAAACCATATGAAATTCCTTCAAATGTTTGTGAGGATCTTCATTTTCAAGACCATAAAACCTAGGAAGTAAGTGAATCAAATCAGATTTCATCTCAAAAGCAACATTTAATTCAGGATACTTAATACACATTGGTTGTTGAGTCAAATTCAGTATAACTAATTCCCTTAATGTCCTTTCTTGATTTGCCATTTCTTCTTCTTCTCATTCCTTTTTAGACTCACTGGATGGATTAATTAAATCCAGTCTAAATTTAATTCAGGAGATGAAGATGTAGTGGCTTCTTTTCACAACTTAACTTCTTTTCGCAATTTCCTCATTTTCTTCTCAATCTCTGGATCATGTTGAAGTTCACCTAGATGAGAAGAACAAGTCATAAAAATAGAAATAAATTTATATTTGACACCAATGCCTGGCAATGGCGCTAAAAATTTAGTGGTGTTGAATCTAAAAATTATATTCCTACTCTCAAGATTTGTATATAGGAGTAAGCAAAGTTGATCCACCAGGATTGGTAAATTTTATTTCTATTAGAGATTTGATGAAGAAAAGAATGGGGGGGGGGGGGGGGGGGGGGGGGGGGGGGGGGGGGGGGGGGGGGGGGAGGGGGGAGAGGGAGGGGGTGAGGTTTGTGAAATCAATGAAAACTAATTAAACTAATTATGTCAAAAGGAAGCAAACAAACAAAATTCTAGTATTAATTCAATATCAAGGAATTCCTAACCAAAGGTGTCATTATAGTTCAGTTTACAAAATGATCATTGATGCAAACATTTCCATTCTTTATTTGGATAAATTGGTTATGGCTGTTAACAAGCTCTAACAACCTATGTCCCTTAACTTTTTCAATAATCAAAATAGGCTCTTTGATTATTTCATTTATTGATTAAATAGCCCTAAAGAAGCTCTTAGAGTTTAATCTATCAATAGCATGAATACAAAAAGAGACTATCAATTCTAGCCAACAAATCATACGATGATCTATATAGACTAGATTATATATCTTCGTAACACAAATCAATTAACTATCATATAATCGATCAAGTTATCGTGTCACACACATTAGAACAATCGAACAGTTACGGATTCAATGTTCTAATTGATAGTATATTACCTTGCTAACTGAATAAACGTATCCTAATTGGTATCAAACAAGCAAAATAACAAAAACAAACAATCAGAAGATATATAAATACTAAAATAAAGATCAGAACAAAACAAATCAATTCGATCTCACAATTCTTGAAGAACCGAACTTGTAACAATCCTTTGACTAGAAAATAGAGACTTAGCTACTCATAACCATGGAACTCTCCCTCTCGTTCTAGGTTTTTCAAATTTTTTTTTGGAATGAATCATCAGATCTTCCTCGTATACATCTTATAGAGAAAAATTGGAATTTCATTCATCACATCATATGCTGGTAGTTTCATCATATACATCGTTAGCTTGCATTGCCAGCATTCTATGTAAATTTAAATCCGAGAAGAGATGGCCATCTACATTCATGTTTA
Source organism: Combretum micranthum (assembly GCA_024138025.1). Lineage (NCBI taxonomy): Eukaryota > Viridiplantae > Streptophyta > Magnoliopsida > Myrtales > Combretaceae > Combretum > Combretum micranthum. Next base: position 67,736 of record JAMXBD010002104.1, on the reverse strand, counting down.
CATTGCTAGCTTTCAATGTATGCTGGTGTCCATACCAGTTGCCTTGAATTTGATTTTGTTAGCATTCATTGATTTTGAACATTTTTCCAAGAAGACAACAATGGAAGCGTATGAGGCAACAAAGGAGACGGTGCTACAAATTTCAATTCTATACACATTTAAGGTCAGCTAAACGCCAGCGACCTATATCTCCTAGTGGTCGGCATACATTGTAGATCATTGAATGCTGGTGAATTATGTATTAAAGGCCGGCTATGTTTGATTTTGTTGATGAAGGCCGATATTGTTTCTAATGAAGGTTGGCGGCTTATACCCTATTTTTGTCGGCCTTAAATGTTTCATTTTTCCAAACTTGTCAAGTCTTTTCCATTTTGAATATATTTGCATTATATATTCTTCAAGACCTGAAATATCACATCAAGTACACTTAAGTATCAATTCCTCATGATTTCTGTAAAATCAATAAAAAAATTACATAAGCTTTCAAATAAAAATTGAGTATAATGTGTCTTTATCATATTGTCTGATCTAATTGATTGCTCAATTATAGTGAAAGAAACCATTTCTTTTGAAATGAAATATCATGAGCTTGACATTGCTCAACTTGCAAGGTAATTGAAAATTTCAAAATATATCAGGTTAAGCTGTGTTGCTAATGCTTTGTCAAGAGGATCATGTAAAGAATATCATTTGCCATTTATACAAGAAAATTGTATGGTGAAATTAGAGATAGCTTATGGAGACTATATATATATATTATATATATATTATTTATCAATACATCGATTATGTATAATAATGAAAATTATTTACTTGCATATATTACGTTTATGGAGATGTTTTCTTGATTTGGTGTAATGCTAAGAATTGGGATATAGCATAATCAATCTTAAAAGTATTTTGTGAATAAGTCACAAAAATTAACTGATTATTTTCATTACATTTAGTCACAATAAAAATGATTAATAGAAATTACTAAAGAACTTATTACCCATGGCTTTTCATAACTGCAAATAGTTAAATTCCTCTATCTAGCATGTGATTAAACTAGCCACAAACACCAAAAGGCAATTAGAGGAACATTATACATAATTTTAAATATCCACTTAAATCTTTATAATAAATAATTGTTCTAGCTCTTTGCTTGCATGAACTTAACTTATTCTAAGAGTTTTCTAGCTTTATATACTAACCCTAAACTTCTCTTATCGTACAACAACAAAGATTAAAAGATAATTTATTGGGGTGTGAGCAAAATCCCTTATGGTTCAATGAGTTAGAATTTCTCTTCATACATATACAGATCATAAACAAGTATAGTTATATGCATGAGCAACTCTACAAATGTAATTGTTAGTCATCAATCCTTCGGTATCAAAATAAGGTTAAGGAGTCCTTAATGAGGGTTAAAATGTCGTGCCATTGTGGGCTTCTAGGTTATTTAAGGTTTATTTAATTCATCATTTTCAAGTCATTTTATTATCTTACTTTTTGTCATTTTCAAAAAAATTGTTCATAAAAAACAGATACAGATGAAAAACAGACATGTTTTTCTCATAAAAGATATCGAATAGACTGGATATAGATAAGATATAGATGCAGATGTAGATCAGATATAAAAGAAAGTCATACAATACAACCAAATTGATTTCTTAGGAGACAGCCTTTGTACTACCTCAATGCATAAGTGGGTTAATGCCAAAACTAACTCTCATGATGCAGTGAAAATATAAGAAAAACCTTACGATCCGTTAATTCTAAGAATAGCCGGAAAATGATCCTCAACTATTTATTGATTGTAACAATACCTAGATAATTGACATCAAAAACTCGAATAATAATGTAAAATTCGAAGATTTTGGGAAAGACAAGAGCAAGATGGCTCAATTTTTTATTTTAAAAATGATAACTAATTGTTTGTTTATCCTAGGGCATATTAATATAAGCATGCTAAAAAATGCAAAAAATAGAAAGAAAAAAACTATAAAAAAAAATAAAAAGTATTAGAACTTAGGGACAAAAAGTGTGCGAAAGGACAAACACAATGCCACAAATGGCATTAAAATCTATCCATAAAATGTTATAACGAAAATAAATTCTACCTAAAATATAAAAACTGCTCGTTTGTGAGCCTAAATAAAGGAATTTGCCTAAATCTGATGTAACTCATCAACATTGGTAGTGATTTCTTTCTATTGACTTATTTCATTCGAGATATTCATAAGGTTACGAAACTGATACTAACCAATTTTTGTCCATTTTACTAGGTAACCAATCGTCATTGCTTTCACTCTTCATCTTGAGAATACAAAAACTCAGGTTTTGAGAAATGCATGTCACTCCTAACTCCCTATGTCATTAAGCCTGCAAGTATAGTTGGGCAGGATACCCTCATCTTTTCATTTCACCATGCAGAAATGATAGCCAATAAAAAAGCAAGTCATAAAATGCATTTTCTTTCTTGGGGAAATAAAGTAAGTTTTATTGAAATAAAACGGAAAAAATAGAATCAATTTCTGATGTATGAAACTCTTAGCAAGAATAATAAGACCTATGTAATAATTATTTAACTAGTAATATATATATATATATATATATATATATAAATTTAAACTTCTTTGTAAAAGAGTTCAACTTGATTTAATCTGGCATCTTGGCAAAGTAATCTAATTATTTATATGTATTAATTTATTTACTTAAGTTGTGCTTCTTTATTTTTCTTTTATTTAATGATAACAACGTCGTCTTATTCTTCTTGCAATTTACTATGATAATAATGGCTCTTGCTATGTGGAGTATTAAACCGGCATATGGATTCGGGACCAATAGGGAAGGAGACCTACAATATCCTGAATATCACCAGGTGATGGCCTTATTCGCAACAAGGATAGTTTTTCCACGATCACTTCATTGTGAGTACGTAATAATTCTTCCGCCATTAAGGAGAAAAAAAATAAAAATAAACCTTTATTCCTCTACTGTATAAGGAATGTATCCTCAATCGAGCGGCTTACGAGGGGATAATATCTTCATCCATCTTGTATCTCAAGCCAATGACAATTGTGTGAGTATGTCAATTATCATATACTTTTATATGAAATAACCCTACTAGAATCCTTTATTAATTTACCAATTTTATCTACTTACGATTTTTCATCTAAAATAGTAACTTTCAAAAATATATGGCTTAATACACTCTTGTTTAGCAATCTTTAACTATTATATCCCAACCAAATGAAAATGTTTGCAATTTTTTTCCCTTCATAAAGGTAAATCAATCAATATAGAATTAATGCTTCACTAAAGAGCAACAATGAAGAAAACTTGAAAAAGTTATGAAGATTTTTTTTCAATAACTAAAATCCACAAATCCAAGAAAAGTACTGTTAGTTGATTAATCATATAATATAGAAATGATGGAAACACTAGAGGCAAGGAGATTTCATGGCAAGATTTTATGTTGTCTTCGAAGAAATTCACGAAAGTGAGATTTGCGGTGATGAAGAGAAAGTGATACAACTTATAATGTATTCATAGTTGATTGATAAAACAAATTATTTATGATGGTATGCAAAAGAAGGCTATTTAATTAGAATATAATAGAAAATGCCAAGAAGTATTTGTATAAAAAATAAATAATAAAAATTTAAAAAATTACGAAATATCATAGGGATTTAGGCAAATTAAACTCGTATGTTGAAGAGACAATTTAGTCAAGTCTAAACAAAAAAAAAAAAAAAAAAGAGAAAATATAAAAAAAAAATACAAAACAAAAGGTATTGGAAAAAATTAAGAAAATAATATTAAATGTTTAAACTATTTTCCATATGAATTGAAATTAATTATTATCTATCCAGAACATTTAATGTGTTATTAATAATAATACACTAAACAAATATAATTCAAAACCATGCTTATTTGCTTTGTATAGAACATAACCAAAAGAAAAAATCCCACTTCTAAAATGCGGGACTTATTGAATTTTGAACAATCTCAAAACTAAACAAAAGAAGCAGCACTTTATTTAGAAGTGAGATTCTTCTTTTGGTTGTACTCTATTTAAAACATATAAACATATATTTTTTAATTATTTGTTTAGTATGTTGTTATTAATAACATATTAAATATTCTGCATAGGTAATAATTAATTTCTATTTACATAGAAAATAGTTTAAAATTTAATATTATTTTCTTTTTTAAAATTTTCAATACCTTTTGTTTTCTATTTTTTTAATCTTATTAATTTATTTTCTTTTTTGTTTGACTTGGTCAAACTCCTTTCTCAAAGATGGGGTCAGTTAATGAACTTATCTTTTCCAAAGATGAGTTTATCTTGTTTATTTATGTCATTATTTCTTCCAGTGGTATTTTTGCAATTTTTTAAAATACTATTATTTATTTCCTTTTCCCTATTGAAAATATTGAAGTAGAAAACGATACATATTAAATGATAGAATAGGATATATTGTTTTTTAAAACTAAGAAATATGTGTATTTCTTAATTTTTTTGGCTTGCTTACAAATGTGAGTGAAAATGCCTATTTATAGGCTTTCTCCTCCTCAATGATTGATTGAGATCAGGTCAATCCCAAGTGTATAGGGCATACACAATTCACCACATATATCACTTAAGTAAGGCATGTAAGGCTTTACAAAGCTAGGTGGGTTTCTATCTAACTTTACTTTTTTAATACTTTCTTAATTTGTATAAATCTTAACAAAGTACCATCTAATTTTCCATGATTTGGTTTATTTCAAGAGCCTGTAAAATAGTTATTCAAGAGATATTCTGCATAAAAATACTTAGATATAAACATGACCAAATATGGGTCTATTAAACACTTACTCATTACCAAATTTTAGCTAAGTATCATTTGACCAAATATGGGTCTATCAAACACTTACTCATTCTTGAAAGACATTTGGACCTAAGGGGCTACCCTATAAGTAATAAGTAAATTCAGTCATCTAGTTGTGAAAAAAAAATCCAATAGGGTTTTTATGAAATCTCAAGTAAAATATACATATCATGATATATGCTAATCTATCCAAACCTTCACTCATAGTCCATATCCAACATATCGTGATTGTTCACGCCTGTTACACGCTTCTATTCCAACACAACAACCGTTTAATATTGTAAACCTTGAAAACTCCCATAATATGAAACAACTTTAGATTAGAATTTATGAACTGACTAGTAAACCTAGAGGTTAACCAGAAACCCTAAGTTAGATAGATAATTCAAACCTGGCCGGTTTGGGATCCATAAACTTCATAAAAGAACTTCTTTGATCCCAATTGATTCCAAAAACGAGATTTCGTATCTGGAATTGATAATTCAAGATATGATCAAAGGAAACTTTAAATTTCAAAACCGAATCCTTGTCAAACAAATAGATTAAACGGAGAAAACCTAAATATAGATATTAAGTGATTACTTTGGTCTTCAATAGAAACCTGGAATTAAAACAAGGTATAGTAACAAACCTATATTTGTACTGGAACCCTAGAATTTGAGATTTCTAGTCAGTAATAAACTACATTGATAAAATTTCATAGTGAGTATCCAAATCTAATACATATAACTAATTTAGCCTATATATTAGTAGTAATATTACGTAAATGACTCAATAGGGTTTTAGTTAGAAAATTGTGATCATAAGATAAACTGTTAGGATTATAAATACCTAATACAAACATAAACTGATGTATAACTTGAGATCTAGACCTCAAATACATAATTGAATCATACCAATATTCGAATTAGGGTTTTCTAAAGCTCTTGGAGCCTGAAACGAAAATTGATCCGAAAAGCTTATAAAACCTAAATCGCGTAGGATAAACTTTTCTTAAACAAATAGATACGTACTATTAAAACTTAAATTTGTACTTTTTGTTAAACTAAACATTTTGTAGGATCCATTAAAGACCTTTGTATATATATATACATATATAAGCTAAAATATACCCTATAATGTAATAAACTACCCGAAAACTCAACTAAATAAAATCTAACTAATATATAATTAATATATATGAATTTACAGCTTGCAGGAGACGATTTAACTTGGATTGAAGGGCTGTGATCTTCTCAAAATTGTTGAACCGAAATTTCCTCAATAATTAGCACCAAAGTCAATCCCAATCCTCTCCTAAGCCAATAAAAATTAGACAACTCACCCACACATTAATGACAATAGAACAAACTAATTAAACAACAACAAAACGAGCAATTCATTTCAAAAGCGAAGGAAAAACGAGCAGCCAAATCTCTATCTTTTCCTTATATATATATATATATATATATATATATATGCTAGAGACTCGGATGGACAAGCAAACGGATTCCAATCAGTCTCAAACTTTCCAGAATACAACTACAACCTATTAGGGTGAATCAACCCAGAAATCGATTTTTAAACACCACATCAACCCAGTTCAAAAATTCGAACAAAAACTGGGAAAAACGCGTGGAAACAAGCTTGGGGTAAGTTAATTTCATTCCGCGTGTTTTCTTTCAATTCTAAGGATTGATACTACTCCTAAACATCTTAAGAAGTTAACCAAGTCCATTAGGAGCTTCGGATTTCACCGAGAAGTCACAACGAAGGTGATTTTCCTAAACCCTAACCGAGCTTGATGATTCAAAATAGTGGGTAGCATGTTGTTTTTATGTTGTTTTTCTTATATTCAAGTAGATTAGGTTCCTAGGAGTCTATAGGATCCAAAATCCCGACGTTTTAACGTCGGATTGGTCGGAATCGGCCGCGGCTCATCAGAGAAGACAATGAACAGTAATCCCCGATGAGCACGGGGTGGGTACACGGGCGTGTTTAACCTGTGTACCTCTCGGCCAAATTAAAAAAAAAAAAAAAAAAAGAAAAGAAAAAAAACTAAATAAATGTAATTATATAATAAATAATAATATAAGTAATTTTAGAATTATTATTATTATTTCTGCATTTATTTATTTCTGGAATAGTAATAGTAATATTATAGTATAATATATAAAATCAGAAATTTATTTATTTATTTAAATTTAAAATAAAAATAAATTATTTTTCTGACCTTATTAAATATATGATGCTTGTATTTAATCTATTAATATTAATCCAAAAAGAATTTTTTGAAATATAATTAAGTAATTTAAGTATAATGGGTTTTCTACTATAATTATTAATATTTTTAATATTATTAAAAGAATTTTGTTAGGATTTTGAAATTATTATTTCTGAAATAAAATAAAATATGAATATAAGACTAAAATTATTTTAGTAATATATGAATTAAAGTATAAGGCAATTACTATAATTACTAATAAAGAGTAATTATTCTATCTTATCCATTTCGGAAATTATTATTATTATTATATTATATTATTATTATTATTATTATTAGTGTTATTATTAGTATATGTTATTATTATTATTATATTATTATTATTATTATTATTATTATTATTATTATTATTATTATTGATATTAATTATTAATATTCTTATTATTTACGGTAAAAGGAGAAATTTTCGAAAATAGTTGTAATAAAATTAAAAATCCTTTTATTAGTAAGTATATTTTCATAAAGATAATATTTAACTAATTTATAGAAAAATATATATATACATATCTATATATAATATTGAGTTTAGTAAATACTAAGATATATTTAAAAATGAATAGATAACAATGGAAATTTAGATAACCAAAATTGTGAGTATAGGAATATTATACTCTATAAGAAAAATTTATTAAGTAATTAAAAAGAAAACTAATAGTTTTGGACAATAAAAATGAATTAACTAAGTTATTAAACTTTCCAAATACCCAATCAATAGATTCAAGTATCCAACCAGAACCAATAAAATAAAACTGTGAGTACAATGATTTAGAACTTAGGGCTATTTCGAAAGAACTAGTTAAGAATAAAAGAGAAACCCAACAAACCATTAGGACACTTAAATATTCATAGAACTAAATTGTATAATATGGAAATTTTAATAATTATATTATTTATCTCAATAGGTGACTCGGGTATTGGGGAGGACCTACCTGAAGATTACTACGATTAAATAGGATGGGCAGGTGAGTAACTCAGTCTTATTACATTGGTTGTGCTTGTACTAGTAGTGAATCTTAAATAAAAAGATAATGAAAATTGGTGAACTGTTTGAAATATGAAAGTTGTGTATTGTATTCCATTGATTGCCATGTCACTCTAAAATAAGTGATAACACAAATGCATGTATCTTGATAATGTATATAGTATCTAATTGAGTGTCTGTATTGCTTGATCACCTCCAAATTGATTAAAAACTACTGGTACCATAATGGAAAATAATCATGCATTACATACTATGCATAAAAAGCATTTGAGTAAGTGGTAGCCTACTACGTGTTAGTTTCTCGGATCTCTGGTGATGCTTGAATTATCTAGGCCAGAGAGCTATTAGTAATTGCAAGATTACTTTGTTCTGTTAATACCATAGGAACTAAATGGTAAACGAAGGACGCCGCTTATGGTATTACATGGAATAACTAACACTTAGTGGAGTTTCTAAAGCTAAAACAGGAAATAAATAATGAAACATGATAAGCTTAAAGAGATAATTAAATTGGATATATATATTTCCTAAAAGCTTAAGTCTCTCCTGGGTAGGTGGACCATAGATTGTGATCCTTCAACCCTGATGGGAGGGCGTAAATCTCATCCTGTTTGGATTCCGGGTTATCCAAGCTTGTAATGTTCATTTGTGTGATTGATGCATTTCATATGATTGTTAAATAACTTGTATGTTATATGTAATAAGTTCTGGTTATTCACTGAGCTTGTGTTTTAGCTCACACTCCCACAGTCCTTTCAGGTTCACTCTGCGACCCTGGCTCATTACTAGCAGGAGCATGGTCCCGGTAAGAGATTAGAAGCCAGAAGTTTAAAGTTTAGTATAGGGTTAGAATATCTATATCTGTAATAGACTTGTGATGCATTTAAAGTGCATTAGAATCATCAGCTATAGTTGTAAGGACTTATAAAGCATATGATCTGTAATATTGTAGTTTGTAATAGTTGTTTACTAATTTACATCTTATATATGTTTGTTTATTCCATCCAAGCAACTAAAAGATCCTGTTTTTGGAAATCATGTCATTCCTAGAAGGTAAACTAATAATGGTAATCGAGTGGTTCTTGAATATCATTATTAGAATACCCTCGGGATGTGACAGATTTAAGTTGGTATCAGAGCATGGTTGCTGGTATAGGAAAACAAATATATATAAGAAAGTGAACTAGTAAATGTGCAACTAAAAATACCAATTTAGATCTAAATAGAACCATTCAAGTTAGTGGGGTAGTTATTAGTAGGAATAGATGCACAATTAGGAATACAATCTGTGTGATTACTAATCATACAAATTTTATTGTGTGCAGACCAATCCCGCAGTTTGTCATATTAAATGGCAAATTTTTAGCATGATGGAGGAGGAAACCCTTACTGATTATAGGCGCCGACTCCAAGTCTTAATAGAAGATTTGGCACTATCTAGCATTACAAAGACCCTGGATGAAATTTTCAGCACCTGGAAGAAAGGTTTACAACCCCTGTTGAAAACTTGGTTGTTTTTAGTAGAGTGGGCTTTTCCAAATAATGGCACAGCAGTAGAAACCATCTACAAGTTTGAGAGGTTAATCAACCAGAATGGGGGAGGCATAGAGATTGATAATATAGCTTTCATTGTGTCAGCCCGATCAGTGAGGCCTGATCTTCCAGACTTTAGGATCTGGATTCCTATTGGAGGTGATTGGGTATATGCACATGATATCAACTATGATCATGCCTTAGTTCGGGAGGATACTGCTCCTGATGATGAGTGGATGTTGACTCATGTGATCAGAAGCCATTTCCCTAGGAGTGTTTTGACAAACAGGCCCCCTATTATACCAGACGATGAAGGTGAGACCCAGTTCATCAAGAGATCAACTAGCAAAAGAAGACAAGCAGCTATGCAGCCACAGTGGTTATGCAAAGTGTGACTACAGCTATGATAGAGATGAAAAAGGTAAAAAGAGAAGGAGGAAGCGGAAAAAAATTGTCTCCAATTATAATTATGCTCACTGGACTGGTACTACTCATGGGGGATGGATTGAAAAAGATGTGACACCTTCTAGCAATATGGAGAAACCTGCTTCCTAAAGGTATCCGGATGATGGATACCAATCTGACTTTAGCACCACCAGGGGGTAAAGGAGAATTGAGAGTGATGATAGTAGTTCAGAGGAGGAGGATCACTATCCACAGTTGGGCCCTCGGGAAAAGGGCAAGGGACCTCTGTACCCTAGCCCATAGATTAGCCTTGATATATGCTTTGATAGATAATATAACTGATGTACTGTTTTGATGAACTTACTGTCATATGAGTATAATAGGGTATGTATGAAGCATGATAACCTGAAGTAGTTGTGAGAAAATAGAACTAGTGTTACTGCAAATTTTGGATTGTACATAAAGCACTAACTATATAATATTATGTGTTGTTTGATTATGAAATATGGATGTGAAAATGTATGATTACTTGTAATCTTTCTTGAGATGAGTTTTGAAATTAACTCAAGTAATATGTTCTATGATATTAGAATGCCAAGAGGAAGAGGCAGGGGTAGAAATGTCGGATATCTGAAAATCCATCAACAAATGCTCCTCCACCACCTCAGAATCAATTAGAGGATGTGTTGAAAAAACCTGCAACAACAAAATGTGTTAATCTTGCAAGCTCTACAAATATGCGAGCTACACATGCGGTACCTCCAACTGCAGTACCAGAAGCTCCTCCTGTGAACACTGGGAGGAATGAAAGATATACTACACCTGCTCAATTTCAGAAAATGGCCGTAAATCCAAATGAATCGGCGGCTAAGGTACAAGGACCAATAAATATGAACCAGAATTACCACCGCCACCACCATTGCGTCCTCAGAAGATTTATTGCCTGAATTTATCAAATGCAATCGGTACTTCGAAGGATTACCTGGGAAGCCCGAAGAAGCTGAAGACTGGCTAGCTCAGATTGAACGATCTCTTGATGTTTTCCAGGTACCGGAAGCTTTAAGTAGCCATATGGAACTTATTTGCTCCGGTTGAGAGCAAGATTGTGGTGGAACTCTAAACAAAGGACATTGCCTCAACCCATCAGTTGGGAAATGTTTAAATAGGAATTCCTAAAGAATATTTTCCCAGTAGTTTAAAGGCCAAGTATAGTACTGACCTGATGAATTAACACAAGGCAGTAAGACAATTGATGAATATGAGCACGAATTCAACCGGTTACTTCAATTTGCACACCCGATGCTTACAGACGAGTGATGAATTAAAGAGGTAAACCTTCATGGCAGGATTAGAACCCAATTTTCAAAGGAGACTAGCCGAGTTTGAAAATTTCAATTTTGCAGCTATGGTTGAAAAATCCAGAACCATTGAACGTGCCAAGAAATATGAAGTGGAAAGAAATAGGAAACTGGACTGACATTTGGTAAGAGAACATTTGAGGAGACAGGTGTGGGAAATGCAAGGGAGCTCATTACCCGAGGAATTGTCCACATCTACAACAAAAATGTTATTACTGTGGCGAAAGTGGACATATGGTTTTTATGCCCAAAGAAAAATAGTGCAACTGTTTCATTTGTAAGAAGATTGGACATATATCAACTCATTGTCCACAACGAGTGAACGCAGTTGCTGGATCTTCCAACCCTAAAGGCATTGCCAACACAACTGGACCCAAAAATGGGAATGCTAATACTAGCAAAGCCATGACAGCAGCAAGGGTATATGCTATGCAGGGAACCCCAATTGAGGAAGTAGAATAGAAGAAGAGGATGAAGAAAATGTGTGGGATGAAGCTGATCCAGACGACTACGGTCTCATTGCAGGTACTTAATCTGATAATAATTATTTTTTTAAGTAGTTTAGTCGGTATAACCCTACTTATAAACAAACATTCTTGTAGAGAATAATAACCTGTGTTTAATAATAGGAACAATCCAATTGAATGGTCAACCTGCTTATGCTTTATTTGATACGGGAGCAACACATTCTTTTATCAATACTGGATTAGCAAGAGATTGGAATATCCCATCGAGACATGACTAAGGAACTAGGAGTTACTACACCCACAGGAGATTTAGTGATGACTCGTGAAATAATGAAGGGATATCCATTAGAAATTGGGGGACAGAAATCCTTTGCTAACTTAATCTTGGTGACATCCAAAAATATGATGTTATCTTAGGTATGACATGGTTGACTACTGTAAAGGCAAAAGTCGATTGTCGTCTTAAGACAATATCTTTTATGAATAACCAAGGAGAAAGAAAAGAATTTAAAGGGGAAGTCCTCAAGAAAGTCGAAGGGCGAATGATGACCATAGAAGGTGAAAATGAAATAGATATGGAATCGAACGGGGATATCATGGACATTGAGGATGAATCCAAAAGATAGATGTTCATACTATCAGAACAGTATGCGACTATCCAGAAGTATTTCCTGATGAATTACCAGGATTACCCCCACATAGAGAAGTGGAGTTTTCAATTGATTTGATACCTGGAACAGAACCGGTATCAAAAGCTCCATATCGCATGGCACCAGTGGAAATTGAAAGAACTAAAGGTGCAATTACAAGAACTGATGGATAAAGGGTTTATCAGACCAAGTGTATCACCATGGGGAGCACCAGTATTGTTTGTCAAGAAGAAAGACGGTTCAATGAGACTCTGTATTGATTATAGAGAATTAAACCGAGTAACTATTAAGAACAGATACCCTTTGCCCCGAATTGACGATCTTTTCGATCAATTAAAGGGAGCAAAGGTGTTTTCTCGAATTGATTTGAAATCTGGTTATCATCAAATCCGAATCAAGGCAGAAGATATACCAAAAACGGCATTCCGGACTAGGTATGGTCATTATGAATTCCTAGTTATGCCATTTGGATTGACGAATGCACCTGCTGTTTTCATGGACTTGATGAACCGTTTTAAACCTTTATTGGATGTTTGTGTGATTGTCTTCATAGATGACATATATATACTCGGTTACAGAGGAACAACATGATGAACATTTAAGAACCGTATTGCAAATACTACAAAGCAATCAGCTTTATGCCAAGTTGTCCAAATGTGAGTTTTGGCTCAAAAGTATATCCTTTCTAGGACACATTGTGTCAGGAGATGGAATCTCTGATCCTGCTAAGATTAAGGCTATTGTGGAATGGAAAAGACCTGGAACTGTTACAGATAAGAAGCTTCTTAGGATTGGCAGGATATTATCGGAAATTCGTACAAGATTTTCAAGAATTGCACGACCACTGACGCAATTGACCAAAAGAATGAAAAGTTTGAGTGGAATGAGAAACGTGAATGGAGTTTCCAGGAATTGAAAAAGAGATTGTTTCTGCACCAATACTAGTTCTGCCAATGACCAGGATCCTTACACTATTTATAGTGATGCATCCAGAATGGTTTGGGATGTGTATTAATGCAGAATGGAAAAGTGATAGCCTATGCTTCTAGACAGTTAAAACCCCATGAGATGAATTATCCTACTCATGATCTAGAATTAGCTGCTATTGTCTTTGCACTCAAAATTTGGCGTCATTATTTGTATGGGCAGAAGTGTGAAATATACACAGATCATCAGAGCTTGAAATATATATTCACCCAGAAGGAATTGAACATGAGGCAACGTAGATGGTTGGAATTAATTAAAGACTATGATTTAACCATCAATTACCATCCTGGCAAGGTAAATGCGGTAGCCGATGCTTTAAGCCGTAAAAATTATGGAGAAGTAGCCTCAATGTTGACGAACAGAAAGAACTCATCAGAGAATTTGAAAATTTAAAACTGGAATTTTCAATACAAGGTCTGGACGCAGAACTGGCAGCTTAACCTTGGAACCCACTTTACTACAACGAATAAAAGAGGCTCAAGAAAGGATGAAGAATTCAGGCAATCATCAAAAGAACATCACAAGGGAAATATAAGGATTTTCAAATAGATGAAAATGGAGTATTAAAGATGAATAAAAGATTGTGTGTACCACATGATGAAAGTTTGAGGAAAGAAATAATGAATGAAGCACACTATTCTGGATATACCGTACACCCAGGCGAAACCAAGACCTACCAAGAGCTGAGGAGTGCATATTGGTGGAATGGAATGAAAAATGATATTGCTCAATTTGTGGCCAGATGTGAGATATGTCAGAGAGTAAAAGCGGAACATCAAAAACCAGGGATTGTTGAAACCATTGTCTATTCCAGAATGGAAATGGGATCAAATATCTATGGATTTTGTATGTTCGTTACCCAAGACAAGTGCAGGTTATGATGCTATTTGGGTTATTGTGGATAGACTCACTAAATCAGCCCATTTCTTACCAATCAATATGACCTATCCCTTGGAGAAGTTGGCCCGGTTGTATTTAAAGGAAATTGTGAGATACATGGGTACCAGCTAATATAGTGTCAGATCGAGATCCGGTTTGTTTCTAGATTCTGGCAAGGATTACAAAAAGCATTGGGAACTCAATTGAAGTTTAGTACGGCCTATCATCCCCAGACCGATGGACAAACAGAAAGAACAATTCAGACAATGGAAGATATGTTGAGATCATGCATCTTGGAATTTAAAGGAAATTGGGATCAACATTTACCACTGGTGGAATTTGCATATAATAATAGCTACCATTCGAGTATAGGGATGCCACCCTATGAAGCTTTATATGGTAGAAAGTGTCGATCTCCACTATTCTGGGATAATTTGGAAAGGGTATTGATTGGACCCGAACTGATTCAAGAAACAATTAACAAAGTTTCAGTAATAAAAAGAAGGATGAAAAGAAGCCCAAGATAGACAGAAAAGTTGGGCAGACTTGAAAAGACGAGAACTGGAATTTCAAGACGGAGAACATATTTACCTAAAGGTGAGTCCAATTAAAAGCCTTCATAGCAGACAAGTAAAAGGAAAACTAAGTCCTAGATATATAGGACCATTTGAAATACTGGAACGAGTTGGAAACCTGCCATATCGCCTTGCATTACCACCCAAATTATCTGGTATACATAATGTTTTCATGTATCGGTACTACGGAAGTATGTACCAAATCTAGATAAGGTTGTTGAGCTGGAACCGAGTGATCTGAAAGAAAACCTGACCTATGAAAAGCACCCTATCAGAATCCTAGACAAGAAGGTACAAGTTCTCAGAAATAAAGAGATCTACTACGTCAAAGTGCTATGGGATCCCCGGACTGAAGAAGTAACTTAGGAATTAGAAGAAGAAATCAAGAAGAATTATCCACAGCTGTTTGAAAATCCAGGTATGCCCTCAAGCTTTGAGGACAAAGCTTATCCTAAGGGGGGGAGAAAATGTAAACCCTGAAAACTCCCATAATATGAAACAACTTTAGATTATAATTTATGAACTGACTAGTAAACCTAGAGGTTAACCAGAAACCCTAGTAGTTAGATAGATAATAACCTGGCGGTTTGGGATCCATAAACTTCATAAAAGAACTTCTTTGATCCCAATTGATTCCAAAAACGAGATTTCGTATCTGGAATTGATAATTCAAGGTATGATCAAAGGAAACTTTAAATTTCAAAACCGAATCCTTGTCAAACAAATAGATTAAACGAGAATAAGGGAAAACCTAATATAGATATTAAGTGATTACTTTGGTCTTCAATAGAAACCTGGAATTAAAACAAGGTATAGTAACAAACCTATATTTGTACTGGAACCCTAGAATTTGAGATTTCTAGTCAGTATAAACTACATTGATAAAATTTATAGTGAGTATCCAAATCTAATACATATAACTAATTTAGCCTATATATTAGTAGTAATATTACGTAAATGACTCAATAGGGTTTTAGTTAGAAAATTGTGATCATAAGATAAACTGTTAGGATTATAAATACCTAATACAAACATAAACTGATGTATAACTTGAGATCTAGACCTCAAATACATAATTGAATCATACCAATATTCGAATTAGGGTTTTCTAAAGCTCTTGGAGCCTGAAACGAAAATTGACCCGAAAAGCTTATAAAACCTAAATCGCGTAGGATAAACTTTTCTTAAACAAATAGATACGTACTATTAAAACTTAAATTTGTACTTTTTGTTAAACTAAACATTTTGTAGGATCCATTAAAGACCTTTGTATATATATATTTACATATATAAGCTAAAATATACCCTAATAATGTAATAAACTACCCGAAAACTCAACTAAATAAAATCTAACTAATATATAATTAATATATATGAATTTACAGCTTGCAGGAGACGATTTAACTTGGATTGAAGGGCTGTGATCTTCTCAAAATTGTTGAACCGAAATTTCCTCAATAATTTGCACCAAAGTCAATCCCAATCCTCTCTAAGCCAATACAAATTAGACAACTCACCCACACATTAATGACAATAGAACAAACTAATTAAACAACAACAAACACGAGCAATTCATTTCAAAAGCGAAGGAAAAACGAGCAGCCAAACCTCTATCTTTTCCTTATATATATATATATTATATATATATGCTAGAGACTCGGATGGACAAGCAAACAGATTCCAATCAGTCTCAAACTTTCCAGAATACAACTACAACCTATTAGGAGTGAATCAACCCAGAAACGATTTTTAAACACTCACATCAACCCAGTTCGAAAATTCGAACAAAAACTGGGAAAAAACGCTTGGAAACGAGCTTGGGGTAAGTTGATTTCATTCCGCGTGTTTTCTTTCAATTCTAAGGATTGATACTGACTCCTAAACATCTTAGGAAGCTAACCAAGTCCATTAGGAGCTTCGGATTTCACCGAGAAGTCACAACGAAGGTGATTTTCCTAAACCCTAACCGAGCTTGATGATTCAAAATAGTGGGTAGCATGTTGTTTTTATGTTGTTTTTCTTACATATTCAAGTAGATTAGGTTCCTAGGAGTCTATAGGATCCAAAATCCCGACGTTTTAACATCGGGATTAGTCGGAATCGGCCGCGGCTCATCGGTGAAGACAATGACAGTAATCCCCGATGAGCACGGGGTGGGTACACGGGCGTGTTTAACCGTGTACCTCTCGGCCAAATTTAAAAAAAAAAAGAAAAAGAAAAGAAAAACGAAACTAAATAAATGTAATTATATAATAAATAATAATATAAGTAATTTTAGAAATTATTATTATTATTTCTGCATTTATTTATTTTTCTGGAATAGTAATAGTAATATTATAGTATAATAATATAAAATCAGAAATTTATTTATTTAAATTTAAAAATAAAAATAAAATTATTTTTTGACCTTATTAAATATGATGCTTGAGTATTTAATCTATTAATATTAATCCAAAAAGAATTTTTTTGAAATATAATTAAGTAATTTAAGTATAATGGGTTTTCTATCTATAATTATTAATATTTTTAATATTATTAAAAGAATTTTGTTAGGATTTTTGAAATTATTATTTCTGAAATAAAATAAAATATGAATATAAGACTAAAATTATTTTAGTAATATTATGAATTAAAGTATAAGGCAATTACTATAATTACTAATAAAGAGTAATTATTCTATCTTATCCATTTCGGAAATTATTATTATTATTACTATTATTATTATTATTATTAGTGTTATTATTAGTATTGCTGATGTTTTTTGTTGTTATTATTATTATTATTATTATTATTATTATTATTATTATTATTCTCATTATTTACGGTAAAAGGAGAAATTTTCGAAAATAGTTGTAATAAAATTAAGAAATCCTTTTATTAGTAAGTATATTTTCATAAAGATAATATTTAACTAATTTATAAATATATATATATATACATATCTATATATAATATTGAGTTTAGTAAATACTAAGTATATTTAAAAATGAATAGATAACAATGGAAATTTAGATAACCAAAATTGTGAGTATAGGAATATTTATACTCTATAAGAAAAATTTATGAAGTAATTAAAAAGAAAACTAGTAGTTTTGGACAATAAAAATGAATTAACTAAGTTATTAAACTTTCCAAATACCCAATCAATAGATTCAAGTATCCAACCAGAACCAATAAAATAAAACTGTGAGTACAATGATTTAGAACTTAGGGCTATTTCAAAGAACTAGTTAAGAATAAAAGAAACCCAACAAACCATTAGACACTTAAATATTCATAGAACTAAATTGTATATCTGGAAATTTTAATAATTATAATTTATCTCAATAGGTGACTCGGGTATTGGGGAGGACCTACTGAAGATTACTACGATTAAATAGGATGGGCAGGTGAGTAACTCAGTCTTATTACATTGGTTGTGCTTGTACTAGTAGTGAATCTTAAATAAAAAGATAATGAAAATTGGTGAACTGTTTGAAATATGAAAGTTGTGTATTGTATTCCATTGATTGCCATGTCACTCTAAAATAAGTGATAACACAAATGCATGTATCTTGATAATGTATATAGTATCTAATTGAGTGTCTGTATTGCTTGATCACCTCCAAATTGATTAAAAACTACTGGTACCATAATGGAAAATAATCATGCATTACATACTATGAAAAAGCATTTGAGTAAGTGGTAGCCTACTACGTGTTAGTTTCTCGGATCTCTGGTGATGCTTGAATTATCTAGGCTAGAGAGCTATTAGTTAATTGCAAGATTATTTTTGTTTCTGTTAATACCATAGGAACTAAATGGTAAACGAAGGACGCCGCTTATGGTATTACATGGGAATAACTAACACTTAGTGGAGTTTTTAAAGCTAAAATAGGAAATAATAATGAAACATGATAAGCTTAAAGAGATAATTAAATTGGATATTAATATTTCCTGAAAGCTTAAGTCTCTCCTGGGTAGGTGGACCATAGATTGTGATCCTTCAACCCCGATGGGAGGGCGTAAATCTTCATCCTGTTTGGATTTCGGGTTATCCAAGCTTGTAATGTTCATTTGTGTGATTGATGCATTTCATATGATTGTTAAATAACTTGTATGTTATTTGTAATAAGTTCTGGTTATTCACTAAGCTTGTGTTTTAGCTCACACTCCCACAGTCCTTTCAGGTTCACTCTGCGACCCTGACTCATTACTAGCAGGAGCATGGTCCGGTAAGAGATTAGAAACCAGATGTTTAAAGTTTAGAATAGGGTTAGAATATCTATATCTGTAATAGACTTGTGATGCATTTAAAGTGCATTAGAATCATCAGCTATAGTTGTAAGGACTTATAAAGCATATGATCTGTAATATTGTAGTTTGTAATAGTTGTTTACTAATTTACATCTTATATATGTTTGTTTATTCCATCCAAGCAACTAAAAGATCCTGTTTTTGGAAATCATGTCATTCCTAGAAGGTAAACTAATAATGGTAATCGAGTGGTTCTTGAATATCATTATTAGAATACCTTCGGGCGTGACAAATATAACTACTTGCAACTCAAGAAACCAATCATTTCCAGTATCTCAAAAATATTAAATATGCATAGGAGTACTTATGACATCCGTTAAACATTAAGAAAGAAAAGCAAAAGAAGTTGTTTCATTTGATTCACGCCTCATAACCAACCATTAATGAGTAAGTCCATTACAATGCTTTATACACGATGCCATAATCCTGCATAGCTTCTTGCAACTTCATCCTAGCTCCAATCAATCGTTCAGCCTCAAAGCTATACATTCATAGGGGCCTAAGTATGTAACTAGCCTAAGTACGTAACTACCATATTATTCTCAAGTTGCAATCAAATTCACAACCCAATCCAAAGGTATCACTTTCAAGAGCAAGCAGCTACGCAATAACCAACAAATAATCAAATTAAGTTCAAGTATTAATTCGATTATTAATTCTAATCTAGTAAGGAACATGCATTTAGTACATGTTTGTTAATCATTCCCCAATCCTTTTCTCCCTTTCCAAAGCTCAACAGTTACTAGTTGCACAAGAGTCAAATTCTCATATTAAGTTGACATTTTCAATAACTTTATTCAATTTTTTATTTACTTTCATGATTTGAATTATTCATGTTGGGGTCCACATGTTTGTGGATCATAGTTTAAGACTCAATTAATTTGCATACATTGAGCTTGAGTTGTGGATAAGTGATGATTCCTAGGTTTCTATGACATTGATTTATTTAAACAAGTTGTTCAATCAATTATCCAAGTTTGAGTTACTTTAGGGATTTAAGAAAACCACCATGTTAGTCTTAAACTTTAAGTACCTAATTAAATTTTTTGTGAATGTTTAAGTACCATTTTTTATATTTTCCCTTTAAAATACTCAAATGATAAAGTAGAAAAAGTATGAATAAAGTCTTATACATTATCTACCTACTGTCAATGTCTTCAATAAGTTGTGCATAAATAAGTTTTATAAGTTCAAATACTAGTTCATAACTAAAGTTTTAGTACATAGTGTTTAAAAATGTGATTGAGCTCAAAACTTCAATTTTCTTTCTCTAAACCTTCACTTGTATTTTGTTGATGCAAGGACTTGTCTCACAATGAGTTAACTGGTCAACTACATGATTTTGCTATTCAACTAGAGGATTTAAAAGTCATGTAAGAGATCCCAAACAATCAATTTTTGAAGATGGTAAATATTCCTACTAATGTAAACTTACTTTGCTGATTTGTAGAAACCTCACAAATAACAAATTGATAGACACTACACTGCAAGAATTGCTTGAAAAGAATAGAAGTAGCATAATAATTTTGAGTTACTTCTAAACTACTGTCTTTAACAAATATAAGAAATCATGAACATAATAAGGATAATGTCAAAAATAGTATATGAAATTTTGCAGACCTGAAGTTTGGTTTTAAACAATTTGATACTTGAATTAAGCTTTTGAGAACGCCTTTCCTACTTGAAGTTTGGTTTTGACGATTTTGATACATAAACAAAGTTTTTGTAGACCTTTTTGATACCTGATTGAACTTACTTCAGGTATGAAAAAAGTCCACAAAATTTTTATTCAAGTACCAAAATTGTCTAAACCAAACTTCATATGTGTCATAATAGGGACTAGTTTTCAACATATGAACCAATATCCAAAGGTGTTAGCTTGTTAGGTAATAATGCTTCTTGCAGAGTTGTAGGTACTGGTACCATAAAAATTAAAATTTTGATGGTATTGTCAAGACACTTGGTGATGTGAGGCATGTGCCTGACTTGAAAAGAAATTTGATTTTTTTGAATATTCTTGATACAAAAAGGTACAAATACACCGGTGAATGTGGAGTTCTAAAGATTAGTAAGGGTTCACTTGTAGTGATGAAAGGGCAAAAAAATAATGCTAACTTGTATGTTTTGCAGGGTTCTGTAATTGCAGGTGATGCAGCCGTTGCTTCTTCTTTGTTAGATAATGATCCTATTAGACTTTGGCACATGGTCTAGGGCGTATGAGTAAAACCGATTGATTAATTGAGTAGAAGAGGACTTATCGATGGGCAAGGCATCAACAAATGAAATTTTGTGAACATTGCGTTTTTGGGAAACAAAAGAGAGTCAGATTCACTATAGGTACTCATAACACAAAGGGTACACTTAATTACATTCATTTAGATCTTTGTGGGCTATCTAGAGTGCCTTCTAATGGATTTGCTATTTACATGTTAAAAATTATTGATGATTTATCTAGAAATGTTTGGGTATTTGTAAACCCCCAAATTTTTGGAATCGGTTTAGCATAAACTCTAAACCGGAAGTCAAACGGAACCCTAAAAAGTCAACAAAACCCTAGTTTACCGTAACCGATTAAGACCCGCATTGCGTTTTCTTTGGCCATGGAAAATGAAGTTGGAATAATTAGTTAGAATAGTTCGTAATAACTATAGGTTATATAAAAACATCAGTTTTGGGATTTCGGATGACCTTCGAATCCGAACGGACACAGTTCTCGAAAACGTGCTCGGGAGCTCGGAATAGGAAAATTATTCCGAATACACCGTTAGACTCATAAAAATAAAAGTTTTCTAAAAATATCAGTTTCGTAATTTTCGGTGAGTAAAAATAACAGATATCGCATTTACACGCGTATTTTCTTATTACCGGTACTTTATTAGTCATATCTATCTTACATTACACTATTCATTAGTATTCTACACTATTCTTTTATCTCTACGTTTTCTTACACCTATTCTTACACACTCCATAACCTATAATCCTTACTTTTTACCTTTCCCATAACTTTATTTCATATCTACCTTACATATTACATATTTTATTTAACAAAAAGTCAAAAAAATAAATCACACTCCCTCACAACACTCTATGGCCGGTGCCCCCTCCCCCATATGCCTCTCAATTTTGTTTCAATTTTTCTTTATTTTAATCACACAAAAATCACTCCTCAATTTTTTATAAATACCCACCTTCTCTTTCACTTCTTTCACACATTCACTACCTACAAATTTCTTACCAAAACTCTCTCAATTTCTCCTCTCAAAACTCTCTCAAAACACCATCCTAAAACTCTCTTAATTTCTCCTCTCAAAACTCTCTCAAAACACCATCCCAAAACAACTTCTACCTACAATAAAAACCCATAACCATATACTACTACCAAAACCTTCTTTAGGTAACTACCTTCTTTTATTTTCTTCTTCTTCATGTCATGTAACTTTACATGACCATAGTGTGAGTTTCCAAAGACTACAATTTATAGAAGCTACATTATGTTCATGTATTGTTCTTGTTCATGATAATCTATTTATGTTTATGTTATTATTTTTGTTCATATTATTGTTAATATATCTAAGTATTATTATCTATATATATATATATATGTACATATTCTTTAGAGCATATAAGCTCACTTGCAACTTATTTATTTCATGCAAAGCAATTTATTTATTTATTATATTGCAATTTATTTATTTATTCCTTGTTAAATTAAGACTAGTCTCTAGTCTTAGACTTGTCATCATCAAGTCAAAATAAGTTTTCTTTATTTTATTTTATTTTATTTTATTGGGACTAGTCTACTTCTTAGTCCCGGAGCCTTGAAAAAGCTAAGACTCCAATACTTGACTTTATTATTTATGTTTTATGTTATTTTTGTTTACTATTATTCTCATAAATCATGTTCATTTAGATTGTTGTCCAAAAATTTTAATTTCTAAAAATAATTAAACAAAGGAAGATTTTGTCACTTAGAAATAAGTTTATGTAAAGAGGAAAATCTATGGTTAGGAAAACAAAAAAAGTTTCTTTTCAAAGTTACAAAAAGAACTTACTATAATTGTAGAAACTACTTTTACTTCGAAAAAGCTACCTAAAACCTTTATTATTCCACTTTGTTTTTCAAAAAGAAAATACTTTTGATACAATAATGATTTTTATGAAAAAGATAGACAAGATGAAAAGCTAAGGAAATTTCAAATAAAACCTTTACAAACAAATAGGCAAAGAAAATTGTATAGGAAAAATAAATAGGAAAAGTGGTACTAATATAGAAAATAGAAAATGGTATTTTCAAAAGTTACTTGGGAAACATAATAAAACCAACATGAAGTATTTTGGGAAAACAAAAAAAACAAGATATTCATTTCAAGAAATTTACAAAATCGATTTTTGTAAACTATACTTTTCTAACAACTTCAAAACCAACATTGTTTTACTCAAGAAATATAATTGGACAACAAAACACTTGAGCATGCTTAAATATGAGTTATATAGTTATAAAAGAGAATTTTTCAACTATATAGATAACTAAGTATTTATCAAGCAAGTTTTTTTCTGAATGAACCCAAGTTGTTTTTACTTTGGAAAATCCATGGTGAATTTTGTCACCACTGTTTCGAGCCTATATGGCTTTGTTTGATGTAATTTTGGAAATGGGTAGATCTTTTCGAGTAGGTAGAAATCGGTATATTATATGCATTCCGAGTTAAAATGACCAAGTTATGGCCATTTTAAGTTGGAACATTCCTTTATACGAACTTTAACGTTCTTTTGACATTGTTTTGTCAAATTCAAGAAAATCATCAAGAAACTCATTGTGGGTATTTTCTTTGGCTAGGTGACCCCGAGGAAGGATTCCTTTACCCGAGATTATTACGATTAAGTGGAGTGTGTGAACGACTCATCCACTAGAGGAATAGTCGACATGGCATCGTGAGTTTATTTCCATTAAATGCTATACTTGTTGTGCTTGTAAATTAGTTGCATTAGAATTAGGAAAAGATAAACCGATGTATGTAAAATAATTCTTTGAAAGAATTTTAAGAATATCGGAGCCGGAATTGTTTTAAATGTTTTTTTAGTATAACATTTGATTTGTATGAAATTCTTTGATCACCTTAAATTAAAATAATTATGCTATGACATTATAAATAAATGAATTCATGCATACACGAAGTGAGTCACATTGCATTTTGGGTTATTATCCTTGGGTGAGAAGGATGGTAAGCTCATGTCGAAAGCAACACTTGGCGGAAGATCCGAAAGCGATTGCTTGGCGGATGATCCGAAAGCAAGGTCAAATCAAGTAGATTTCGGTGCTTGGCGATGAGTGCTCGTGAGCATAAAACTTTTTAACTAAAACTACTTGTTTTGAGGTTAAGTATCACCAACCCCGAATGGAGGGCGCAAATCCATTCAACATATAGTTCCCGGAAAACTATATGCTTGTTTGCCACGTGTATGTTGCATTACATTTGATTGTTTAAACAACTTGTTGAAATCTTGTTACAAGAAGTTATTTATGGAAATAGTTCTCACTAAGCTATTAGCTTATACCCTAATAGATATCTTTTGCAGTTTTACTTATGGTTAAGGCCACGAGGACCCTGCGGGCAGGTAATTTCTTTTAGATAAAGAAATTTTTGATGAAGTTTAGTATTAGAGAAAATGTACAAATATCTTGTAATAGATTAGTGATCTTGAGAAATGTCCCTAAGTTTGTAAAACCATTGATATGAATAAATGTTTATTATGAATCCTCTTTTCTTAATATGTTTTTATATCTCCTTAAGCTTCATAATTCCATATATGGTCCTCTAAAGTTGTGAAATACGCCTTACACTTAATATAAAAGCTTCGGGAATGGCTAAGGTTGTCATACTTAAGCTTTAATATTGAGTATGGCGGACTGTCATGTTTAGGGTACCCGTTGGGGGGTGACAGTTTAAGTTGGTATCAGAGCATGGTTAAGAACCTAGGAGTCATAATTATAGAAGTGGACTTAAGAAGAATTGACTTAGAATAGAGTAAGAAAGACTTAGATGAAATAGAATGGGTAGAATAAGTTTTCTAATATCTCTCTTTTACATAGATCACCATAGAAGAGGCCCGTCTTCAAGCCAAGAACTTCCAGAAAGGACCTTTCGAAAAACCAGAGAATTACCGAATGAGACTTAGAGTTTATGTGAGGAGTTTGCCCTAGCAGGACAACCTAAGACCGTTCGGGAAATGTTCCAAATCTGGAAGAGGGGAATGATGCAAACCGAATGGAAGGGAGTGTTACGAACTATTCACAACTGCCTTATAGGCAAGAAAATGACTGAGTTGGAGGTAATATATGTTGTGAACGGATCATTACCATCACGGACCACCGACCAATGTTGAAGGAAGCAACTTTCGTCCTTAGAGAAGAAGGAGGTCGAACTTCACCAGATTTTCGAACTTGGACCAAGATCAGACCAATGTTTGTTTACGCCCATGATGATCTGATGGATCACCTCGAATGGATGAGGGCCGACATCAATGATATTTTCTATTGGCATGGAGTATATCAGGGAATGCTATGACCCCAACTGAAGTATCCACCGACCCTCCTTCTTTACAGGAATCCAACTAGGGAGGAACGAGGCCTTACGTCTGCGAGAAGATGGAACAATAATAAGAGACGAACCCATGCAAGAGGTGAGTGATAGTTCGGATGATGAACCCGATAAGAACCCAGAGGAAAATCAAGAAGAAAGACCGGTGCAAGAGGTAAGGGATCAAGCGCTGTAGGAGTCGAGGAACCTTAGACTAGTGATGAGTTAAGAATCATCCGCTATCTGGAAGGACGACATACTCGGGGAGGACAAGGAACAGACTCTACAATGGATACGGAAAATGCTCCAACAAATGAAAACAACAGTATGGAGACTGAATGAACAATCACTTGGAAGACCATTGATGAGATAGCACCAGTAATGACGGAGGAGGAACTAATTGACTATCACGAAAGAGCATTGGAAAGGGAACAGAAGAGAAGGAAACACTTCGACCAAATCATGAGGAGTTTGTACCCAGGATCATCCAGCAGCAATCCGGGAAATAAACCCGAAGAATGAAGGGAAGGAAAGACGAAGCATATCCCTAGAAGTCGAGCTTAGATTTTGTAACCATAGACAAGATCCACGATCTCAGTCTATCTTTTAACTTTTGGAACAATGTTTGCTATTTTCTATGTATTTTTCCTTTTTGTGATTTTTCTTATTTCTAATTTCATGTATGAACTTTATTTCTATGATGATACTTTAAGTTTGATTTCAGAAATTGTTGATTTAAATTAGCTTTTATGCATATTAAAGTTTCCGTTATATCCACTAATTTCGGCAAAAATTTAACTAAGTTATCAAAACTTTATAACCTAACTTAGAAAAGTTTAAAACAGCCGAAATAGAAGTAGATGAAGAGAGGACAAAGCACCTCTAACCAACCAGACGTTGAAGCAGATCAACCTGCTGTTCAAG
The DNA here is from genome assembly GCA_024138025.1 of Combretum micranthum. NCBI lineage: Eukaryota > Viridiplantae > Streptophyta > Magnoliopsida > Myrtales > Combretaceae > Combretum > Combretum micranthum. Next base: position 40,980 of record JAMXBD010002104.1, on the reverse strand, counting down.
GAGCCGCCGCACCTCAAATGGACTTACATGCCATGTTAGGACATCTGACCCACGTGTTAGAAGAAATTAGACAAAACAAGCTAGCACAAGCACCTGTACTTGAGACAGCACCAGCAACAGTACCGGCGTCTACACCAACACCGCCGCCACAACAAGCATCAACGGAGGCATCTGTGCATAGGAATATGCATAGCCAAAGTGCACCTCCACCCCCACTGCCAAGGCCATATAAAAGCGTGTTACCTGACTTCATCAAAAGCAACCGTTACTTTGAGGGAGCTTATGATAAGCCGAGGAGGCCGAAGATTGGCTGGCTCAAATAGAGATTTCTTTCGATCATATGAAGTCCCGCCCACCTGCAAATCAAGTATAGAACATTCATGCTTCGTCTAAACGCTAGGATATGGTGGGAGTCAAAGAAGAGGGAATTAATGACTCCAATCACTTGGGAAATGTTTAGACATGAGTTTTTGGAAAATTATTTCCTAGGAAGTTTACGAGTAAGATATAGTGCAGGCTTATTGCAAATTGCTCAAAAGGGAAGAACAATCGAGCAATATGAGACTGAGTTCAGTAGACTGCTACAATATGCCCCTGATTCCTATAAGTACAGCGAGAACTTAAAAAGACAAGTCTTTATAGGAGGATTAGATGAAGATCTAAGAATGAGATTGGAAGAATTTGACATAAGAAATTTTCAAGAATTGGTGGAAAGAGTTCGAATCGTAGAAGGAGCAAGAAAAAGGAGAGAAAGGAAAGAAGAAGAGGAAACTCCGATCTTTGAGGAGAGGCTTCATGATGGGACCAGTTTCATACCAAAGAAACTCAAGTTTTCCAACCACCATAAGAATAAAGATGATAGTGGGAGAATCGGACCAAAGGACTTCAAGTGCTGGAAGTGCAATGGAGCACACTACCCCAAGAAGTGCCCTCAGTTATTTGGAAAGTGTTTCTTCTGTGGAAATGCAGACCATAAGATATCAAAATGCCCAAGCAAAGGAGTTAATGCTTGCCATGTCTGCCATCAAAAAGGGCATTTTGCCAACAATTGTCCAGAAGGAGGGAATATTCTGACCCGATCACCGGAAGGAGTTGTTCCTATAAGGATTGGGAAAGGAAATGAAAGCAAAAGTGAAAACAAACCAGGATCCATTGCTTTAGGAGTTCGAATCTACAACTTAGAGGGACAATGGATAAGTGAAGAGGTAAAAGATGGAAACTTGACTGCCTTGGAGTACATAAGAGGCTATAACAGCGACGTGGGAACCGTAAGCCTCCAACCCTCTTTGTTGTTATTGATCTTTATTTCAAGCAACGCAAAAGTTTAAAGTTTTTCTTTTATATGGATGAATAAGAGAATAGAAGTAATAATCCCCTATCAAGTACGTAAGAGGCTTTCAGTTAGTAAATCAGGGTTTTGCTCTCTTGAAATTTAAGGCGACATATCCTTTTGATAAAGCTAGCCCAGAACAAACAAGCAATCTCTAGTTTTAAGATTTAAAATCCCTACACGAAAGAATGATGAAACCTAACGAAGTATTGGTCGATCATTCAATAATGATGTAAGGACATGAAGTTGCCTGCGACTCTAGGGAATAATGGGGCTAAGTAATCTTTGGGATAAGATGTATATCTCTCAAGAGGAACCCCAATAAAAAGGTCACAAGGAGAACATAGAACTCATAAACCAGTAAGACGGAAGGATAATATTGGTAAAGGACTTACTATCACAAGAAAAGAAGAGACACATTCTTTCGAGTTGATAAAGGAAAATAAATGACTATCCTAATAATACAAAAGGAATGAAAGGGAAACCAACCTTTGGAGACATTCACGGAATTTCGATAGAAGTTTTAAGAAGAATTCTGGATTCAGATCTCATTCAAAGAAAAAAATTAACTTGGTAACTAGACTAATAACCTATAAGGAAGACGGAGAAACAACAACAGGAGACTCTAGACCAAGACCTTATGCAATAAAGTATACTATCACGAAATATACCCGTTTGGATTATAATGATAGAAAAAGGATAAACCCCTAAGTCTATGTGTTAAACTTTCAGAAAGGAACAAAGTGAACATTCACTCCTTGTAAGTGGAAATCTTTGACCAATTACGAGAAGCGAACTCGTTTTCTCAAGGTTTAGGATCACAATACTACCAACTAAGAACCAGATTAAGAAGGAGTGACCTTCGGACTCTTTATAAACCTTGGTAACGCTTTTTAGGCTCGAACCAAGAATATAAGACCCTATTGAAGAAGCGAATAATTGACGAAAATTGTGGTATAGCCTGAAGGAGAAAAAGAGATAATCAAATAATGTAATCTTAAGTATAAGGAGATAGTAAAAAGAATTGAGAAATTGAACATCGAAATTTCAAAACAAGGAGAAAACAATCGTTAGGGCATTAAAACCAACCGTGTAGAAAGAATAAAAGAGCTTAGATGAGAAGATACGAAGGATAAAGAAAAGATACGAAGGATAAAGAAAAGATATAGGAAAGAAAGTGTATTGAAGGAAGCTAAAGGACGATTTAGCATAACTAAGGACAAGGGAGTCAGTAAGAAAGAACCATGAATACGATTCATAAATTGGGACCAACGACATATTCAAGAAGAACTCAGACATACCAAAGTTCAAGGGACATTAGAGGAAATGAGGTACTAATAAAGAAGTAAGAACACGAAAGGACAAAAGGATCTATAAGGACTCAATAATACCGGGATAAGAACGGAATTAACCTTCTCGAGATTTTGGATTTCTCATTGTTAGCAAGAAGGCAAGGACGATTATAAGTTGATCGACTGACAAAGACGGTTCGTTTCATAGACAGTCAATATAACGTTCTCCACGAAGCTTTATAAAGGAAGATGATATAAAAGCAAAAGAGTTCTAATCAGAGTCATGACAAACCAGGATAGGAGAATGGAGCAATCAAGAGGAACTAATAATGAACTTTGGAGAAAAAGAGACCCCTTGATACTACATGACAAACGATCAAGAAGAACAATTCAAAGACCTTGGAGGAACAATCAAGAGTGTCTCATGAAATGAGAAAGGCACAAGATAGATGAAAGAAATAAGACTAATCAGAAAAGAAGGACCCTAGGAATTTCAAAATGGAAATCACATGTGCTTAAGGATAAGAAGTAATTGCCGTATGATCTTTTGAGAAGTGATAAGACAAGAAGGAAGTCTAGATTATTATATAAACATATTGGAGACATGTGGCAAATCCCCATTTAACAAATGGCTAGGGAATCGAGTTACGAAGATAAAAGTTAATGTTTTTGAAGGAGAACTTTCCTTATGAGTAATACCCAATACAGACATTTATTCCGAAGAATCCAAAAGATAAGAATGAGGAAATCGATTAAGAGGATCTTTTGAGGAGATACGAATGAAGCACAACCCAAGTAACCAAGTTTGGTTGGAGCCACAATTAGGAATTTTCAAGTTTTGAGGAAAAAACTTTCTTTAAGGGGGGTAGGTTGTAAAAACCCAAATTTTTGGAATCGGTTTAGCATAAAACCCTAAACCGGAAGTCAAACGGAACCCTAAAAGGTCAACAAAACCCTAGTTTACCGTAAACGATTAAGTCCGGCATTGCCGTTTTCTTTGGCCCTGGAAAACGAAGTTGGAATAATTAGCTAGAATAGTTCGTAATAACTATAGGTTATATAAAAACATCAGTTTTGCGGATTTCGGATGACCTTCGAATCCGATTGGACACAGTTCTCAAAAAACGTGCCTAGGAGCTCGGAATAGGAAAATTATTCCGAATACACCGTTAGACTCGTAAAAATATAATTTTTCCAAAAATTTCAGTTTCGTAATTTTTCGGTGAGTAAAAATAACATATATCGCATTTATACTCGTATTTTCTTACTACCGGTACTTTATTAGTCATATCTATCTTATATTACACTATTCATTAGTATTCTACACTATTCTTTTATCTCTACTTTTTCTTATACCTATTCTTACACACTCCATAACCTATAATCCTTACTTTTTACCTTTCCCATAACTTTATTTCATATCTACCTTACATATTATATATTTTATTTAACAAAAAGTAAAAAAAATAAATCACACTCCCTCACAACACTCTATGGCCGGCACTCCCTCCCCCATATGCCTCTCAATTTTGTTTCAATTTTTCTTTATTTTAATCACACAAAAATCACTTCTTAATTTCTTATAAAGACCCCCATTCTCTTCCACTTCTTTCACACATTCACTACCTACAAATTTCTTACCAAAACTCTCTCAATTTCTCCTCTCAAAACTCTCTTAAAACACCATCCCAAAACTCACCTACAACAAAAACCCATAACCACATACTACTACCAAAACCTTCTTTAGGTAACTACCTTCTTTTATTTTATTCTTCTTCATGTCATGTAACTTTACATGACGATAGTGTGAGTTTTCAAAGACAAGTTATGAAAGCTACATTATGTTCATGTATTGTTCTTGTTCATGATAATCTATTTATGTTTATGTTATTATTTTTGTTCATATTATTGTTAATATATCTAAGTATTATTATCTATATATATATGTAAATATTCTTTAGAGCATATAAGCTCACTTGTAATTTATTTATTTCATGCAAAGCAATTTATTTATTTATTCCTTGTTAAATTAAGACTAGTCTCTAGTCTTAGACTTGTCCTCATCAAATCAAAACAAGATTTCTTTAGTTTATTTTATTTTATTTTGGGACTAGTCCACTTCTTAGTCCCGAGAGCCTTAAAAAAGCTAAGACTCCAATACTTGACTTTATTATTTATGTTTTATGTTATTTTGTTTATTATTATTCTCATAAATCATGTTCATTTAGATTGTTGTCCAAAAATTTTAATTTCTAAAAATAATTAAACAAAAGGAAGATTTTGTCACTTAGAAGTAAGTTTATGTTAAGAGGAAAATCTATGGTTAGGAAAACAAAAATAAAGTTATCTATTTTCAAAGTTACAAAAAGAACTTACTACAATTGTAGAAACTACTTTTACTTAGAAAAAGCTACTTAGAACCTTTATTATTCCACTTTGTTTTTTAAAAAGAAAATACTTTTTGATACAAGATAGACAAGATGAAAAGCTAAGGAAATTTCAAATAAAAACCTTTACAAACAAATAGGCAAAGAAAATTGTATAGGAAAAAAAAATAGGAAAAGTGGTACTAATATAGAAAATAGAAAATGGTATCTTCAAAAAGTTACTTGGGAAACATAATAAAACCAGCATGAAGTATTTTGGGAAAACAAAAGGAAAACAAGATATTCATTTCAAGAAATTTACAAAATCGATTTTTGTAAACTATACTTTTCTAACAACTTCAAAACCAATATTGTTTTACTCAAGAAATATAATTGGACAACAAAACACTTGAGCATGCTTAAATATGAGTTATATAGTTATAAAAGAGAATTTTTCAACTATATAGATAATTAAGTATTTATCAAGCAAGTTTTGAATGAATGAACCCAAGTTGTTTTTACTTTGGAAAATCCGTGGTGAATCTTGTCGCCACTATTTTGGGGCTTATATGGCTTTGTTTGATGAAAATAATTTGAAAATGGGTAGATCTTTTCGAGTAGGTAGAAATCAGTATATTATATGCGCGATTCCGAGTTAAAATGACCAAGTTATGGCCATTTTAAGATAGAACATTCCTTTATACGAACTTTAACGTTCTTTTGACATTGTTTTGTCAAAATTCAAGAAAATCATCAAGAAATACTCATTGTGGGTATTTTCTTTGGCTAGTTGACCCCGAGGGGATTCATTTACCCCAAAGATTATTACGATTAAGTAGAGTGTGTAAAAGACTCATCCACCTAGAGGAATAGTCGACATCGCATCATGAGTTTATTTCCATTAATTGCTATACTTGTTGTGCTTGTAAATTAGTTGCATTAGAATTAAGAAAAGATAAACCGATATGTATGTAAAATAATTCTTTGAAAGAATTTTAAGAATATCGGAGCCGGAATTATTTTAAATGTTTGTTTTAGTATAACATTTGATTTGTATGAAATTCTTTGATCACCTTAAATTCAAATTTAATTATGCTATGACATTATAAATAAATGAATTCATACATACTACGAAGTGAGTCACATTGCATTTTGGGTTATTATCCTTGGGTGAGAAGGATGGTAAGCTCATGTCGAAAGCAACACTTGGCAGAAGATCCGAAAGCGATTGCTTGGCAGATGATCCAAAAGCAAGGTCAAATCAAGTAATTCGGTATGCTTGGCGATGAGTGCTCGTGAGCATAAAACTTTTTAACTAAAACTACTTGTTTTGAGGATAAGTATCACTAAATCTCGAATGAAGGGCGCAAATCCATTCAACATATAGTTCCCAGAAAACTATATGCTTGTTTGCTCACGTGTATGATGCATTAAATTTGATTGTTTGAACAACTTGTTTGAAATCTTGTTACAAGAAGTTATTTATGGAAATAATGCTTACTAAGCTTATTAGCTTATACCCTAATAGATATCTTTTGCAGTTTCCTTACTTATGGTTAAGGCCACGAGGACCCTGTGGGCAGGTAATTTCTTTTAGATAAAGAATTTTTTTTTTTATGAAGTTTAGTATTAGAGAAAATGTACAAATATCTTGTAATAAAATAGTGATCTTGGGAAATATCCCTAAGTTTGTAAAGCCATTGATATGAATAGATGTTTATTATGAATCCTCTTTTCTTAATATGTTTTTATATCTCCTTAAGCTTCATAATTCCATATATGGTCCTCTAAAGTTGTGAAAGTACGCCTTACACTTAATATAAAAGCTTCCGAGAATGGTTAAGGTTGTTATACTTAAGCTTTAATATTGAGTGTGGTGGACTGTCACGTTTAGGATACCCGTTGGGGCGTGACAGTATTCTTTCTAAAATGGAAAAATGATGTTCTAGCCACATTTCAAGAGTGGAATACAATGATTGACAAACAGATAGGGAAACAAGTATTGATAATGGTTTAGAGTTCTGTTCTAATTAATTTAATGTTTTATGCAAGTTAGAGGGAATTGTAAGGCATTTAACAGTTCCTAGTACACCATAACAAAATGGGGTGGTAGAACAGATGAATAGAATTATTATGGAGAAAGTTAGATGTGTGCTTTCTAATGCTCAGTAACCGAAGTCATTTTAGGTTGAAGTAGCCCCTATAGCATGTTTTTTTGATTTAATAGGTCTCCATCAACTGCTATTGAGAAGAAGACTTCACAAGAAGTATGGTCTGGTTGTAAACCCCTAGATTTTTCGATGGTTCTTAAGTTCAAACCCTAGAACCGGAAGTAACTGGAACCCTAGTCAACAAAAACCTCTACCAAAACCCTAGAGTTTAGATCCGTCAATCCCACACTCTCAAACCCTAGATAACAAAATTAAGTTAATGGTTTATAATAATTCGTAAAAATATAGAGAAGTATAAAAATATTATACATGTCAATTTCTAGTGTCTTTCGGATCCGAACGACATCAATTTTTGAAAAGTGTGCTCGGAAACACAAGACTGTAAAAATATTCCATTTGTACTAATAGACTTGTAATAATATAACAAATCCAAAAATAACAGTTTCGTAATTTTTCGATAGCTAAAAATTACAGATATCGCATTTATATGAGTATTTTCTTTACTACCAGTAACTTATTAGTCTTATTTACTATTCATTGTACTTCTCTACTATTCATTACTATTCACCTATATATACTTTTCCTTACTACCTATTTATCTATTTTCTTACTTTTTACCTTTCCAATACATCTTATATCAAATCATATCTTACATATTAATTATTTTTTTTACAAAAATACAAACAAATCAACTCACTCCCTCTCTCTTCTTCCTTATGGTCGGCGCAAATCTTCTCTCTCTCCCTCTCATTTATTTTCTTTTTCAATTATTTTATTACATCTAGTTTCCACTCCATAATTTCTATAAATACCTCATTTCCCTTCACTTCTTTCACACCTTCATTTCATATAACAAAACTTCTCAAAATCACTCCACAAATCCTCTCTCCAAACTTTCTTTCTATCAAAACTCTCTTACACCAATTATGTAATATAAAGATAAATAAATTATAAAGAATGACAAATTTATCATTTGATATAAAATAAGAGGGTTTTATAGTCAACCCTAAAGTATATAAAAGGATTATTAAGAAGAGTCAAAGAGTCAAAGGATATTAAATAAGAAGGTTTTATGGTCAAAGTTGAAATACAATTATATTGTGTTCATATGATAAAGACTTGATTAAGATTGGCATCAATTGGATCAATTTCATTATTTTCTGCAATAAAGGCCGGCATTTTTTATGAAGAACGCCGCCGGCTTAGGTTTTAAATTGCCAACATACTCTGTAACATACTGTACACCGCCTCTTGGAAAATCTATGCCGCCGGCTTAGAGACGACGTAGGATGGGAACAGTAGTGTTTTTCTTAACCCTGGAAGGAAAGCTGCTGGCGTTCATAGGGTTTCTTTTCAACACTGGCATGAAAGCCACTGGCGTAGGTCAAAGATTTGCTAGCGTACGATAGGAGAATTTGAATTCTGGAGATCAAAGCCTTGACGAGCGCTGCCGGCATTCATGTAGATCTTGCTAGCATATGGTATAAGCCGGCAAAATCTGCAGGTACGCCACCGGCTTAGGGCCGGTGTATGACCAAATTTCTGTAAATACGAGACGCGAAAATCATTTTCGACAGATTTTTCTTTATATCATTTCTCCTTTGTGAAAGAGAGTTTTGGGGAGTTCTTAGAGATGTATGCTTGGAAAATTATCGGGAGAATATTTTCTGATCCAAAGTAAGTAATCTTAATCTTTTCATTGGGATTCTCTATAAATTTATACAAGTTTCTTAGGGTTTGGTTGAATTTTTTATATGAAGGTTTTTGAAGAAAAACCCTAGCACGTGTAAGATCAGTGAATTGGTGAATGCGAGACGGGTTTTAGCGATTCAAGATAGTAAGTAAATCTCCCCTATTATAGATTCCAACAAAATACGATCTAAACAATCCTTATATGTTCTTAATGTATTGCGAATTAGGGTTTTGGTGAAAATATTTGGTGATTGTGGAATTTTGTGCGGTTCCTTATTATTCTTGAAGATAATTGTGGAGTTTGATCGGAATAGACGGTGCAGATAACGGAGATTTCTTTTCAGGTTAGGATTTTTGGAGAATTCATGTTTGTTAAGATACTGCGATCATGTCTATTGATATATATATATATATATATATTGTAACAGGACATTTGGAGTTTGTGAAACTGTTGTTGATGTAGATATAGGAGTTGGTGGAGATTGGGTTAACTTTGTGTTGTTGGTATCAAATTCAGAGGATTTGATTTATATTCCTGAGTTAGAAAGGTACGATCAATCCATTGTTTGATGTATGTGCTTGTAGATTAGAATTTTTGTGAATGAATGTAGGAATAGAATTGCATAATGAACTTAATAAATATTCGGCTTAATAATTATCTGTCTAGTTGTGGTTGGCTTTGACTAGTAGAGACCTGGCAGACAGTGATATTGGTGAGGCACCCTGATGATCTTAGCGTGAGGTTGTCCCGAGTGGACTCGTGCTAAGAATGATTCCGGTAGAATTTAGGTGTTCAAGAATTGGGATGTTTTGGAGTACCCACTCATCCATATATGTATATGTTATTTATTTTCAAATCAGTTGGTTGTTTTTATAGCAGAGTCTGAGTTACTCTGAGTTCAGGATTTATGTGTACTAGATTCTGAACTGTGTTGTTTTGCTGGACTAAAATAGATAATAATCTCTTGTATGCATTTAATTTAGTTGCATATATTTATACATGTTGTATGTGCATAACCTTGCTTGAACTGGATTGGATATTATCATACTGGGCTTCGCTGCTCATTCTATTATATTTCAGGTATAGGTGATGATAGCGTGATATATGATCTATCGGGTTTTGATATCATTTATGAGGATGGAGATGGCGTTAGCGGTCCTGACTACCCTACTGATGACTAGTTGTATAGGCATAGATGATATAGGATGGATCACAGAAGACTTCTTATGTCTAATTTATATTTTGTTCATTGAGTTTTAAGTTGTATTTGGAGTTTTCATATAGTGATAGTTTAGAGTATGGTATGACTTGTTGACCTGCAGTTATGTCAACAATGTCCAGTTTGCTGATTATGGAGATTATATTCTTATCATATGATTTATTTATGAGGACCACATGTCTTATTTTATACCTTGTGAGTTATTTAGGTGGTATTCAGGTTATGTGTGGAAATTATAGCCTTAGCGTGTCATAATCAAGAGAGGACATGTGGCGGCTTGTAATGCCTTATTTTAGGGCGTTACAAATTACACACAAAATCCTTCTCTATACACAAACCATCTACTACATACCATTAACCACATAATTCTACACTTATTATCTCCTTCCTACCACAAAATACCTTTAGGTAAAATTTCTTCCAACCGTTTAGTTTACCCATGTCATATAACTTAACATGACCATGGTGTTGTTTTGAAGCTCATATGAGTAGTAAAAGCAACCACATGTTCATATTTTGTTCTTGCACATAAAGTTCCAATTTTATTATCTTGTTGTTATTATATTATCATATTATTATTATAGTTACTATTGATGTTATTATTATTTTTATTATGATTCTAATCTAACTCTAAATATATTATTAAGTATATATATATCTATATATTTATTAGAGCCTGAATGTTCACTAACTTTCACTAACTTGCTTTTATTATTCTTATTGCTCTTATTATTGCTTTTTTTTCTTTTTTTCCTTTTGGGACTTAGTCCCGGGATGCCTTGATGAAGCTAAGGCTTCCAATGCTTGACCAAGATGCTTTAATGAAGCTAAGGTTCCCAATACTTGATATATTATTTTGCTTATTATTGCTATATTTCTTATTAATATGATCTTACTTCTTATCTTATTTATTTTCATCATTTTTCATATTATGTGCCCATAAACATGCATCATCATAATGATCTTGTCTTAATAAAAATTTAAAATGGAACTAAATTCTCTTAATATATATAACTTTATATCTAAAACAAGATTTTATTGGCAAACCCATAGGAAAATCATTTTCACCACTTCTTTCCGAACTTACCAAGATTTTTCTTAAATAACAATGAAGATGATTTCATAAAAGATATTAACAAACAAAATGAACTTTTTCTTTGATAATAGACTACATAAAATTTATCAAAACCTAGCATAAATATTTTCTTAGTAAACAAAATTTTCATAAAAGTTTACTCGTAGGATTTAAACTAACTCCATAATAACAATTAAGGACAAAGCTAGTTTTCAAAGTTAAGATAAAAATCAACTTCTAATTTATGAACCCATATAGAAAAATAAAGGATTTCCAAGTTTATAAATGATAAACCCATTTTCAAAAGCAAAATGTAAGAATGATGATTTCAAAAATAATGAATTTTATCAACAACCTAAAAAAACGAATAACTTCTTTCCAAGTAAAATTGGTAAAGGACTTAAAGAATCAAGTTTTGAAAATAAAATTTATATGTGAACAAGTTAGAATATGAGAATATAAGAATAAAAAGACTTGTTCAACAAAACCATTTTTCTTTAAGAAGGAAATATAAACAAGTCAAAATCACCATAGGTAATTAACAATTTAATAAAACTTTGGGAAACCCAATTTGTGCCACAAAAAGCAAATATTTGTAGAAGAGTACTAAAGTTAAAGGGAAATTTATTTGTTTTGGAACAAAAAATAGAAAACAAAACAAGAATATACTTATTTACAACAACCTAAGGAATTATAAAGCTTCTCCAAAATACTTAGAAAAGGATTTGCTAAATATAAGTTTCAACACTTTTAAGATGAATTGTTTTATGAAAAATAATCATTGAGGCAATACCATTAAAATCTTGCATATAATATGAGTATATATAAATACTCAAAGGATTTTTCAATCATATATATATATATATATATATCTCTATACTTTTGCTAAAGGATTTTTGAATAAAATTTAGTTGGAAAAAAGTTGTTTTGCAAACTCTGGAATTTCACATTTTAGTTCTGTACCGAGGCTTTTGGGAAGCCAAACGACCTTTTATGTAGAAAATAACCTTGGAAATGGATAGATCTTTTAGAGCAGGTAGAAATCGGTATATTATATGCGAAATTCCAAGTTAAAATGAGTAAGTTATGACCATTTCAAGTTGGAATTTTATTCTATAAGAATTTTGACGAACCTAGTAATAATAGAGTTTCAAGTTTAAGTGGAACTTCCAAGAGATACTCATTTTGGGTATTTCTCTTGTTTAGGTGACGTGGAGGCCGATTACCCGTACCCCGAGGATTTCCTTAACTAAAAGTATCCACACAAATAGCCGAGTGAGTTTGTTTCTTACATATTTGCACTTATGATTTTGCTTGTAAAGTAGTGGATTTAGAATTAAGGAAAAGATAAAATGAAAAAATGCATGTGCTTTACATACTTGGTTGAAATTATGATTAAGCATATCAAGGCATGAGTTGTTTGTAATGAATGTTTGATCTAGTATAAGATTGATTGTCTGCAATTCTATGATCACCCACAAATTATTTAATTATGACATGAGTACTTAACTAAAATAATTCATGCATGTCATCGGGTAAGTTCATTGCATATATTACTATTCCTTTAGTTGGACAAAGGCTCAGTAAGGAGATTCATAGAGTTTGTAATTTCTATAGAGCGATGAAAAAACATCCGAATAAAACTTATTTGGCAGCTATGTAGTAGCTCGGAAATAAACCACAAATAAGTTGGATTATGTTATTTTCTTTTGGAAAGATAATAAACAAGAATTATCATTGAATTATGTGGTATGATAGCGGCCTATACGGTCTGAAACACCTAACCACCGAATGGAGAGGTAAATCCATTCAAACATATGATTCTCGAAAAATCATGTCTTGTTTGTCCACATGCTTGTGCATTTCATATGGTTACTTAAATAAACTTGTTTTATTTATTGGATGCCAAGTGTTTGTTGTGGAAATAAATCTCACTAACCTAATAGCTTATACTATCTTAGATATCTTTTGCAGCTCTCGTACCTTTGGTTGGAACCAAGAGGTTATTTTACCCAAGTAATGCCTCAAGCCAAGATCTTATGAATAGAAGTGTAAGCTAGATGTAGATGTAGATTCCAAGGGAAGATTCAAAAGTGTAAAATCATGTTATGTTAGATTATTTATTAGTCTTAGTTATCTTTTATGGGGGAATACCCCTTAACATTGTAAAGACTTCTGAATAGTTTTTATAAGTCTTAGTTATTTTGTTATGATTTAATTTCTTAATTGCTATTGTGTATATCTATTTAAACGGTATGATCCAAAGTTTGGTCCACTACAATAGTGAAAGTACGCCTTACACTAGGTGTCGAGACTTTTGGGATGACTAAGGTTGTCATACTTAATCCTTAATATTGAGTGTGGCGGACTGTCTCATTTAGAGTACCCTTTGGGGCATGACACTGTACTCTTACTAATTATTATGAATTGAAGATTTTTGGATGTCCTACATATGCTCACATTTATAATGAAAAACTTGAGCCTAGATTTCTGAAATGTATATTCTTTGTTATAAGCCTGGTGTCAAGGGATATAAGTTGTGGTGGTCTGAATCAAAGAATGTCATTATTAATAGAGATGTTATTTTTTATGAAACTACTATGTTACATGAATTATCTTCTAGTACTTCATCTAATAAAGTTTAGTAGAAATCAAGTATGCAGGTGGAGTTTGAGATTGATTCGGGTTCTATACCAAAGCCTACTTGTTAGTATGTTTCTACACCACCACAATAGTAGTATTCTACTGCTAAAGACAGACTTAGGAGAAAATTTAGGCCTCTATAGAGATGTGCTGAGGCAGATCTTGTTGCTTATGCTCTAAATGTAGCAGAGGACATTGATTCCAATATAGAGCCATCTACTTACTCAAAGGCAGTTAGTTGTGATGATGCTGATACGTGGATGATTGATATATAGGAGGAGATGGAATCCCTTCATAAGAATGGTGCATGGGATTTAGTGAAGCTTCTTAAGGGGAATAAAACTTTTTGTTGCAAATGGGTATTGAAAAAAAAAAAAAAAAAGAAGGAACACCAAAAGTTGAAGAACCTAGATACAAAGTAAGATTAGTTGCAAAAGGTTACAGTCAGGTACCAGGTATAGATTTTACTAATATGTTTTTCTCCTGTTATAAAGCACAGCTCGATTCGAGCCTTGCTTCATATTGTAGCTATGCAAGATCTTGACCTTGAAAATTTAGATGTGAAGACAACCTTCTCACATGGAGAACTTGATGAAGATATCTATAGGCAACAACCAGAGGGTTTCTGGTCTCAGGAAAGGAAGATCATGTTGCATGTTAAAAACATCTCTTTATGCCTTGAAACAGTCACCCAGACAATAGTACAAGAGGTTTGACTCATTTATGACTTCTCATGATTTCAAGAGAAGCAGTTTTGATAGTTATGTTTATTTTAAGAAGTGTAATGATGAGTCATTTGTGTATTTACTCTTGTACATTGATGATATGTTAATAGCAGCCAAGAATAGAGGAGAGATTAAAAAGGTTAAAATCCAGTTGAGTATAAAGTTTAAGATGAAAGACTTAGGAGCAGCAAGGGAGATTCTTGGCATGGAAATTTTAAGAGATAGAAAAGCAACTACATTGCATTTAAGTCAAAAGGAGTACATTGGGAAAATTCTTTGCGAGTTCAATATAAAGAATGCTAAGCCTGTATGTACACCTTTCGCAGCTCATTTTAGACTTTCATCTCTTTTGTCTCCACAATCAAATGATGAGATTAACTATATGTCAAGGTTTTCATATTCTAGTGTTGCAGGATTTCTGATGTATGCTATGGTTTATACACATTCAGATTTGTCATACGTGGTGAGTGTAGTAAGTAGATATATAGCAAATCCTAGTAAGGAACATTGGAAAGCAGTTCTATGGATTTTCAAATACTTAAAAGGTACTACTAATGTTTGTCTACAATTTTGTTGACTCTGCTTTTGTTGGAGATTTGGATGAAAGAAGATCTCTCACGAGGTATATTTTTACCGTTAGTGGTTGTGCTAGCTATAGTTGCTCTATTTACTACTGAAGTTAAATATATGGCTATTATAGAGGGTTTTAATGAATCTATCTGGTTGTAGGGATTATTTGGCGAACTCATGATGACTTAAAGACTAATACAATCTATTGTGATAGTTAGAGTGAAATCTATCTCACTAAAGATCATATGTTTCATGAAAGAATAAAGCACATTGATATCAAGTATCACTTTATTTGTGATGTTTTAGCTCGTGGTGATATTGTTGTGAGCAAAGTCAGTACTCAAGATAATCCTGCTGATATAATGATTAAGACACTTCCTATAGCCAACTTTGAACATTGCCTAGACTTGGTTAGTGTTAGTTGTTGATTTATCACCTTTTAGGGTTTGTAGAAGAGGAGAGAAATTTTTTTTTTTTAATGTTGAAGATTGATAGTTTGTGTTATTTGTTATTGCATTCGTATCAAGATGGAGATTGTTGGATGTATGACTCGAATCGAGTCAAAGCTGCTAGCTTTGAATTAAGGCCGCTAGCCTATTTGTGTACACTGCCGGCCTTCATTATTTTATAACTGACCTTTAAATTATTTTCGAAGCTATGGATTTGGCAAGGCCGACATTTATGCCACTGGCCTAGCCTTGAATGCTGCCGGCCTATACTTTTAAGCTGCTAGCCTTAAGCCGGCATTGAGTTACAGCATTCAATTTAACTGTTGGCCTTTAAGCCGGCTTACGCATACATACATATATGTGTGTGTATTGTTTTGTTAGAGTTATGTGTGTTGTGAGTTAGGATCATCATATCATTTTGTATATACATCCTTTGTACTCTTTTTTCAACATATAGTGAATTCCTCTCATCTGCCCGTGGTTTTTTCCATCAAGGATTTTCCATATAAATCTATTTGTCTATTGTATTTTACTTTACCATTATTTGTCATATCTATTTATAATTAGTTGTTTGCCTAAATTGAATATAGATAACATAAATTAAAATGTTGTACATGAATAATACTATCACCGGTACATTAAGGTCGATACCTCGTACTCTATACCAATTTTGTGAAGTCACATGATTTTTATGAAGTAATAATAATGATATATTTACACGATAATAACATTAGTAATTATAAATTTTCAAAATTTCATTATGGGACAATGTCAAAATCAATGCTTCAACTTTGGAATCTTTGCCCCCAAAATTTCATACTCAACTAAAACATTTTTTTTTTTTTTTTCTGTCTAATCCGCTACCTTACCTTTCCTATTGTTTTATACTTATAATTTTGACCAGTGAGTATTTATCCTGTCATTTTTCCCCAGATTATGAAGGTAGTCATTTTGAGAAGTAAAAGTCATGTCCGTATGATATGTAGCAAATACAAGTTGTACGTGTAGACCTTGACAAGCAAAAAATTGACTTGGTACAACATCATTCACTTAAAATTTTAGGTTTGTAATTAGGAAAAAATGATAAATGTCATATTTGGTGTCTAAACCCTATCTATTATTACAATTAACAAGCTGAAATTTAAAATATTAATCTACTATCTACAAACTTTAAGATCATTTATGGTGCCTCATTAACGTAGTATTATTTGCAAAAATAGATAAATTTTAGGTAATTGATTATAAAATTTGGCAAAATCCAAGTTGTTATTTGTAGAAATAAACAAAATTCCCGTCATAAATTGATACTTCCAATCTTTTAGTGGTTAACTAAAAGAAAAGAGTAAAGCTTAAACAGCAAAAGTGGTTGTTTCCCATTTTTTTTTTTTTTTATTATGAGGACTGAATCGCATTTTTTAGGACATGGAATGAATTTTTCTATCCATGATATTGTTTAATTAGGTATGTATTATTTATATACGGATATATATATATATATGTACATATAGAATTAATGATAAAAGATCGATAAATGTGGTAATCGTTGCCCTATATATATTTGAACCTGATATTCCAATCTTGGGTACTATATTTTTATTATTATGTGATTCAGTCCTGGCCTAAGTTAAGATTCACATCAGATAACATTAAAAAAATATTATAATACAAATGAATTAAATTATTTTATGATTTAATTATGTAATCTGTATTTAATTTTACTTACTTTTTTGTATTGATACAAATTTAGACATAACTCTCGCAGCACAAATAGTAAGCCCCGAATTTATTAGCCATTTAGCCTGGACAATTTTTCCAATTCTAAAGTGTGTTTCCTTCTAAATCGCCCCCGAGATACTCGGGCCTATATCCTTGTAATAGGATAGTGGCTATACCTTTTGGTTTTTAACAATTTAGTAGTTTATTTTTAAATTTTGAAAAAATTAATACTTGTACTATTAAAATATATGCAGTCCTATCCTTTTTATCAAATAATATTCAATGAAATTTATTTTGATGATAGGATAATTACATGCGAAGTGTTCGTACATTCAATTTTGGTTACTTTTTTGTAATTTAATGCTGTATTTATAGATTTTGGTAATTTTTAACATCCCATTATCTTGTCATCAGAATAAATATATATCAAATATCATTTACTAAAGATATTGAACAGTACATATTTAAAAAATATAAACACTAATTTATCAAAATTTAAAAATAAACCACTAAATTGCTAAATAGTGAACTTTACATTATATGGATATATATTATCTTAACGTGTGAATGACAACGAAAATCCGCAAGTTAGATATCTTATCTTTACAAACTTCTTACAAAGATGATGTCACTGATAATAATTTTAACTACTAATGAATTACGATTTCTTTTTTTCATAACTACGCACAAAGTACATGTGTTGCGCGGTTAAAGATGATAAACAGAAAGAAAACTACGGTATGATAGCTATGGTACAAGTTTATCGTCGAACGCGTTTTTCCTAGTTTTCACCTAGAACTTCATAAGTCATCTTCTACTGTCAGATTGACTTGTCTACCCCGTCGAACGCGTCCGACGCATATCTCACGGCAGAAGAGCTAATTTTCCAACTTGTAAGTTGTCTTTGTTCCAGTCATCATCAAAGTCGGGCTGTCGTGTTGACGACTCCCAAGAAGCAACGAATGAAGCTCACATTGCCAAGACCCTAAACGCGCTGCGCAAAACAAATAGATAAATTATACATATCTTTTTATATTTATTTTATATATATGTTTAATTATTATTTTAAAATTGAGCGTTGAAATAAATAAATTTTTAAGTAACATATTTTTGGTCTTCTTTTAACTATTATATTCTTTGAGAATGTAATAAAAATACAAAAATAAAATAAATTGTATAAAAAATATAGAAACTAAAATCGTAGCTGTAAAAATTTTATAGCTTCTTGATAATTATTTTAAAAGTCAACACAATATATATAGGTATGATTTTTTTTAATACGTAAACTTGACTTCATGACAAATTCACACCATCAAGCATTTTTTTTATTAAATTTTCCCTAAGTAAAAAAGCATTTATTAAAACATATCTGCGCCGACCCCAAAAAAAAAAAAAAATCTGCCATCATATAGAGTAACAAGCTCTTTAGGGCATGTTTGGATTATCAGTTTTGTCAGTATCATATTTGTATCAGATCAATATTTATAATTTATTTATATTGTATCACTATGAATTTATATCGATTTAATTTGGTTAGCTAAAAAGTAAAATTACTAGTTTTTTATTAATATTAATTTTTTGATAAATATCAATTAAAAAACGATATGAAATTATATTAAAATAATATTAAAATGATGAAACAAATACGAAATGGTATACAGATTTTCACAAGAAGTTGATATTCAAAAAATTCAGGATCATTCAAAACTATAGTACAGTTGTAGATCGGTAACCACAAATTTGGAATCTAAATTGAATTGTCCATATCTCTGTTCGATAGGTCCCACTCGCACACGTAGTATTAATTACTGAGGCACCTCTTTAAAATCTGTATGTGAGCATGTTCATGCGGAAGACACTCCAAAAACGTGAAATTTAAAGCCTTATTTTATCAATACCCCATTTGCATGTGAGACTATCTCCCATGTCCGAAGGAAGGATGAAGATATCAATGATACTCATCGGCGTCTTGACACTGGGTGTACTAGTGCTGGGGCAGGATAATCCAGGTTCCCTCTTTCTCTCTCCTCCTTTGTCATTTTTCCCATTGTAAAATGAAGTATAAATGGTAGCCATCATTGGAATTATTGTCGTCCAAGGAGGACTGACCACACAAAAGTTTACTGAATAAAAATGTTAGCACATTTGTATATAAACGTGTTTATGTAATTGGTTCTCTAACTAACAGGTATAGATTAGAATACTAAAAATTAAAAAAACCAAAAAAAAAAAAAAATTCAAGCATAACTCCAAGAAGATCTTCTCCTTTCGAGGATGCTTTAGAAGGTGGTTCTTTTTCATTTTACGTTCGAATTTTGTGAAGTGGTTTAAGGCATCGAGGTAACCATACGGCAATACTTGCATAAAAAGAGTAAAATAAATTAAAAGACCGAGTGGTCCATTGCCCAGCCTAGCCATGTAGATTATGTCCTATCAAATCACCCAATAGGTTTAAGGCGTCAACTCACCATGCTGCTGGTCCGATCGAGTCAAATGAAAATATAAATAAATAAAAAAAAAGAGGAAAAAGAAAAAAGAAGAGAAAAGATAATATATATGTGAAAAACATTGTTCAAACTATTCTTCATACAAATAGTGAAAATTTATTACAATTTATGCCATTTAATATAACACAAGAATAAATATAGTTAAAAAGATGTTTTGTCAGATTTATAGACTTCTGATCAAAGTGAATTTTTCTTTTTTAATAACATGGGACTTGTTTTTGTCTTTGTCTTTGTCTTTGCAGGAGTTGTTTGTGTATTGATTGTTTGATAGTCTTGTATTGCTAATTTATAACTAAAAGTGGATATAATTATGTATAAATAAATGCACTTCTTGAACATTTCTTTGAATAAATAGGCTAAAGACTATTATTTTTACATCCAATTTAGTTTCAAGTTATAGAATTCTTTTAGTTAATTTTAAATCTATCTATCAAAAGTTATTTTTAGAATCTTTTTTCACTAACAAAATAACAAAATTGATCAGTTTAATGGGCCATGAACCAACTCATGAACTAGGGAGTGCTTGTGAACCGGCCTGGCATTAGGAAGACTTGTTCCAAGCTATCCCATATTGGACTTGTGACTCATAGGTCCTAGCCGCTTTCGGCCCGTGGCAACGTCTATCTAGGAGTATCTAAATTTTATTTATTTTAGAACCATTATTTTTAACTTTTTCAATTCACTTCAAGCACTATGTTATAAAAAATTAGGTAACTCTCTGTTACAAGTACACTTAAAATAGGGTCCTAAAATGAAATAATTATAACTAAAAGTGGATATAATTATGTATAAATAAATGCACTTTTTGAACATTTCTTTGAATAAATAGGCTAAAGACTATTATTTTTACATCCAATTTAGTTTCAAGTTATAGAATTCTATTAGTTAATTTTAAATCTATCTATCAAAAGTTATTTGTAGAATTTTTTTCCCTAAAAAAATATAAAAAAATTGATTAGTTTAATGGGCCATGAACCAACTCATGAGCTAGGGAATGCTTGTGAACCAGCCTGGCATTAGGAAGACTTGTTCCAAGCTATCCCATATTGGACTTGTGACTCATAGGTCCTAGCCGCTTTCGGCCCGTGGCAACATCTATCTAGGAGTATCTAAATTTTATGTCATAACCATCCTTTTAGTCTAATTTCAATAATATTATCAAAATGATAGCTTTGAAACGATCTAATATAATCAAAGAATAATTTTCTTAAGATAGTAAATCAATTTTATTATGTACCATTTCTACATTCTAACAAAATTTAGGGGTTAGGCCATTTAGCTATAGACTTTTTAGTTTCTAACTTTCATATATGTTTTTCCATTAGTCTTTCCATGATGGATTAACCCATCATGGGCCATAGCAATAATTCTGGTGGTAGAAAACCTAACAAGAACAGGCCCTCGAGCAAATGGGCCTTACCAGCTAGCCTCATAACACGATCCCAAATTTCTAGATACTGGTATAATAACTTTGAACAGTCTTCGTCAATCAAATCAAAAACAGAATCTTAGATGGACAAAGCTAATCTTCCTCATCCGTCACCCTTTCGGAGAAACGAAATGCACCACCCACTCATACCCAACAGGCAAAGCCTAGCCATCAATTACGTTACCGTTTGTATGACACGTACAACCACAGAAGGTAACATACGTAATGAATAAACATCATTAAGTTTCTTTCGTGGTGTTGTGGTATATTATATGGAAAGTGGATCAATCCATCCGGCCCATGATGGATTCATAGCAATAATACCTGAATTACCTCCATATTTTCAAAATTTATGAGATACGAAAGCTGGATTTTGATATTTGAATTTTAGTTAATTTTCTATTTAATTAGCTCAACTTAGAAATAGCTAATTTTAATACCCAATTATGAGCATTACTTCTTTTTTTTTTTTTTTTTTATAACTCTATCTTAAGCTAATTCTCTTTTTCTTTTTATTTTCTTTTAACTAATTATGAACTATATTGGTGTGTTATAAATGATTATTTTAACAACGATAGTCCATTTAAGATACATATTACTTAGTAGTGAAAACACTATTTAACAAGATCAAATTAACATAGGTAAAAGTCATTATTGTAACATGATAAATAAAAATAAATAATAGAGAATGGAACTTATTTCTATAAAGAAGTAGGACAGAAGTTACATTATTGTGTGAAAAAAGACAATTACTTTATGTACATACATGTATGTATGTATGTGTAAAATGGTGACAGATACTGGCAACCGAGCTAATTGTAACACTTACTTCTGATTGTGCATGCATAGAAATTCGAATGGAACTCATTGTTTTTTTTTTTTTTTTTTTTATTAATTTTTTCATTCGACCAGAATGTGTTTACACTACAAGTGAAGTTTCAAATCCAGCCAAGAAAATTTACCGTATTAGATTCGTCGGATTTTTCTGATACCGAGAGAAAAAAATCGCTGCTAATAATTTCAATCCATTGTCTATGCAAGCATTTCTATAAATTAATATTTACAACAGCTTGATTTCATAGTAATCCACCGTGACCACAATTATGGACTGACAATAATGTAAATACATGTATGTACGTATTGTTTTTACTTATGGATTTTATTTTTTATTTTTAAATTTTTTGCCTAGTATTTCTTATGGTTAGTGATGTCAAATTATATATATTTTAACATATTATAGATTTTTCTTTTTGTACAAACTTAAATGCTTTTAAATGATACATATTAATTTCCGTTATCAAATCTTTATTTATTTATATTGATTTTTTTGTCACATCTATGTTGTCCTGAAGGCTACATAAGCATCGACTGTGGCGCATCAGGTGGATATTTTGACGACTCCGTCAACATCTATTACCAAACAGATGATAATTTTACAGACTCGGGAATAAACATGCAGTTGTCCCCTGAAGCCTATCAGGGCCTAAACGAACAGGCCCAGGATTTAAGAGCCTTTCCTAATGGGACAAGAAATTGTTACACTCTTCGGCCAGACCAAGGAAGCCAAAACACATATTTGGTCCGAGCATCGTTTTTGTACGGGAATTATGATGGCAAAAACCAAACTCCAGTATTTGATCTATATATTGACACAAACTACTGGGCCGAAGTGAATTTCACCGGTTACACGTATGAAGAAGTGATTTATATTGCCCCAAGAGATTATATACAAGTTTGTCTTGTGAATATTGGATCAGGAGTACCTTTTATCTCAGCTCTGGAGTTGCGACCTTTGGATAATTCATTATACAAGATACCATCATTAAAAGCTCTATACACCCATTGGCGGTATAACATTGGGTCAAACATGACAATCAGGTATTCTTCTATACCGTAAATACAACCACTTCTTTATGCAAGGGAAAATTCCACCATGGGGTCAGTTTTATGAGTTAAGTTTAAATAAGAAATCGTTGTTTTAAATATTTAATAGAAGAAATTGACCTTACAAAACTGTTCGAATAAGAGATGATGTTGTCACTACTAGGTAATGTTGTTAACATGTTTAAAATTTGGCAAGGTGATCCGTTGAGTGATGGATACTGATGTGAACAATAGTGTTAAAGTATTCATAAAAAACCACTTAAAATATTAAGCTAATATTAGCATTCAGTTATCAGTATTTCTTTTCTTTTTTTTTTTTTTTTTGGAAATACTTGCGATATTCGTATTAACATATTTGAATTTATCTTTCTAGTAATATAGTAACATAGGAATATCTTTGCACGACATAGTAGTATATAGGAGGGTAGGACATCCCTTCAAAAAGTTCATATATGCTTTATCCAATTAATCTAGGACTGACTCACTACAGCTAAACATCATATATACACGGAAAATATTGACCACTAAAGAGATGCTAGTCAATATTGCACCTGAATCATGACGATCATCCTTAAAAAGTTCAATAATTATTTAATTAAATTATATGTGAATTTTGTATGTAGATATCGTAGACGTATGGATTTCATTATAAAGATTTTAAGCCTGATTTATTATTTGGATTTAACTCTTTGGGTTAAAGTGACAGGACTTAGAGAGTTAGGCCCAATTATATTGGAATGATCATGGGAGAATTGGCATGAAAGGCTTAGAGTAGGGCCCGTTGAAATTGGCTAGGCCAATTCCAACCTTTCTCAAATTGGCTCACACACATTACAATGAAGGCCTCAATGGGCCTGGGTCCATAAGAGAGCCTACATCCATATCCATAATGAGAGGGACTCATCCTGGCCGTTGGTCGCCTGTCTCATCTGATGAACAACATCGATAGCCAGATTCTCTATAAATACTCTTAGTCCTTACCTCATTTAGAGAAGTGAAAATCTTGAACAAACGCTGTCGTGCTATCGGATTTTCGCCCTGGTGAATCAAACACTTGATTTACTTAAGAACATACATGAATTCATAGTACTTAGTGAGGTTGATGCTCTTTAGCTCCCTCACCTGTCACACGTGTGTTAGAGCCTATTGAGACTGCCTACTCCTCCTCCCTACACGATTACTTCCTAATCATCCTTGCACGTGTTGTTTCCTTAGATCACGTGTAGCACGATATTCACGCGGCACGCTCGTGATCGTTGCATCTGGAATTATACCCACACATTTTTGGCGACTCCACTGGAGATAGGGAAATTAATACTTGTGTGATGGCACCTCCAAGAAAAAGACCTACCGATCCCACTGAGGGTGTGACTCAAGAAACTGATACTAATCTTGAGGTTGTTGAGCAAGACATACCAGCATTCAAAGATGTTAACCAACTTACTGGTGCTCAACCTGACAACGCTGCGATCTTCGCGCTGTACAAGAAAATACCGTACAGTCAACCAGTCAATACAAGAGTCTACAAGACAATTTCAACAATTCATGACGATGTTTGCTCAATACCTACCTGGTATAGCCGCTATTGCTGCGCGCAACAAGGCGCGACTTTTCAACCCCTGCTATTGCGCGCAGCAACGTGCCTTCTCAAGCGCCTCAAGCTCCTCAAACTTCACAAGCTCTTCAAGTACCTCGACCTGTTGATCCTCTTCCTACTCCTGAACATGACACTATTGGAATTAGGGAGCAAGCCCCTCCGTTGGAGCCTATAGTTACACAATTGCCTGTACCTCAGGTAGTGAACACAGGAATTCAGCTAGGAGGACCCTCAACCTCCCAGCCTACAGTACATGTTCAACCCGGAGGATCTTCATCCTCACAGACTACGCCACAGATTGTCATTGGTGGACCTGCTGCTCAACCAAATACAACTCCACTCCAGACTGTCACTCCAGCTACACCAGTTGAAGTTACTACTTCAACTCCTAAAGTTACTTTCGTCACGAAAGAAGATCTAGACATGTACTTGAGGGAAATACAAGCTAAGTCTGATGTGGGAGTATTGGATCTCAAGCTCCCATACAATCAACGTATTGCTGCTAAGCCATATCCTCAAGACTATGTGAGTCCCAAATTCATGCTATTCAATGGTAAGAAAGGAAGTGCCAAGGAACATTTGTTGAAGTTCATTGAAACGCTAGAGGTTTATGGATTTGATGATGATCTCAAGTTGAAAGAATTTTCTAAGTCCCTTACAGAGAAAGCGTACACATGGTACGTTAACCTTCCCCTGGATCAGTAGATTCATGGGCAACTATGTGCAAGATGTTCCTAGAGAAGTTCTTCTCCACACAGGAACGAGTGACCTTGACTGATATGGGACGGATTCGCCAGAAGCCCAAGGAAGACTTGATGGATTATATTGAGCGTTTCAGGGAACGTTCACTAGACATCCAAGACATATGTGACGAAAGAGAGCTGGTGAAAATTTGCATCCAAGGCATGTTCACCGAATATGCGGTACATCTGGAAAATCTCTCTTTAGCCTCATTCTCCACTTTGGTTGAGAATGCGCGAAGGACTAATAATTCTGTCATGCGACAAAGAGGAGGAAATGTGAAGTTTAACAAAAGAGGACCGTCAGTGAATGCAACTCAAAGTGAGGATCTCAAAGATGAGAAGAAACGAAGAGTTGAAAAGTCTGGACGTGAGAGAACAAAGGAAGTGCTAACATATCCTTGCTCAATGGGAAAGGTGCACGCTATGCTAGATCAATGGTTGAGAGATGGAAATCTCAAACTCCCAAGGGTAGAGCGTTTACCAACTCAGGAGGAGAAGAATGATCCTAAATTTTGTAGGTTCCACAGAATTGTGGGGCATCCTACTAGGGATTGTTTTACTTTGAAGAGGATTTTCAATGAAAGAGTGCAGAATGGAGAGCTTGTTATCGAAAATAACGACGTTAGGAACAATCCACTTCCAACCCATAATAATCAGCGTGGTGCCGTTAACGTCGTTATTCATGATCCTGCCACAGTAGAAGCCAATGATGCACCACTTGCCGAGGCAAGTAACGCGAAAGGAAAACAACATGAAGTTGAGGAAAATAATTGTGCTCCCATTGCTGCGGCACTTTTGAAAACTTCTAATTTTAGAAATTTCTTTGATCTACTTGGTTTTGATGAAAAGGCGAAGCTTGCAGCAGCAACTGCACTTGCGCAAATTTCCGAGGGACAATATGCCGAGTGTAATGCAGCGCAGCCCGTCAAAAGAATGGCTCGAGCGCATGAAAATGCAATCTTGTTCACCGATGCAGATATGTGTGTAGATAGTCCAAATCACAATCGACCATTATATGTGGAGGGCATACTTAATGGCTACCCAGTTAAGAGGACATTCATTGACGCTGGTTCTTCTCTCAACATCATGCCTAAGACTACATTGGAAGCTGCTGGTATCGACTATCATCGTTTGGTGAAGCAACCCATTTCAGTTAATGGCTTTAGTCATACTATAACGAAGACGATCGGAAGAGTTAATGTTGATCTTAAGATTGGGCCTATTCGTGGTATCGTTACTTTTCATGTGATTGATGCGCCTGTGTCCTATCATCTCTTGATAGGTAGGAAGTGGCTGCACGATCACAATTTAGTACCGTCGACTATGCATCAATGTATCAAAGGACATTGGAAAGGGAAGGATATATTTATTCCTGCTACGAAGAATCCTTTTGAGCATGATGAGACATATTTCATTGAGTCTACCTTCTTCAATGAGTATGCCGATGAAGGTGAGACAGCTATTGCTAGAGCTTCAGGTGTGCCATTACCCACTTGGGAAAAAGTTCAAGAGGGCCAACAAAAGAAAAGAAAGATGCGTGGTGTCGAGGCGGTAAAAAGAAGAACAAGCAGGTTGATGCTGTTGAAAGTTACGTCAGAGAAGATGGGCGGAGAGTATATCTCTTATGACGGTTTCCGGGTCTAAGGAAGTTTGTTCTTCCTCAGACCCTGTACCAATTCAAGAAATTCAGCCCGCTCCTCAACAAATGCAAGATCAAATAAAGCCACAAAATGAAGAAATTGAGGAATTGGATCTAGCGCGACCAGGAGAGTCGCCGCGGCCAATTTTTGTCAGCAAAGGTTTGTTACATGAAGTTAAGAGTCCTCTTATTGATTTGTTAAGAGAATATAGAGACGTGTTTGCTTGGGCATATGATGAGATGCCAGGTCTGGACCCTAGCCTTGTAGTGCACACACTAAATATTACCCCAGGCACGACTCCTATTAAGCAAGGACAACGAGTTTTCCGTCCTGAGGTGGAAGTTCAAATTAAGCACGAAATTGAGAAGTTGCTTCAGGCTTTATCAGACCAATCGAACACCCTACTTAGCTCGCGAATATCGTACCTGTTAGAAAAAAGAATGGTCAAATAAGGGTTTACGTGGATTTTCGAGATTTGAACAAGGTTTATCCTAAAGATGATTTCCCTTTGCCAAATATAGATACCTTAGTGGATGTCACTACAGGTCACGAATTATTTTTATTCATGGATGGTTTCAGCGGATATAATCAAATTAAAATGGCAATTGGAGATGCCGAGCGTACTGCCTTCCGAACTCCTGTTGGAAATTTCTATTGTCATGCCCTTTGGACTCAAGAATGATGGCGCTACTTATCAAAGAGCAATGACAGCCATATTTCATGATATGATGCATGATTTCATGGAGGACTACGTGGATGACATAGTTGTGAAATCAAAATATGCGTCTGACCATTTGGTCCATCTTCGAAAGGTTTTTGAACGATGTCGATTGTATAAGCTTCACATGAATCCTTTGAAATGTGTTTTTGGAGTTGCTTCAGGAAAATTTCTTGGATTTATAGTCCATATGAAGGGGATTGATGTTGATCTCGCAAAGATATAAGCTCTATTGTCTATGCCTTCACCTGCTACTTTGAAAGAATTGAAAACTTTCATGGGAAAGGTCTCTTATATTAGGAGATTCATACCTGCACTTGCAGAGATTTCATATTCCTTACATCAACTCATGAAGAAAGGAGTTACATTTGAATGAGAGCAAGTCCATGAGGATGCAATTCAAAGAATTAAGGGAATTCTCACTTCTTCTCACACCATGACTATGCCTATGAAGGGAGTACCGATGATATTGTATCTTACTTCTACTAGAAGATCCATCGGAGCCTTACTTGCACAAGAAATAGATGGCCAAGAACGGCCGGTCTACTATTTGAGTCGTTCGCTTCAAGGAAGCGAGGTCAAATACCCAGCTTGCGAAAAGCATTGTCTCGCGCTGGTGTTTGCCACCCAAAAGTTGCGTCACTACTTTCTAGCGCACAAGGTCAACCTCGTTACCCGATCAGATCCTATCAAGTACTTATTGTCACGACCAGCGTTATCTGGGCGTGTAGCGAAGTGGTTGTTGCTTCTCGGAGAGTTTGATATTACAATACAGGCTCCTAAAGCTATCAAGTCACAAGCCTTAGCTGATCTCCTAGCTCATTTTCCGAATGAAAGTGAAGATGTGATCACAGAAAGTATACCAGCGGAATTCCATGAGGACTCACTCATGATTGAAACAGAAGGAGAATGGTCACTCCAGTTTGATGGTTCATCGGGAAGTCAAGGTTGGGGAGCAGGAGTTGTATTGACATCACCCAATGGCCAAGAAATACCTTTGGCATTTAAACTTGACTTTCATTGCACTAATAATGAAGCTGAATACGAGGCATTGTTACTTGGGATCGTCTTTGCTTTGGAAGCTGGAGCAAACCATCTGTGTATTCGTGGTGATTCAAATTTGATCATTAAGCAAACTAATGGTGAATATGCCCTCAAGGAGCCAGCACTTGCGCCTTATAGGGCTGCAGTGCAAGCTCTAATTGGGAAGTTTGGAGTCGTAAGGTATGAACATACCAAGCGATCTACAAATCGTTATGCAGATGCATTGGCAACACTAGCATCCAAAATTCCGATGCATGCTTCAGATGAAAGCCTAGATGTTAAAGTTATCAAGAAAACCATTCCTTGCACAGCCTTGCAATTGTTAGAAGAAGATGAGGAAACAGGAGATGACTGGCGCGTTGGTATCAAGGCCCAATTGGCGCAACCCAATGCGGCCTCCATAGTTACCTTGAAGAATTTTGTTCACATCAATGGCGCCTTATACTTCAAAGGACCTGAGGGCGTTCTATCGCGATGCATCTGTGCGAAACAGGCTCGCCTAAAATTGGACAAGTATCATAAGATCTGGTGTGGGGAAGAAGGACCTCCCTTGTATCGTCGCATTCAACGTGCAGGGTATTACTGGCCCACAATGGCTAAGGATGCATCTCAGGTGCAAACATTGTCCCAAGTGCTCTGAGTTACCAGATGCAAAAGAATGTAATTTTGTCGCAAGTGCTGGAGATTGGCGTCGTCCGTACATCGATTACTTGAAGAATAATGTGCTACCAACTAATAATACGGATGCCAAATTAGTAAAAAGGAAGGCGCGCAAGTACCTAATGCATGAAGATGAATTGTATAGAGTTTCATTTATGGGAAAGCCTCTCAGATGCATTGCATCTCCTGAAACGGAACAAATATTAACTGAGGTACATGCTGGAGAATGTGGTGAACACCAAGGTGCGAGGAAGTTGTATTATCAATTACTTGACATGGGGTACTATTGGCCAACCATGGAATCAGACTGTTCCAATTTTGTTAAACGATGCGTTCCTTGCCAAGAACATGGAGATGCGATCCACGCTCCTGCGGTCGCACTTCATAGTCTAACAACACCATGGCCTTTTCATACTTGGGCATTTGATCTAATCGGTCCTATTCACCCCCGTCTAAAGGATGTATTTGGATCCTAGCTGGAACCGAATGTTTTACTAAGTGGGTGGAAGCTATTCCTTTAAAGAAGGCGACGGGACCAACAGTTGCAAGCTTCATTAAGGAGAACATTATATGCAGATTCGGGATTCCGAAGCGCATTCTTTCAGATAATGGCACTCCTTCATCAATTCGCATGTTCGACAACTGTTGGAATCATATAGTATTGATCATGTGAAGTCGACCCCTTATTACCCTAAGGGCAACGGCCAAGCGGAAGCTACAAACAAGACTCTTTTGAAAGTTCTCAGTCGTATGGTACATGACAACCATAAAGAATGGCATGATAAGCTATCTTTAGCACTTTGGGCCTATAGGACTTCGAAGCGGCGACCAACACAAGCAACACCTTTTTCGCTAGTGTATGGTGCCGAAGCAATTGTGCCCATAGAGGTTCTGATCCCTTCAGCACGACTGGCGATCAATGCTGAGCTTGAGCCAGATGCTTTACGCACAATAGATCTGGAAGCCTTAGATGAAAGACGAGATATAGCCAAAAACAACTTGATCAACTACCAACACAAGCTTGGTCTGGCCTATGACCGGTTGGTGAGGAAAAGGTCCTTTCAAGTGGGTGATGTTGTACTTCGTGCAGCCGAGCATGTGCGCCGAAGTATACCTGCACCAAAGTTCACGCCAAAATGGGAAGGTCCCTTCATTATACATGAAGTCCATGATAGTGGGTATTGCAAGCTCCTCAATCCAAAGACTGATGCTATTACAGCTCCTATAAATTTTCAATATGTAAAGAAGTTTCATATGTAATAGCATGATCAGTGATGATGATAGCTTGAATAATATGAGCTTGCTTTCACATGATTATTTGATCAATCGGGTTGGTTATATGATTATATTTGTATGTTGCTTGCTTGTAAGAGACTTGTCTCCTATGCGCGACATTTATTTATGTTACAACATGCAGCTTGTAATTGTTAAAATTTACTAAGCGCGTGGCATAATACATGCATATGAATTTTTTTAAGTATGTTATGTTAACCATCACATTTGATGGAATGGTCAAGTAGTGGGTAATACCCCCTTGACAATTCTTGTGAAATCAAGAAGTCTTTGCTCGCGAAAGAAATAATAATTTAAACGCGCAAAGTCATAACATATAATGTGCCGCTACATGAATCTTACATTCTAAAGCGCACGAGTTCATCGTATATGATACGATACCAAGTGAAGGGAACAAAACTAAGAGAAAGTAGCATCATGTGAAATATTGTGCATGAAACATGAAACAAAACAAAGACAAAGTTCATGAAGTTACATAACTTAACGCAATCCTTGAAAAAAAAAGTATCATGACCAATGTAATAATCTATTCTGTATAGAAGCAGTATCAAGACCCTCAAGAGAATTCTCCAATTCGAGTTGTGTCGTCAAGTTCAGCTTTGAGCCTCTCGTAACGTTGGATTAATGGTCGATGGTGCAATATCTTTTGCGCCTTGCTAGCAACACTCTCCAAGCTATCAATTTTAAACCCCAAGGCACGAGCACTATTAAAAGCTTGTACCAACTCTAAGTTAGCTGAAGAAAATGAATTCCATGGTCTACCTAGCAGCATACAAGCCCGACCTAACATCACAACCATAGCATTTGTGACTTCAGAACCAGGACAAATTGATCCTGCCCAAAAATCCCATCACGTGCATGCAACTCTTTAATGACTCCAAGTAAATAGGGGGACCAGGAATTCATAAAAGGAAACTCTCCCCTGAAGTTATCATGTGCGGGTGTGTTCTCCCCTCCAACTTGCTCTGGTATTTCATTACTTGGAAGAGCAAGAGTAGTATCCTGGTGTGCCAGGGGTTCAGAGGCATTATTACAAGGGACATCATCAATTCCCTCACCACAAATCTCCGCAGCTAATGCATCTGCATATGCATCAATGTCTTCCTCTTGTATGCTCTCATCCGCATGATCGCTTCTATCACTTCCAGAGCCGTCAGAAGCTTCCTCTTCACCAACCACGTCTTCATCATCTTCATCAGTCACTACACCATCACCCCTTGTTTGCAGTACTTTCCCAACACCATAACGATTAGGATAAGGGCAAATGTTTGGTGAAGAAGATTTTGATGAAACAAATATTTCGGAAGTGCCGATGTTCCTGTCACTAGAAACATCCCTATTCACCTCACTTTGGCTCGTGATATTGGATTGGCTTGTCCTCAGCTCATCCTAAAAAAAAAAAAAAAAGGGTCAATGATATATCAAAAGCATATAAGGAATCAATGATACAGTCAGTCAGTGTTAGTACCTCATGAACACGTGAACGTTTGATGCCTGATGACCTTGATAGGAGACCGTGTTCTTTGATTCTGGACTTGATTGAAAGCCTTTTTGTTTGAAAGCTGAAAGTAAAACTCAAATTTGTGTATAGAAGGCTCAGGAAGTGCTACTTCAATCTCTGAATTAATATAATTTTTAAACTCTTCCAGACAACGTGTCCAGTAAGTCATCCACCCATTGGAGATGACGCCAATACGATCACTAGATGGGAAGAAGATCTGTCTGAGGTTTGGATAAATACATTTCCAATTTTCTGGATGAAGTTCCTTACAACATTCATTGAAATCTCCAGTAATCTCAATACTACGAGGAACACCCTGATCAAATCCAAACTGACGAGCAACTCGATGGGGTAGATAGCCACAACACTACACTCAAGAAATTCTTCAGAAGAGTCACACCAGTCATGAAGTGAAGGGAGACTTCCAGGTGTGCACCAAATGATAAAACCCACCTCAGCAGTAGACAAATTGTCTGTTCTCTACCAAGTTAACCAAGTCTTCAGAACCTCGAGGATAAAATTCTGGGTACCATTCGTAACCAGCCACTTCCTTAGTATAAGGGGGAAATTATATTCCTGAACATTATCTATCACATCAATTAGCAATCCCAAAGGCTTTCTGTTCACCCATGCCCAAGCTCGTGGTTCAACTATATCAGGTTTTTCAAGTGGTGGATCATAGTATTTCTTGTAACGCTCAGCAAAAAATAATTGCAAGAATGTCATATCTACATAACATACCACCATGTACCGTCCCTTGGATCGTATCGAGGACTCATGGTAAAGATCTAATCGTCGATACTGTCATGCCCCAATAGTACCCTAGTAGTAATATATATATTATGATACAGTCGGATAACCCAGACGATATCAAATACACATATCAATACTAAAATTACTTTGGAAAGTGACGTGAGTTTAACAAAACATGATCTTTTTGGTTGCGTGATAAGAAACGATGAAAGTAAATAAAATCACAATACCATAATTAAATGCTACTGTATGAATAATAACTATTACAAACCATAAAACTATCTAAGTTCTTGGATAATAAAATTGATGCACTAACACTAATTAATACATATAAATAAAGAAACTACTTTTCCCTGTTTCCAAAACTCTTCCAGCTTTAGAATCATACCGGCTCTAAGCTCCTAGAAGCCACCAACCAAAGCTTAAGTGTCATACTGTAAGGACTGTAGGAGTGTAAACATAACCATGGGCTCAGTGAATAACTAGACTTATCACAACAAGCAAGTTATTGTCAATCATATGTAATGCATCAATCAAACACATGAACAATTACAAGCTTGGACAAACCTGAATCCAAACAGGATGGAGATTTACGCCCTCTCATCGGGGTTAAAGGAACCAATCCCTGAATCACCTTCCCAGGAGAAACTAAGCACACATGAAATCCACAATCCTCACAATTATTATCTCTTTATGTTAATGATGTTTTAAACACCCATTTCCTGTTTTGCGCCTTAGAAAATTCACTAAGTGTTAGACATTTCACAGCGATACCATGGGCGGCGTCCTTCGTTACCAGTTAGTTCCCATGGAACCGACAGAACAAAGGTAAACTTGCATAGAACTAATAGCCCCTGCCTAGAAAAACCAAGTATTACCAGAGAACCGAAATTCTAACACGTAGTAGGCGTTCGTAAAAACATAATGCAGGATGAGCAAATCATGCTATGCATGCACCATTTTACTTATGAGTTCGATAATTTTTAGTCAGGTTATAAGTATTCAACTTCATTCAGACACTCAACATGCTTCTCATACAGTAATTTCACAAGCCACTCATTATCACTTTTGATTGGTAATATTGATCAAACAAGTAATTACAAACAGCAAGCAAATCCCATAATCCCATATACATGCACGTTCATTATTATTATCTTTGTATTTTAATGTAACTAAACTACAATCACAAATAATGTAATAAGTCTAAGTTACTCACCTGCTCATATTGATCAGTCGTAGTAATCAACCGGGAAATCCTCGACAGTATCGAAATTTCCTATTAAGATGCAGTATTTGTCAATAATATTCATAAATAGAAATTTAAATTCCTATGAGTGTCTAAGTGTCCTATGTCGGTATTTGGTATTATTCTGATGGTTTATATTGGTTTCTTAAAGTAGTGATTCCTATAGGAAAGGAATTTATGTTGCTTGATTCTTTAAGTTTCTTTTGATTTGAGGATTATTTTAGAGGATCCCATTTAAACATTCATTTATATCTTCAGTTCTATTATAACCTATAGAAGTCTCGGTATGTATAATTTTCACGAATTTGTTCGTACACTTTTCTTGTAATGTAGGTCTTCTAATCATGTTTGTAAAGCTTGTTTTATCAAGCTTTATGTTCATATAAGGTCTTAGAAGCTTTAAACATGCATTTAGACTAGATGAGATGAAGTTTGAGTCTTGTTTTGTCCACTTTGTCCTTAAATCCGAATTTACTATTACCATGATCATAATACTTCTAAGTTGTTGTTTTTCTCTTCCAACAATATCTTAACATTTCTAACACATCAATCATCTATCCACTTGAATTCATTCAAGGATTAACAACTTTTTCCAATCACAAAACTTTCTTTCAATGCTCAAAAATCCATCCTAAGGTCTATTCATAAATTTAACAAGGATAGGTTGTAGTTTGGAGCTTACCTTGGATTAGAATGGAATGAGGTTGTTCAACTTCCTTTTAAAGAAAGAATTAAACCTAAATCAAAGATTAGATGATGAGTTTCTAACTAAACACATTAACTATAATGGGAGTTTACTAATGAAATCAAATATTCTCACCTTGTCAAGTTAATTTCCTTCTCTCGAACCCTAGGATAACTTAGGATTTTTTATTCGGTTTTGGTTGTTATTGATGAGCTTAATGTGTAGGCAAGGTATGGAAGTAGGCTAGAGGTTTATGGTTGCTCACACAAAGTTCCAAAGCTTTTATGTTGAAGGTGGTAAGGAAAAAGGAAAGTAAAAAGTGCTGGACGCACTTGTGGTTGTAGCTGGGATTTTGGAGTGTTTTTGTGGGATTTATGAGCTCAAATTGTGTCTAACTTAGGCTTATATACTTATACTAGGACTAGACTAAGTTTTAGAGGCTATGGAATGGGTTTTGGACTTGAAAAATGTCCACAAATGTAGCTGGGATTTTCTACACGATTTTACAAAGTTGGATGCAAAATTTGACTTGTGTTTGATAAATTTTTGTGGCTATCTTTGAGAGTCTTAATTGTATTTGTTTGGTAGCTAATTAATTCTATTTATGTGTGTAAAAATAAGGGCTCAAATTGGATAAAAATCGGGTCAAATCTGTTGAAGTTTGCAAGTATGAAAATCTGGAATTTCTAGAACAATCTACCTTGATTTTTGGACGAATTTTAGATCCGATTTTCTCATTAATTTTTGGTGTATGGAGTGTCCATTTGAAGGCTCCTTATTGGTGTTTAATTGGTCAAAATATTAGCTCATTTAAGCCTAAGAATATTGCAAAAATCGGAGTTAGATCTGGAGGTGTGTGCTGCTGTAATTGTTGAATTTTCTCTTCTGCTGCAGCTGTTCTCCTCCGATTTTTGCATGGATCTTTGAAGTGGTTATGGTTGTCTTTGTGTGCTGAAATTCTCCTCATTTATTGTTGATTACATGTGGAGGGTTTTGGTTGGTTTTTGGGTCAATTTCGTTTGAATTTAGAGGCTCAAATTTGGATCAAAGTCGGACAAGAAATCTTAGAGCTCTGTTTCCAGGTGCCCTGTTTCCAGCTCCTTGTTGTGTGTGTGTGGGAGGTGTGTGTGTGTGGAGCTGCTGCTGCTGCTTGTGTGTGTGTGTGTGTGTGGAGGATGCCCGATGGTACTAGCGCTGCTTGCTGGTCGTCCTTTGCTGCCTTGCGTCTCCTGCTGCTTGTGTGTTGAAGATGCTGTGCGTGGAGATGATGTCTTGCTCGAGGCTGGCTCCTGCTTGCATGCAGGGAAGTGGGAACTGTTGTACGCATGAAGGTATTTCAACTGTTCGGTGAACTCCAGCAGTGCGCGTGGGAATTCCAGTTGGTCGGTCATCCCGCAGCGCGTAAAGGATTTCCACTGCTGTTCAATGCTCCAAATCTTCCATTTGTACAGCGGTGCAGCGGTTGAAAACATCCGATGTTCTTCTTATATATATACATATATATTTAATAGTTATTATCTAAAATAATTTTTTCTTAAAAAAATAATTATTCCGTATAACCATATTCATTATATTTACTTATATCGAGATAATATTATGTAAGTTACTACAAAATTTTTTAGTTATTTGTATTTTCAAATTTTAGTTAAAACTTAACACGATTAATTATTTTTAGTATTTTTAACTTACGTGGTTAAATTTTCAAGTTTGATGAATTAAATTAGGAACCCAATCCTAATAAATTTAGAATTTCCTAACAATTAAAACAGCAGGTTTGAAATTTCCTTTTTAGATCTAAGGTGATATTATTGTTCGGTATTAGTGTTTGTTTATTTATAATCTATTGTTTTATACCGATAAGCTCTATAAATAAACTGTATCTTATCGGTTTTGAAATTTTAAAGCTATTTCTAGTTATATCTTGAATTATCAGTTCAAGACACGAAATCTCGTTTTTGGTATCTATTAAGGTCGAGAAAATTTTTATTCGGGTTTTTCAAACTAGGAATGAGTTTATCATAACTCATAGGTCTATTCTAGAATTTCTATCGGTTTCTAGATTTATTATCTAATTTTCGTTTTCTATTTTACTACTATGTACTATTGTGAAAATTTCCGGGTTTACAGATACAAAGACCCCAAATAGAAGAGGCTCAATGCGAAATGCTCTCCACGTGAGATACGGATTGCTAAGTGGAAGAAGCAAGGACTAATACTACCTTCAGGACCGTCAGGGAATACAAACAAGGAAGCCACAATGAGAGAAAGGCTATTAGCTCCTCCCTAAAAAAAATAAAAAAATAAAAGATGAGTTAAGACATGATTGGAAAAAGAATAGTATATGCTAACAAAATGATACGAGGATACTTACTTGCTATTGTAGCCAGGCCCATGGATAAGCTCACCTCCCTTTTCTTGCCCAAAGAAGTATTTAAGCCATGAGGAGAATGTGAGCTGTCTACGACTATCTACAGCTACTCCCATATGAGTCTCTAACAAGTCTACCAAGCTACTGTCCTCCTTAGAAATGTCAGCAGTAGTGATATCCGTTAGTCCTACATCGTGCAAGCCCAGTAGCATACATACATCCTCCAAAGTAAGAGTAACTTCACCCCAAGATGTGATAAAACTGTGTGTTTGAGTACTCCATCAACAAAGGATGGCTCGCCACATATCTGTATCAGTGGTGCGAGCAAAGCTTAACTTTGAGCTAATCCATATTGAATCACACACCCCGTCTTGTTGTAGGATACTTCCGTATCTCTCAATAATATGTCCTACCCAAGGACCCTATACATGTACAAATTATTTAAGACAATGAAATTGGCATTCTGAGAGAGGTAGCTCTTTCCTTTCATTTCTGAATCGTAATATGGAAGATGCATCTATGAGCGCTCTATTTCCTGCGCGAGATTCTTGACTTATGAAGCGCAACTCACCATCCACAGGTTGACGTGGAAATAAGTCCCGTTTTCGTATGTCTACCCAAAAGAAGTCTTTTGAAATTGTTGTGTCAACCCATTCATCTTGTGGTGATAGAACTTGTGGCACACAACCATCCGATTGCGTTAATATGTCACTTCTCTTCGCATTATTTAGTTTGTTCTTCTTCATCCTTCTACTCACCTTCATTTCCAAAGAAAGTAATGCAAGTGATGTAAAGAGTGTTGGTGTGCCACCACTTCAAAAGTAAAGGAGAGAAAATGCGATAGGAGTGATATCAAATATATCACCTGCATAGTAAGAAGATAAGATAGATTAGTTTCAACAACAAGGGAAGTTTCACTCATGTAGCATTTTATTATCATGAAGACATATATATTAAAAGTACACATATTCTTCGACAAGCATCAAGCTCACTTATGATGACTCTACAAGACAAGGCATTGAGCGAGCAAAAGATTATATACAATACATTTATTGATTCTATCTTTAAGATATTGCTCGAAGAAAGTCATTATAATTTAAAAGAATACGAGAGTTGTGACTAAAGAGCTCATGAAATCTAAAGAAATGAGATATTTGATTTCCCAACTGGGTATAGTTCTCAAGCTCAGTTTAGGGAGCTTTATGATGTGTTTGGTGAGATATCAAGAAACTATTCATGCATTAGAAGATGAAATAGGACAGTTCTAACACTATTTCATAAATTGCGCACATCTCTCTCATATGAGCTCCGTTTGAGGCGATTCAAAATTCTATGGAAATAAGAGAGGGAGATCTAAAACTTTCGTGTTTTGAGTTCCCATGAATTTGCAACACATCAATACAATTTTCATCTTGAAGTCACTACAAGTGCAGCGGTGACTTCAAAAAATTGCAGATTTGAGATAGTTTTGTAAATTGTGCACATCTCTCTCATATGAGCTCCGTTCGAGGCGATTCAAAATTCTATGGAAATAAGAGAGGGAGATCTAAAACTTTCATGTTTTGAGTTTTTATGAATTCGTAACACATCAATACAGTTTCCATCATGAAGCTACTATAAGTGCAGCGGTGACTTCAAAAATTGCAGATTTGAGATAGTTTTGTAAATTACGCACATCTCTCTCATATGAACTCCGTTTGGGGTGATTCAAAATTCTTTGGAAATATAAGAGAGATATATAAAACTTTTATGTTTTGAGTTTTTATGAATTCGCAACACATCAATACAGTTTTCATCATAAAAGTCACTACAAGTGAAGCGGTGACTTCAAAAATTGCAAATTTGAGATAGTTTTGTAAATTGTGCACATCTCTTTCATACGAACTCTGTTTGGGGTGATTTAAAATTCTTGGAAAGATGAGAGGGAGATCTAAAACTTTTATGTTTTGAGTTTTAGTGGATTCGAAACAAATTGATACAGTTTTCGTTATGAAGTTGCTGCATGATAGCAAAAATCCTTGATTTTCCAGATTTGACAAAGTTCACAAAAATGTGGATATCTCTCTCATGAGAACTCCTATTGAGATGATTTAAAATGATATAGAAAGCTAAATGAAAGATATACAACTTTTATGTTTTGGATTTTGAGAGATTACAAATGTATCAATGTCATATTTTGTCATGACTCTTCCGTATTAAACTGAGACACACAACATCATACAGCAGCTTCCATGAGATAAAAGGATTTGGTGAAATCCAAAACTATAGTAGCTAACCATAGAATGATATGTATAAACAGAAGGCCAAAACTATACAAGTCACAAAGAGGCAACATCAAGAATTCAGGTGCATGATTACAAGACATGTGAGCCATAATGCATACAAGTTTTCATGGAAGCACAACCTTGTAAAGAGCCAGAGTCTATGGAAAGAATTGGAGCTTCACTACCAAGGGTTGTCACT
The DNA here is from genome assembly GCA_024138025.1 of Combretum micranthum. Classification (NCBI taxonomy): domain Eukaryota; kingdom Viridiplantae; phylum Streptophyta; class Magnoliopsida; order Myrtales; family Combretaceae; genus Combretum; species Combretum micranthum. Next base: position 1,200 of record JAMXBD010002104.1, on the reverse strand, counting down.
CAAAATCACAGACATTGGTGTCCAAGATTGACAAGTGTCCACTCCTATGTTGATTTTGTAGTTTCCCAAGTTAGAAAGATTTGCATATGAAACATGCTCTACTACAAAAATCAATTTTGGATACTTTATGTTTGTTGAAACATGCTTAGTCAATGATGGAAATAGATGTAGCAAAGTCACAAGCCATGATTATAACCAAAATCCATCCCTATATTCAGTTGAAGCGAAGCAGACTCTTGCTACACAGTACAAGCTCACGGCAAGGAAGATGGGAAGAAAAAGCCTACTTGAAGGATAGAAAATACAAGAACATATCTTATTTCACTATGGATGTGAGATAGTTATCATTGAAAATTACAACATACTAAATGGTGTATATAAACGAAGAATATTATCCAAAAATGATAGATTCCAGTAGGCATCACTAAGAATTGTATATATATGGTTAAAGGCATGCTATGAATTAAGTGGAAAAGAATAGCAATATACTCTACGGCAACAACACACAACTGCAAGGACACATACAAGGCTACGCTAGGAATTAAAATCTCAGTTCAACATAACAGCAGCCTCTCAGAGAAAATGAACATACCAAAACTAACATGAGTTGTGTTGGTTTAACCTAAGGCTGATTCAAACAAAGACTCTAAAAAAAAAATAGAAACAAAGCAGAAGAGGAAAGCGTATCAACATCACCTATTCATGTTCTTTGACTTCAACATGGAGCTCCCGACAAAGAAGATGAAACCCCACCAGCTAGAAGCTCAATATATCGATGAACAAGACTAAATAGTGGTTGACTCCGGCTAGTTGGAGCTTGATAGCAACTAATCTATGAGTATAATCACCACGGTTAAGTTTTGAACATAAAAATACAAAGCTTCAGAGGTAGAATTTCTCAAATTCCTCTTCTTTAATGGTAGTATTGGTGCAGAGGAAGTAAAGAATGAGAGATATAGAGGAAGAAGGTAGAGTTATATGATAAGTAGAAGAAAAAAAAAAATGGAGGAAACATTCACAAATAGGACAAGAAGTGGAGAGAGAGGAATCAAAAGCACACCCGTATCATGACCCAAAATAAGCAGATTTTGTCCTTGCCAATATTGGAATAAAACAAACATGATCCTTAACCGTTTTGTACTATGACAATAGGATAGTGACACCTGATCAGCTGATGCACCTGCAGATGCTTTGAAGCTG
>JAMXBD010002103.1:0-239527 GCA_024138025.1 Combretum micranthum | reverse complement strand
GAAGAAGGGCAAGGATTAGCATATTAAAAGACTGAATTGATCGCTTTAGAGAAGGGGGTGTGAGATATATGATTGACCCACAAGTCCAAGCTGAATTTTGTAGTTGCAACCTTGAAAGATAGGTTATAGTAGCTTGATGTTTTGGGCGTTATCCATATTTGTTGCTTGTTATGATGTTTGCATTAGTATGACCTGATCTCGATTTCCATGTAGGGGCCTTTGTACCCCCCGTTCATGTTTTAATGAAAAGCTATATTATGTTTTATGAAGTTAGGATTTCCTTATTCACGTTCTTGGAATTACATTTCCTTTTATGATTACTCGCTTGTATAAGAACTTCCGGCAATTCCAAAATCTGATGGAAAAAGCTAATAATATTATTAGAAGATTATTTGACTGAGTTATTTAAAGGAAATACAATCACAGTAGAGAAAGAAGATGCTAAAAAAACAAACCACGGCAAACGAACCCGAAAAAAAAAAAAAAAAAAAACCGCCATCAACCCCACCTGTGACCTATGTTTGAGCCGCTCTATAAATGGCCTTAATATAATTGACATGAGCATTTAAGCCCATCCGATCATCTATGCCTTCCCTTGACCAGTACAAGCATGGTAGGAAACTGATGAGGCAAGTCCTTCTGAATGGCTTAGATAAGGATATATGTCGATTTTCGGGAACTAAATGGAGTCATGTTTGGGAATAAATATTCGCTTTCGAAGGTCGACGACCTGCTAGACTAACGACCAGGGATAAGTGCATTTTCAAGGACCGATCCTTGACCCAGATACCCTCAGTTAAAACACTGGGCCAAGGAACATACATGAAACCACATCTCGAATTATACAAGAACGTTATAATTCTTAATTGACGACATTGAAGTAACAATTGTCCTCGTTATATCTATGGATTGGATGAGCCGGGCGTGTAAGCCTTTACTAGATAAATTATGTGAAATTTTATGGATGATAGTCTTATCTACACATAGGCACGGGAGTAGCATGAAGGGTACCTATGCGTAGCATTACAAACTTTAAGAAAGCACAAGTTATACATCAAGTTCTCTCCGTGAAAATTCTGGCAGAGTAGGATTTCACTATGGACCGTAGGGTATCGAAGGAATATGTATCTGGGAACCCTGAAGGATAAAAGTACAATGGATTGGAAAACTGCCCAAACCCGCAAAGGACGTGAGAAGTTTTCCAGGATCGACAGGGCACTATAGAAAGTTGTTAGGGGTTCCGAGCCCTGGATCCAAAATGAATGGAGAGTTTACATGAGTAGAAAAGAGGGATCAAGGCCTTCAAGAACTCAAGCAAGGAGTTGTTTTCGCTCCGATATTGATATTACCCAATTCCTAAGAAACCCTACATAGTTCAGGACGGTGCATCAAGAGATAGTCTCGGATGTGCACTCATACAAGGGGGAAAAGTGACATTCTACGCTTCGAGATGGTGAAAGTTGCATGACCAGGTCTACCTTGTACCTGAATTGAGTTTACCCATAATGGCGTTCACTTTAAAGACGTGGGGTGCTACCTCCATAGGCGGAGGTCTGAGATCTATGCCGATCACAAGAGCATCAAGTATTTGTTTACAAGGGTAGGCACATGGTAGGATAATGGTTTAAACTAACCAGAGATTTCGATCTAGGGAAAGTAATCTCACTCAAGGAAAGCAAATGCAGTTGTTGATGTTATCAGTTGTAAGACTCACAACGAAAGTGGAAGTCTTGCATACAAATCCAAAGGAATTGGTGGGAAAAGTTGAAGGGATAAGTATCAAATTTACAAGAAAGGACGCTCAGTCAGAAACGGCGAACTGGATGATGAAACCCCCTTAGTAAGAATTAAGGAAGCTCAGCATTCTAATAAGATGATACGGAACATAAAGAAGGGAATTCAAGATGGAAAATATACCGAATACGCGATAGATGATTTGATGTGATAAAAACGATGGGACGGTGGTAGGTGTCAGATGATGAAGAGATAAGTTGTGAAGACAACTGTTTTTGAACAATTGAAAGGAGACCCTCGGACCCGATTGGAGGAATTTGATACCAGGGATTATCAAGGATTGCAAGAAGGAGTACGAATAATAGGAAGTGTTTAAAGGGGAAGGTAAGAAAGAAATCATAAGGAATTGGAGTTATGTTGCAATGACTTGATCCGAGAAGTCCAAACACTTCACCTGAATGATGACCCCAAACAAGGAGAAAGATATAATATTGGATAAGATACAAGGTTGGCAATGTAAGGGAAAGCATTACCATACATAGTGTCCATGACTTCGATTCAAGTGTTACCTTTGTGGGGACCTCAGTTATACGGTTGAGAAGTGTTCCAAAAAGATGACTACCGTAGGCCTTCCTTATACAAAAACGGAACATCCGGCTAAAACATACCCTGAACGGGGTAACCCGCATGTTGCTTCATGGAGTCTATCAAGGAGGAGGAGGAAGGAATATGATAGGAATGAAAACAACCTTCCCACCTATGTGATGCGGGGAAAGACTAATGATGAGAAGCAGGAGTCTTTTGCCATGGAAGGAAGCAAGGACCAGAGATACAACTCGATACCAGGTTAGTGCTATACCCATAGAATACCACATATTCTGTCCTACCAATAAAATCAGGGAGACTGGTTGTTAGAAATACCCTCGGATTAAATGGCTCGACAAAAAAAAAAAAAAACCCGAGACCCTCAGAAGCTAGAAGGAGCCAATGATGGAAACTAAAACAAAAACACGATTGATTCAATGAATTCCAAGACACCCCTCACATAACTTCTTGTACATGAAGAATTTTGAAAGATCGAACATCTATAAAGAACGTGACGCAAAGCTTGGAATCGCAAAGAACCTAAAATCTTCGTAAGAAAATTTTACGATAAAGGAATGAAATCTTTTGATTTCACATCCATCAAGATAATTAGGATCATAAGGAGTTTAAGGCACGGTGACCTCAATTAATCAGAGAAATATGAATCTCAAAGTACGATATTGTATATACAGTTACATAAGAATGGGAAAAGCGAATCCACAACCTTCATTGGTCAAAGTAGTCGTGCCGCATAAGGTCGTGTCGTCATGAGTCGTTCCGAGTAGTTTGAGTCAAGTCGTCTATGGTCAAGAGTCAAGTCTGTGTCGTTTTCAAAAGAGTCGTGTGAGTGAAGGTTGGAATCGCTAAGTCAATTCTTATTAATTTATATATGCTATAATTCGAAGAATATCTATCATACAAAATCTAAAAATGGTGAACCAAAGCATAAAACGGTGCAAGAGACATAACTAAAATTTACAATTCTTCATCTATAAACGATACATACGTAATAAGTTTTGCGGACAAAACTTTCTCTAAGGTGGGGAGGATGTAAGCCCTGGAAAATTTCAGTAAATAATTCTAAAGATGGACCTTGAAAATAAAACCCTGAAAGTCACTCCGAATTAAAACTGAACTTCGATAAGTCCCAAATTTCGAACAAATCCGAAAATTTCTGAATCGTGAGAAAAATAAGAAATCTCATAAATAAAATAGCAACTCAATATACTTCCATTCTAAAACCCCTACATACGACAAATTTTATATTTAACTCCAAGTTATAAATTCGGGTAAAATAGAGCCCTAAAACAAATTATTAAGAAGTAAATAGTGATTAACCTTCGGGATAAAACTCAATCCAAAGAATTCCGAGAACTGAGAGATATTAAATAATTATGAAAATCAACCTTAAAATAAATCTCACCAATCAGATATGTCGTATAAGTATAAAATATCATTTCCAAATTGGCAAAGGTGTAGACCGGAAAGTCAACCGGGAAACCTAAGTCCCTGAAACTCCCAAGAAACTCCGTAGTCTGGATCCGCAATTCCGTGTGTTCCTAAACCAAGGAGTGGAATAAGGAAAAGGTGTAATTGGTTCGTATTAAGCCTAGGATGCTATAAAGGATGAGATCAACGAGTTTTCGACCTATTCCAATCTGGTCAAGTGCCGACTTCGAAAAGCGGACCCTGGGATTCGAAGTGTTAAAAAAATATGTTATTAATGCCATTAGACTCATATTTCTATAAGGATCTCTAAATTATTAGTTTTACAGATTTTCAAATAGCTAGAATTATCCGATTTTGCAAATTTACTTGTGTTTCATTACTACCGGTAATTAGTGAGTCTTCTAGTACGGTTTAATATTATTAGTTACCTAATTATTATTATTATTATTATTATACCCTAGTTCTCCTGGTGATCGGATAAACTTCGGAAACCGAGAACGAAACCCTATATCGGCCTGGTTCGAGCTTAGTGAGAGGAGCTTAGAAACCCTAGATCCGGCTTTCCTTCAATTTCATAACAAAGGAAGTTTTATAGAGTTATTGAATATGAATTATTGTTCTAAAGTATATTTTAAATCTTTGAAAGTTTCAAATTCGGGAATTTTTCAATTCCGGGCCTTCCCGAGCTCAATTACGGAAAAGCGTGCCCCGGGACCACAAACTCAGAAAAATGTTTTGGAATATTCATTAGAACCGTAATTTTATAAGGATTTCAAAAATATCAATTTTATAATTTTTCGGGCTATAAAAATTACAGTTATAGTCTTTTCCCGTGTTTTCGTTACAATCAGTAAAATAGATGTCTTGTCTACTATTCACAAGTACAACCTACACTACACACTACCCATACCCTATTCTTACATCCTTACAACTACTCAATTATATTTTCTTTTCCAAGAAATTTTTGTCTCCTACTAAATTATCACTTTTATTACATTTTATTACACAAATTTCAAATTTAAACAATTTCAACTCACTCCCTCTCTCCTCCCTCCTAAGGCCGGCGCAACCCCCCTTAATTCCCCCTCTATTTTTTTTATTTCACTCATTTTTAATACAAATAAACCCTTAAACACTTAATAAATAAACCCATTTCTACTCTCTCTCCTCATTTTTACTCATTCCAAATTTTTACAAGAGCAAAATCCCCTCTTCTTCTTCTTCTTCTCTTCTTGCCGTGAACCACACCACACACACACACATCCACTCACAAGCTTATTTTATCTTCTTTTCTACTTCAAATCTCTAGTGGTGATCCCGAATACGACGATACCCTATCACCCGACTACCGTTATTAAGAGACCGGCGTACCATGGCCGAGTGAGTACTACTTCTATTCTCAATTATTGCTTGTGATTATACTGATAGTAGCACTAGTTGTTTAGGCAAAGATAAAAAGATGATTATGCATGATGGGGTATATGGGAATTATATATTTGGTTGCTGTTGATGTGTGAATGGAACTTAAGGAATATCAAAACTGGGTGTTAAGCTATTGCTTGTTTAGCTAGACTTTATATTGATTGTCTGCGAATAATTGTTGGTCACCTAAAAGAATTGAATTAATCTATATTCGACTTCAATTATAATTGGATTCATTCATATCACGAAGGGATGGAGCATTAGCATTGGTTGGTTTTTCGTGATCCATAAAACGAATATGTTGGTTAATCGTGATCCATAAAACGAATATATTGGTTAATCGTGATCCATAAAACGAATTTTTATTTTCAGTTGACCGTGAGCTTAAACGGCGTCGTATCGCAGGATTCGTTAATCTGCTAACCCGGGATGGAGGGCGTAAGTCCATCCACATATGATCTCCAGTTAGTCATATGTTTGTTGAACTCATTCGTTTGATGCATTTCACTTGGTTGATTAATTACTTGCTTGAATGTTTTGTATTAATTGTGATTCGGAAGTTTTCACTCACTAAGCTAGCGTGGCTTATACCCCGATAGTTTCCTGTTGCAGTATGAATACCTTTGGTTATCTCCGAGAACCCGTGGACAACAGGTACAACTCTTAGCGGTTAAGGAGCTTTTGTTAGGCCCGGGACCTAAAAGTAGAAATGGATTTCTAATCCTGTATTCCGGAACCGATGTCTGCAGGATAATACAAGGAACTTTGCGAACTCGAGAATTCTTAGTATTGTTACCGGGATATGCCCCCTAGTTCATGTAATAGGATAATTCTCTGTAAGATAGTCATGATTTACATTCTTGTTGCTATGTGTGTCTCCTTAAGCTACTACGAAGCAAAGTATGGTCTATGCATGTTGTGAGTGAGCCTTACACCCGATATTCAAACTCATGGAAAGACTAAGGTTGTCTTACTTGAGTTTAAATGTTGAGTGTGGCGGACTGTCACGTGTAGGGCACACTTTGGGGCGTGACAAAGTCAATGTACTTTCCTACTTGGGTTTCCCTTTTAATCTTTTGTATCACTTCGTCATACCTTTGGGCTTCTTTGATTCTTTCTATTAGGGTCGGTTCCAATGCCAGGTTGGCTATCTCAAGCTCAGCACTTTGGTCTATGAACTCAATCTTTAATTTCTAAAAATCCCTAATTAGATCCCTTTGACTTGTGATCAAGGCGGCTACTTCCCCATAATTTTTTCGACTTAGGGCATCCGCGACTGCATTAACTTTCCCTGGACAGTAATTTATTCCCAAATCATAATCTTTTATCAGTTCTAGCCATCTCCTTTGTCTTGTATTTAGCTCCTTTTGTGTGAACAGATATTTAAGGCTTTTATGATCCGTGTATATCTCGCACCTCTGTCCATATAAATAGTGTCTCCATAGTTTCAAGGCGAAGACAACTGCGGCCAATTCCAGATCATGTGTAGGGTAATTCTGCTCGTGAGGTCTCAACTGTCGAGAAGCATATGCAATAACTTTCCCTTCCTGCATTAATACATCTAAGGCCATTCCTTGAGGCGTCACTATGCACCGTATAGGACTTTTTGGGTCCGGTAGAACCAAAATCGGTGCCGATACCAGTCCGTTTCAATTCCTGGAAGCTCTGTTCCCTCTTATCTATCCAAACAAATTTCTCATTCTTTTGGGTCAATTGAGTCAGTGGCTTGGCTATCTTCGAGAAATCCTTCACAAACTTGCGATAGTAGCCAGCCAATCCCAAGAAACTTCTTACTTCAGTAACCGTTTGTGGCTGTTTCCATTCCACTACAGCCTTAATCTTTTCGGGGTCAACTGATATCCCATCACCAGTTACCACATGTCCAAGAAAAGATATCTATCCAACCAAAAATCACATTTGGACAATTTGGCGTACAACTTGTTTTCCCTTAAGGTTTGCAACGCCAAACGAAGATGTTCCTCGTGTTGTTCCTTGGTCTTCGAATATATTAGGATGTCGTCTATGAAGACTATCACACATTTATCCAAAAGTGGCTTATAAACTCTGTTCATAAGGTCCATAAATGCAGCTGGTGCATTAGTCAGCCCAAACGACATCACCAGAAACTCGTAGTGTCCATAACGAGTACGAAAAGCCGTCTTTGGTATCCTCAGGCTTTATTCTCAACTGATGGTATCCCGAACGCAGATCAATGCGTGAAAACACAAGCCCCTTGCAGTTGATCAAACAAATCATCGATTCTTGGCAGAGGATACCGATTCTTGATAGTTACCTTATTCAACTCAAGATAATCAATACACAATCTCATTGATCCATCCTTCTTCTTTACAAACAAGACAGGTGCGCCCCATGGCGACACACTTGGTCTTATGAATTTTGATCCAAAAGTTCCTGCAATTGTGTCTTTAACTCCTTTAACTCAGCCGGTGCCATCCGGTATGGTGCTTTGGATATCGGTTCGGTGTTTGGAGCTAAAACAATCTCAAAATCAATTTCTCTTTTTGGTGGTAATCCCGCAAAATTTCTGGAAACACATCCAAATATTCATTTACCACCGTATATCCCTTTCTTCCGAGTTTCCTCTTCATCCAAAACACCTTCAATAGGTATTATCTCTTCATCCTCCATCATCAATTCAAAAGAGTTTAACCCAAACCTTCTTGGGACTAGGGTCTCTCCCACAAATTCTACTTTTCCTCCCGATTGATCATAGAAACACACTGTCCTCTTTGGCAATCCACTACTGCTTTTACCTTACTTAGCCAACTCATTGAGGATAACTTCGTATTTACTCATCTCCAATATTATTAAATCACTTTTGGAGTGGTGCTCGTGAATTTCCAATGGACAGTCCTTTATCAATTCTCGGGTTGACACAACGCTTCCAGTAGGTGTCTTAATCCTCAAACTAACAGTAGTTGTGGCTATAGGTAATCCAAGTTGATTAGCCAAACTAGTGGTGATGAACGAATGTGTGCTCCCGTGTCAAACAAAACATAAGCCTCCATTTTATTCACCCGTATGTGACCTGAGGTCAACAAACATCCATCACTTATCAACCCTAAAACACTCTCAAACTACCTACATGGGGTTCTTACTTCCAGCTTTCCCATAAACATATTTAATTTAATTCAGACAACAATTCAAATTAATAAATTAAATTTTAACTTAAGAGGGTTTCTGTTACTAACCTGTCACCAGGCCGCCATCCGGCCGTCGCTTTGATCCAAGGCTGCCAATTCCACTTCCTCATCCTCATCTTCCTCTACCATCCATTGGCCTTCAAAGTTATATAGCCTCATCCCATGCATTGCCGAAGCTGCACGGCTCCCACTTTTATTACCCGACCTCATAGGGTTGGTATTGCTCGAAGTCCCAAAGGGTCGAGCGGCTACACTTTTGTTGGGAACATTCAGAGGCCAAGTGCCCCTTCTCCTTGCAAATAAAGCAAGTCAGGCCATCTTCTTCGGGCACGTATAAACCATGTGGCCAGCATCGCCACAGAAATAACATTTGTTCTTCAACAGTGGACACTGCCTAGGAGCATGAGTCCCCTTGCATTTCCAACAAGTGACATTGGCCTTAATGGGTCGGCTTCCACTAGAGTCATCCTTAAACCCTGGTACGGTCTGTACCTCTTTCCTTTGAATCCTGAACTTGAGGCGTCAAACGGCCTTTTTCCAAATACTCTCTTTGTCAGGTTCCTGGTATTTCCTTTTTCTGGCCCCTTCAATCACTCGGCCTTTTCCACCATCTCAGGGTAGGTCCTTACTCCAAACTCTTCCAATTTAATCCGCAACTCCTCATCTAGGCCTCCCAAAAATACTTGCTTCTTCAACTCCTCACTATCCCTGAAAGACTCAGGTGCATATTGCAGCAAGTGGACGAACTCAGTCTCATACTGTTCCACAGTTCTCCCCTTTTGTTTAACATGGAGGAAGTCAGCACTATACTTTACTCTCAAGCTGGAGGGAAAGTAATTGTCCAAAAATTCCCGCGAAAAGATTCCCATGTAACGGGGAAGGCAAGCTTCTTCTCTTAGAGTCCCACCAGACCCTCGCATTATATCTCAACATATAAGTTTCATATTCCACTTGTAAATAAGGTGGAATCTCATATGCAGCAAAAGATCGCTCAATTTGAGCTAGCCAATCCTCGGCTTCATCTGGTTTACCAAACACTCCATCAAAATACCGGTTACTCTTAATGAAGTCCGGTAAAGAGCTTCGGTGAGGTCTTCGGTATGGTAGAGGTGGTGGCATGGGCACATTGTAGGAATGCTCCTCCTGTGGAGCAGGTGCTTCAGTAGTCACTTCCCTGTGATCTGCAGGTGGTGGATGTGGAGCAGAATCCCAGACACTTTGTCCTTGGTGCGGGTTCTGAACCGGGTTTTGGTTCTTGATGAATGTATTCAAGAGATTGGCCAATTGTCCAATCGCATTCAACACATCACCCTGCTGATTCTGAGGTGCAACTCTTGAGGATTAGGTTGAGGTACGGCCGGTTGGTCGGCTTCGTTCGGGAGAGATTCCTGCTCCGATTCCGAATGTCGTTTGTCTTTACACATTGTTTAATAAATTTTAGTATTCTTAGGACGTTTTAAATTTTTAAGGAAATTAATTGTCAACAAGATTCAAAATTTTGGGAATTCGGAAATCAATTTCAAAAGGAATTGAATTTCATAAGCTTCATATAATCATAAGGAGAAACAAAGAATTTACACATAGGGAAATAAGTTGCAATCTCAAAATAATAACATGAATGAATGAATGCTCATGCATTTATGTGGTTAAATTCTTTATGTCTAATGTCTAGCATGCATGCTTTCCACAACTTTTTCCTTTGAAATAAACATGATCCTTCATTACTTTAGCGAGCCATACAAAATATTACATCAAAGATTTCTGTCCCCAAAATTTGGCTAGCTACTCTAGTTCCGATTCTAAACATTTTCCCTATTCCCGAAAGCACAACAAAATACAGGGAAAAAGAAGGAATAAAATACTAACTATCCTGAAATCCTAAGGCAAATTGGCATCCCGCATTGCCTACTACAAAATAAGAAAAACAAGGACTTCACTTGGACTTCATGGGTTAGCTATCATCTCAGCCTTCACTCGTCACTAGTATCATCGGAGGTCGAACTAGGAGGTCGTCTCCTACTAGAAGAACCACCATCGTCCTGTCGGACGAACAGACTAAGGTATTCCCTTACATTCATCCTCCGCCTCCTAGCGGGTCGGACTAAAGGCTCTTGATCTTGTTCTTCACTTTCCTCCTCTTCTTCGGTTCCTTGCCCTCCCTCGGCTCACTTCTTCCTCATCACCTCTCTTCGGGTTCGCCTACTTGGTTCTCCACTATCTCGGGTTCTCTCATAGGCTCTCCACCCACATTTTCAACTTCCATAGGCTCGGGGGCCACGGGTTCTACTACTGCCAGATCAAGCACAGGTGGATATTCACCCTCAATATAAACATCCCTCCATAACATGGGATCTAATTCAGGTTCTACCCTTCCACTATCTGGTATCTCCAATACTCGATTAAAATCCCACACAATTTGATTAGGTTCCGGATTCACTCCACTTCCGGCTCAATGGTGGGGTAGGGGTTCTAGGGACTACATTTTCCTCCCAATTAGGATCCTCCTCGGGGTCCTCTTCTTCTTCTTCCTCCTCTACCTCTTCATTAACTTCATTACCCTCTCCAATCACAGTGCACCATTCAATTGCATACCTATGTCACTGGCTGGTGGTGGAGCAATTACACGTGGTGGAAGAATGTCTAAGTAAATTGCATGCCATGTAATATGGTTCCAGGCATCCGCTATGTTCCAATCATGGTGGTCATACAAGTCATCATGGGCATACACATATAGAGGTCCTATAGGGATCCACACCCTAAAGTCTGGAGGGGTCCGGTTTCCCCCATTCTTCAAGATAAAAGTAGCTTCCCTAGTCATGGGCTCATGCCCATATTCTACCATGATTCTTTCTAAGGTATAGATTGTCTCCAACTTAGTCCAATTCCTTCTCCCATAGGATCATATCTCAGTTGGTCGACCACAGCGGCCCATCTAGTGTATCTCAACCCTTCTTTCCACAATTTGAACATCTCCCCTATAGTCGGGGTGCCTGGCTAGAGCAAAATCCTCACACAGCTCTCTTAATCTCAATCTGTATTCCACCATGGTCTCATCGGTTCTCTTGGTGAAATTTCTAGCCCGTTCCCTGGTCTCACCCAAGGAGACCTACAACAACATAAGACTCCTAATTAGACTTAACAAGGAAAAATATTTCAACTCCATTTGAACCTATTAGTTAGATTTCTAAGTTTGGTTTCTTTTAATTCTATTGTCTTGTTTTATAACCTAGTGCTCTGATACCAACTTAAACTGTCACACCCCATAGGGTATCCTAAACGTAACAGCCCGCCACATACTATATAAGACTCTCGAAATTCTATCCGAGCCCTTCGGAGTCTTGTATAGATGTAAAGCGTCCCTTTACGACAATAGAATACTCGATCAATGGAGTTAAGAAGTTTAATGTGGCATTCATTAGCCATAGATAATAAACCAAAACACATATATACTTTACAAAGTCTAAGGGGCATTCCCCCGCAAAATAATATTAAGTCCATTACAGTCATCCAGAGTCCTTTAGTTTCCAACGGAAGTCTAAACAAAATCGAAATAAACTTCTAAGGGAAACTCCTAGCTCCGGTACCTGAGCTGTAGCCTGCCTTGGCCTAAGCCAAATGAATTCATGCTGCAACAAGTAAAAACTATAGGGGCGTAAGCTAACTAGCTTAGTGAGTGAAAACTTCCATATCACAATTAAGACAAATCATTCAAGCAAGTGGTTACTCAAACAAATGATATGCATCAAGCAAATGAGTTCAACAAACATATGACCAACCGGAAATCATATGTGGATGGACTTGCGCCCTCCATCCCGGTTAGCAGATTAACGAATCCTGCGGTACGATGCCGTTTAAGCTCACGGTCAACTGAACAATAATTCGTTTTATGGATCACGATTAACCAACAATTTCGTTTATGGATCACGATTAACCAACATATTCGTTTTATGGGTCACGAAAAACCAACAAATGCTAATGCTCCATCCCCATCGTGATGAATGATGGTCCAATTATAATTGAGGTCCAATATAGATTAATCCAATTCTTTTAGGTGACCAACAATTATTCGCAGACAATCAATATAAATTCTCGCTAAACAACAACAGCTTAAACCCGGTTTCGATATTCCTTAAGTTCAACTTCACATATCAACAGCAGACAAGTATATAATTCCCATATACCCCATCATGCATAATCATTTTTATCTTTGCCTAAACAACTAATGCCACTATCAATACAATCACAAGCAATAATTGAGAGCGGAAGTAATACTCACTCGGCCATGGTACGCCGGTCTCTTAATAGTAGTAGTCGGGTGGTAGGGTATCGTCTTGCTCGGGATCACCTACCAAATAAGAACAACCTAATAAGAATCTCATCCTAAACTAATTCAAGCTATGCATCTAAACTACACAAAATCGGAATTCTCGCTATTTGCGGAAGTTCCAACTTAAAACGCCATAACTTGGTCATTTTAACTCGGAATTTCGCAAATTTTATATCGATTTCTATCTATTCGAAAGATCTATCTATTTCTAATATTATTTTCAAGTTTTGAAAACATTAAGGTCACGGAACAGTGGGATCAGATCTGTTCTGTAACTTTCCTCTTTCCGAAAAATTGTTTCGCAATTGGTAAAAATGTTTCTAGTTGATGATTCATGTATAGATGGTATATGAATGAATTCCTAGTATGAATGTCATGTAATGAGTTCAATATATGCATGGTCTTGATGATTTTTTGATGATGAACTCTTATGAACTCCTAATTATCATAAAACTCCATGATGGTCACTTCAAAAAATCTATTCTTTCCAACTTTGCATTCCCTAGGGTTTTTAGGATTTTATTCTTGGAATTTACTTTTATCTAAATAAAAATGAGTCTTAACATCTATACTATCCATGACCTTCATTTATGCATAAAAATCCACATTTTTCACTTGGCAAATATGTTTTTAAACAAGCTTTTCACAAAAATCCGAATTTTGGAAATTTTCTTTTCTTGCATTTTTCCTATGAGAAAACTTGTTTAATGCCAAAATTTGAAGCTTTATTATATCTATTGTCTAAGGACTTCATTTAACTCATAAAACATTAATTTAAGCTTGGAATACTAAGTGTTTATGTAGGCATTATTCCAAATTACGAATTTAACAAACTAATCACTATCTCAAATTTTCCATTCTAACTCCACTACTTGTTTTACATATTACTCATGCCTAAACTATTCAAACTTGTAAAAATCATTCCTTAAAGATACCTATTACATATACTCTTCATTTTTCATGTAAAATATGAGTTTCAAAGTGGTTTTAGTGGTTTTTAAAATAGGGTTCCAAAATCATCCGAATTTTCATAAACATTTCTAGCAAAAATCTTTTCTTTTTCAAGTTTCTTGCTTCATATACATGAAGATCTATCATCTAACACATCTATCACATGCAAGTCTAAGCTTTTATGATCATTAATGCATGAAACTCAAAATAATCATATGAACATAAATGTAGATGAAGGCATAATGTCTAAACACTAGATCTACCATATAGTGCATGAATCATGAGTTTCATGGCATGAACATAACTTTCTATGCTAGATCTCTACTTTAATGCATGAACAAGATGATATTCCAACAAAAACTCTTTTAAACACTAGATCCACTTCTTGTGATGGCTTGATTTTGTATTAGTGTTTTCATGTCCCTGCACAATGCATTGGGATTAAATGTGGAAAACACATAAGAATGGTCTTGCCATTACAAGATTTAGGACTAACAAAGCTTGGAATCAACATCTAATGGATGATTTGAAGAAGAAAAGAAGATGAAACAAACTTGTGGAAGTGTGCATGTGTGTGTGTGTGTGACGGCAACTTTAGAGAGGGAGGGAGAGAGTTTTAACCTTTGAAAAATTTTGAAAGAGTGAAAATGAAGAGAGAGTAGAAAATGAGTTTATATATCATGTGCATTAGGGTTTATTTGTAATAAAATGAGTAAAAATAAAACAATTTAGGGGAATAGGGGAGGGGGTGCGCCGGCCGAGGGGGGGGGGGGGTGTGAGAGTGAGAGTTTGAAATTTGATAAAATTTTTATTTATGTAATAAAATGTAATAATTGTATTAATTAATTAGGAAACAAAATTTCTTGGAAAAAAAATTGTAATGAGTAGTTGTAAGGATGTAAGAATAGGGTATGGTAGTGTGTAGTGTAGGTTATAATTGTGAATAGTAACAAGACATCTACTTTACCGATTGTTGTAACGAAAACACGGGAAAAAGGCTATAACTGTAATTTTTATGCTCGGAAAATTATAAAATTGATATTTTTGAAATCCTTAAAAATTTCGGTTCTAATGAATATTCCAGAATATTTTTCTGAGTTTGTGGTCCCGGGGCACGTTTTTCCGTAATTGAGCTCGGGAAGGCCTGGAATTGAAAAATTCCCGAATTTAAAACTTTCTAAGATTTAAAATACAATTTAAAACGATAATTCATATTCATTTACTTTATAAAACTTCTTTTATTATGAAACCGAAGGAAAGCCGGATTTAGGGTTTCTAAGCTTCTCTCACTAGACTTAAACGGGACTGGATTAGGGTTTCACCTTTCAACTCCCGAGGTTTACTTAACTACTGAGAATACCGGGGTTTACAATTTGTGTGATTTAAATAAAGGAAAATTGAAAGAAATTGAGTGGGAGAGAGAGAGTGTATGCGCCGGCCATAGCATCAGAGAGGGGGAGGAGAGATTTTTTTTTTTTTTTTGTATTTTTGTTGATTAAATAGAATAATAAGTAAGGTAGATGTGAAATAAAGTTATGAGAAAGGTAAAAAGTAAAGCCAATAGGTTATGATGTTGCAAGAGTAGGTGTTAGAAAAAGTAGAGATAAAAAAATAGTGTAGAATAGTAATGAATAGTGTAATGTAAAATAGATATGACTAATAAAGTATTGGTAGTAAGAAAAAACACATATAATTGCGATATTTGTTATTTTTACTTACCGGCAAATTACAAAATTGATATTTTTGAAAACCTTATATTTTTACGAGTTTAACGGTATATCCATAATATTTTTTACTATTTCGAGCCCCGAGACACGTTTTTCAAGAACTGTATCCGTTCGGGTTTAAAACGATTTACGGTTTTACTAATCTGGTCTTTTTAAGTTTCCTTATGTAATTACGAACTATTCTATATACTAAACTTACTTACTTTCTTAGGGTTGCATATACGGGATTGTAAGCCCCTAGATTTTTTCGATAATATAAGCAAACCCTAAAACCGGAAGTCAAAACGAAACCCTAAAGTTAACCTAGTTACATGATTAGTCTAGTGAGTCTAAATCCGACAATCCCGTGTTCTTAAACCCTAGAAAACGAAATTGAAATAATTGTGGAATATGGCTCGTAATAATATATGAAAGCTTAAAAATATTAGATTCGTAATTTCCAAGTGTCCTTCGGATCCAAACGGGATCAGTTTTCGAAAACTGTGCCCCGGTGCACCGGATAGTAAAAATATTCTGACAACACCAATAGATTCGTAAAAATATAAGGATTTTAAAAAGATCAGTTTTAGAATTTTTTGATAACTAAAAATATCATATATAGGCCGTTTACGCGTATTTTCTTTACTACCGATATTTCAATTATCTAATCTACTATTCATAGTACTTTTCTACTATTCATCTATCTCTATTTTTTCTTAAACTCTATTTTTACACACTACCATACCTATACCTTACAATTTACCTTCCCCATACAACGTTAATCACATCATATTTTACATATTACTTCTTTTTATTACAAAACAACAAATTTAATTAATTTTTCTTCCTCTTCCAAGCCCTTGCCGTCCACCCTCTCTCTCATATCACTCTCAATTTGTTTTCTTTTTCAATTTATTTAATTACATCTAATTTCCACTCTAAAAATCTATAAATACCCCTTTCCTCTTTTATTCTTTCACACAACACAATTCATACTAAAACTCTTCCAAAATCACTCCATAATACCTCTTTCTGAAAATCTCTCTCAAGTTCTCTCTTTTCTTTAGAAAACCCATTCCCACATATTACTACAAACCATTACATTCTTCTTCAACAAACACATAAAACCTTAGGTAAAATTTCTCTTATTCACTCATCATGTTCATACAATTTAACATGAGTTTAGTGTATGTTTCTTAGACTCATGAGAGTTAAAGAAGCAATAATATATTCATGTTTTGTTCTTGTTCATGTTTTTATTTTCTTTATGTTACTAATATGTTGTTGTTATTATTTTGTTTCTAATCTAACTTATATAAAGTATTATGTATATTATGTATATATATCTATTTAGAGCATATAAGCTCATTTTTTATTTATTTACTTTCAAGTTATGCAATTTATTTATTTCATGTAATTATTAAGACTAGTCTTTCTAGTCTTAGACTTGTCCATATCAAGTCAAAACAATTTTCTTTTTTTGCTTTTCTTTTCTTTTGGGACTAGTATATTTCTTAGTCCCGAATACCTTTGATGAAGTTAAGGTTCCCAATACTTGACTTTACTTTTATGCTCTTATATAATTTATCTTATTATGTTGTTTTTATTATATTTCTCATAGTTACATATTCTCATTCATGCATGAACATATTGTTATTGTCTCAACCATAATGAAAATGAGTTTTATTAAGTAATAAAAATGAACTCTCCTTAAAAATAAATTTTGTCACATAAGGAATAATTTCTATCTTACAAATATTTTCTAATATTAGATAAGTTTAGCTCAAGTTTTAGTAATAACACTATATGTGATTTTATCAAGAAATATATAAAATAAAGTTATTACAAACTCTCTTTTCAAACCAATAAAATAAGAAAGTTTCTTCAAACTTAATTCCTTGTTTAACCAAAAGTTTTCCTAAACTTATTTATCAAAGTTTTCTACCAACACTCTAAAATACTAAAGTCTAGATAGGTTTTTCAAAATTAACTTATAAGATCATTGATATTATTCTTTTAAAGTGGGTCTAACCTTAGAAAAACTTTAGAACATATAACCATAAAATATTTAGAAAAACTATGTTTTCCAAACCACTAGAAATAAATTTATGGGAATCTTAAAAGATCAAAATTTCTTTTTGAAAATGTAATTATTCTTAAGTTAAGAAATGAAGTTAAAAGAAGGAAATACTTACTAATAAATTTTCCAAACAAAATTAAAAAGGAGATTTTTATAGTCTTAGCTTTTCTCATTTTTAAGACATTTTGTTTTACAAGATCATTGTTGAGACAACACCACTAAATTCATGCATATGGTTTAAGTCTATATATATGTATTCAAAGGATTTTTCAACCATACAATTATCCATATTTTTGTACAAAATTCTTGAATGAAGAAAAGTTTGAAAACTTAAGTTTTGAAATTGGAATTTTCGTATCAAATCTGTACGTTACTATTCTGAGACACAAATGACTTCTTTTGATAAAAATAACCTTAGAAATAGATAGATCTTTTTCGAGTAGGTAGAAATCGGTATATAATATGCGAAATTCCGAGTTAAAATGAGCAAGTTATGGCCATTTTAAGTTGGGATTTCCATTCATACGATTTTTGACGAGTTCAATAAGATAGAATTATAGAGTTTGAATAGATCTTGGATGAAATACTCATGTCGGGTATTTCTTGTGTTTAGGTGTCGAGGACCAAAATCTTCTCTTCCCCGAGGATCATTTCGACTCCTAGAAGAACGGTATGGATGAGTGAGTTTCCTTTACGCTTATGTATTTGCGCATGTGCTTGTAGAATAGAGCACTAGATGTTAGGAAAAGATAAAATTGATATGCATGTGGGATATCATGGGAATTATGTATGTGAATCGTTCTGTGCGATCAATGAACAATAAGTATATCGGAACCCGATTTGTGAGTGATATAAATGTTTCTATGTATGTATTGTTATGTGTGCAAATATTGTTTGATCGCTTGAAATGATTTAATGTCATATTGAAATCCCCATATAATAAATTGCTCATGCATATCACTTAGAATATCATTTCGAAATTTTGTTACTACTCCTCAGCGTGGGACCGGAAAGGTAAGCTGCCTAGCTACAACCTTGAGAGTTAAGATGTTCGGGGAATACGGTCTCAAGTTGTAGCCGAGCCGGATCCATCGCTTTGGGTAAGGAAAGCCCGAGGACTGGTAGTACGGTTTGTTGGCCCAAGACGCACGCAACTTTAAGGAGGTCATTTGGGACCTAGTTCAAAGCATTCCCTAGCCACATATAGAGGGGTAAATCCATCACACATACGAAACCAGATAATCGTATGTACTGTTTGATCATATGGTTGTTGCATTTCATATGCCTGTTTAATAAACTTGGTTAATTGTCTATTATGAGTACTTTTATCTAAGGAATATCTCACTAAGCTAGTTATGCTTATACTCCTATAGACTTTTGACATTGTGGGATTATCCTTTTTGCACTCGAGATCATCCTGACCACCCGGGTAGAATCTTTATTTTGAGAAGCTTTTGGAGAATTCTGTTTTGAAGTCATAGAGTAGATTTCTTCTAAAATCTTCTAGCTTTAGTTATTTTATCTTTAGTAGAACTATGTTGTTATGGAATTTATCGGGGGAATGCCCCTTAGAAGTTGTAAGACTTTATGTTTCTATGAATTATATTAAGTGTTATTTTGTATGTTCCGCTACCCATATCTTAAAATGCATTACTTCACCGGTCTCTCTTTGATGTGAATGTACACCTTGCACAGATATGGAAGCTTTTAAGTGACTGAGGTAGTCATTCTTAAGTTTTAATACTGCATACAGTGGGCTGTCACGTTTAGGGTACCCATTGGAGCGTGACAGGGATTGCAGGACTTAAACTATTTTGTCTAACTACGGTTTTGTTAACTTTAAGGTTTCTGGTTGACTTTCCAATTAAGGTTTAAGCTAAACCTATCCCAAAACTTTGGGGGTTTACAACATGGGCTAAATGGTTTTCCAAAATGGATCTGAAGAATGGATACCATCAAATTAGAATCCAGCTTGGTGACGAATGGAAGATCACCTTTAAGATGAAGGAGGGTTAATATGAGTGGCTAGTCATGCCATTAGGTTATCCAATGCTCCCAACACGTTCATGCGGCTAATGCACCAGGTATTAAAACCTTTTATGGGTAAATTTGTAGTCGTGTATTTTGATGATATTTTGATCTATAGCACATGTGAAGATGAACACTTGTTGCATTTGAAGAGTATACTGACAGCCCTGCAAAGTGTAGTTTCATGACAAACAAGTTGCTTTTTCTAGGTTATGTTGTTTTAGCTAATGGTGTCTGGGTTAATGAAACAAAGGTCCAGGCAATTAGAGAGTGGCCTACTCCTAAAAATGTCTCTAAGTTACGAAGCTTTCATGCCTTAGTAACTTTCTATCGCAGGTTTATCAAGAATTGTAGCACTATTTCTACACCTATGATAGAGTGTCTGAAGAAAGGAAAGTTCCTGTGGACTGAAGAATCAGCTTCTAGTTTTGAATCTTAAAAGAAAAATTGAGTACAACACTAGTACTTGCTCTCCCAGACTTTGAGAAGTTATTTGAAGTAGATTGTAATGCAGTGGAGTGGGCATAGGAGCAGTTCTATCTAGGAGAAGAGGCCAATTGCATTTTTAAGTAAGAAACTTAGTGATACCAGATGAAAATGGAGCACTTATGATAAAGAGTTTTATTCTGTAGTGCGTGCTCTTAAAACCTAGGAGCATTACTTGATTGGAAAGGAATTTGTGTTATTTTCATATCATGAAGCTCTAAAGTACCCGAATAGTCAAAAGAGGATAAGTACTGACATGCATGCGAGATGGTATCATTTCTACAAAAGTTTCCATTTAAATTAAGACACAAATCTAGAGCTCAGAATAAAGTTACAGATGCTTTAAGCAGGCGAGCTTCTTTGTTGATGACTTTGAGTCAGGATATTTTGGGGTTTGAGCAGCTTAAAGATGAATATGCCAAAGATGAGGATTTTTCTAACATATGGCGCTAGGTATCAAATAATCATTCTGTTTTTGGTTTTTATTTATCTAATGGTTATTTGATGCATGAGAATCAATTATGTCTGCCAAGAACTTCATTAAAAGAGAAGGTGATTAGTGATCTTCATGGGGGTGGATTGCCTGGTCATTTAGGGCGTGATAAAACGTTGGAAGTAGTGAGGGAGAGGTTTTATTAGCCACAACTCAAACAAGATGTGAGCAGATTTGTAGAGAAGTGTTATGTTTGTTAGAGATTAAAGGGGCATTCCAAAAATATTGATCTATACATGCCTTTACTAGTGCCTGAACACATTTGGGAAGATTTGTCCATGGGTTTTGTGCTAGGATTGCCACGTACACAGACAAGATTCGATTTTGTTTTTGTAATTGTTGACCGGTTTTCCAAAATGTCACACTTCATTCCTTGTAGAAAAACTACTGATGCAGTTGGTGTGGCTAGATTGTTCTTCAAGGAAATCGTTCATTTACATGGAGTTCCTAAGACCATCACTTCAGATCGGGATAGCAAATTTCTGAGTCAGTTTTGGAGAACATTGTGGAAGCTATTTGATTCATCTTTACAATTTAGCAGCACAGCTCATCCACAAACTGATGGTCAGACAGAAGCGGTCAATCAAACTTTGGGAAATCTAGTTTGCAGTCTTTATGGTGATAAACCGAAGCAATGGGACATCATCCTTCCTCAGGCTAAGTTTGCCTATAATAGTGCTATTCACAGTACTACAGGAAGAATTCCTTTTTCAGTTGTCTACACTAAGGTACCACAACACACTCTTGATTTACTTAAATTGCCTAAAGAGAGTATAAAAATTCCAACAAAGCATATGGCAGAGCAAGTGGTATTGTTCATAAAGAGGTAAAGCAAAGGTTAGTAGAAGCCAATAAATGCTATAAGCAAGCTGTTGATAAATATCGAAGGCGTGAAATATTTCAAGAGGGTGATCAGGTTATCGTTTTCTTACGCAATGAGAGATTTCATGTAGGAACCTACAGCAAGCTTAAACTAAAAAAGTATGGTCCTTATACTGTGTTGCAATACAAAAATGATAATGCATACATAGTGGGTTTGCCAGGCAACTGGGGTATTTCCAAAACATTCAATGTAGCAGATTTATCAAAGTTTCATGATTCTAGAGATGCTCTCTATCCGGACCAATCCAACGACTCAAGGATGAGTCTTGTTCAAGTGGAGGAGACTAATGTGGACGGAATCGCGAACAAGTACTTAGATGGCTTGGAGTTGTTGAAGAAGCAGGAAGACCAAGCTGTAAGAGACGGACCGGCTTACCGATTTAATTTATTTTGACGTTTTTTTTCATTTATTTTACCATTTCTATTTCATTTATTTTGACGTTTTTATTTCATTTATTTTACCATTTCCATTTTTCATTTATTTTAGGGGACTTAAAGGTCATATTCAAGCCATATAAATGGCATTGTAACCCTTTGTATAGATTATTATTAACTTTTAATATTTGAAATTCCTTATTGAGAAATTATCTCATAAAGTTTGCATTGTTATTGCAAATTTTGATTTTTGAACGCTTTACGCTGCATCAGAAGAAGTCACACACCAACATCAAGGAAAAATTGCATTGTTATGGAGATGGCCCAATCTATGATAAAAGGAAAAAAAAATGCCAAAGAATTTTTTTACAAAGTAATATACACTACAATATCTACTAAATAGGTTCTCAACTAAAGTTTTGCAAGATAAGACACCTATTGAATCCTAAAGTGGATAACAACCATCTGCATAACATCTTTGTGTATTTGAAAGTATTTGTTACATACACATTCAAGAAATGAAAAGATATAATTTAGAAGAGAAGACAGAAAGAGTCATCTCCCTTGACTACAACACACAATCGAAAGGATACAAAATATACAATCTTAAGATCAAGCAACTCATCATTAGTAGGGATGTCGCTTCAGTGAAAGTACTACTTAAAACTTGGAGGATCAGAAAGTAAAGAAGTAGGGAACAATGAGGCCAAGAATGGAGCTCAATAGAATGCAATTGAGAAGCAAAGATGTCTCTCGGTACACCAACAACACCACCATCGACATCAACATTGCCTAAAAGAAGACTCATCTCCAGAATTACCACCTAAAAGAATAAAGCTTGTTATAGACACATATAAGAAATGTATATTTGTAACTATAGAAATCAAAAGGCATTAAAACAAATGGACAATGAAATCAATAGGGAAATCATCATACACAAAGACAAAAGATTAAGCATTAAACAAATCACCAAAAGATTCCCACAAGCAAAGTTTGAGATGTTACGATACATGCTTAGAATTATGCTCATGTATATCAAGGAGTAACATTAAAATTAATCCACTTTGGCCTAAGCACAAGTCCAAGTTTATTACAACTTCTATATTCAGGAGTATATATTAGGTAAATTTCTATCATATGCTAGATGGAGTTTCTAGAAGTGATTAGTTGAGATACTTCCATGAATACTCTAGATGGTAGTTGGAGTGTTCTAGACAATATGCAATAATTGTTGGATTAAACTAATCTTAATCATCTAATGAAGAAGAGAAAATTAATAAATAGGCATTCCCCATTCATTTGTAACCTAGCCAAAATAAAGAAATACAATATCTCCACTTCTAAACACATTATATCACTTTCTATAAATCATTTTCTACTTCAATTTTTTTAACTAACTTTTTTATCTTTTCATTTTTTATTCTATTTCAATCATATACTACCATGAGCAATGAGATCAAGAGTTGTTCCAGGGATTTGAAGGTTAGCTTCTTCCATACTTGTAGCATGGTATTTAGAATGAAAATGTGAGAGTAGAGAGAGGGAAACTTCTAAATATATAACTACTAAAGGAAAAAGTAATTGAGACAAATAATGGTACATTCCTTAACTTTAGATTAAAGACACTATAAATTACAAAGAGAACCAAAAAAAAAAAAAAAATTGACAACTTCAAAAGAGAAAAAAAGAGAAAGGATATAAAATTTTGCAATTTCTTCTATTTCCTTTTTTTAAATATTCTACTCCTAGATTTGAATGTGTCATTACAAATTTAAGAAAAGTAACTTACATTATGAAGTTGGTAGCTCTAAAAATTTTCTTTGTGAAAGTTGAAGTGGGTTGTTGTAATTAGACTGAACTCATGGCAAAGCTTCTTTAGAAGCTTAGTTGCTGCTGGACTTCCACAACAAAATACACCTGCATAATAGCGAGTCCTTTACATTGTTATACATAATGATAACTTCTTGTTTTAATAGCCTCATAGCAACAGATTATGTCACTATAATGAAAGGCCAAGAAAGCCTTCTTTATTGTTCTCAACAACCATCAACTCGCCTCAATAGGTTATTGTAATGAGTTAGCTTACTATTATAATTAATTTGCTAAAGAATATGTGACATTCTAACATGTCTCTAAAGGTAATGGCAAAATGTCAGAGAATCAATACATGTATAAACATTAACATTTTTCCAATTTTATACTTAAAGTCGTTGAACTCAATTGAGATTTTATATGTCATATTTACTGCACAAACTTTCAATGTTTATACTCTTATTCTTTGATTAATAAGTATTTGCCACATGTTTCTAAAGATAATATAGGCAATAAAAGGTCCGTTAAATATGATATTAGCAACTTTAAATTTCATGTGTAATAATGGCAAGCCAAATTCAAGTGAGTATAACATTTACTTCTTAAAAGTATATTTACTGCAAAATTGGAAAAATAAATTCAAAATCAAGGTAGTAATTGACATGTTCCTACTTGAAGTGAAGCATAGCATGTATAACTTTTTTCCTTAAACTTTCTAAAGCTTCATTTTATCTACCCCCTACCTCTTTAGATATGAAAGATGACACAAATGCATTATTAATAGACCAAGGCTCTATTTGGCTCGTTGGTGTGCCAATGGCACATTATTGTTTTGGTTCAAACTATTTATCAAAAAGTAGATACAAATAGAAAAAAAATAAAGATAGTTTTACTCATAAACAGATCAAGCAGACCAAAAACAAAAAAAGATATAGATGTAGATAAAATACAAATACGAATTAAAATAAAAAAATCCAAACAAGCCTAAATTGCAAGTGAATATTAGAAATAGAAGCATATATTTAAAAAATTACGAACTTATATTGCCATTTCACTTTATTCTAGTTATAAACTAGCTTTTAATTACCTATTCGAGATAACTTGTGAGTATTTGCCAAATCAAAGAACACCTTTCTCCAATTTGGCTTTGCAAAATGTGTTCTAATCTGTCAAAAAAGTTAAAAAAAATTAAAAGAAAAGCATGTTAGACTTGGGAAATTATAGGATGATAGTGTAATATATTAGTGTTCATGAATAATATATTAATTGTTATATACTTGGCTTTCAGAGAAAATGTCAACTCCATTTTTTGCAAGTTGTAGTTCTTGAACCATGGCAATGAGAGCTGATCTTGCATCTCCTTCTTCATGTACGCAAGTTAAGTAATTGTGCATTTCTATTTTGTTCTGTATTAGTCAAGATTTAAGACAATGATAAGAAAAGTGATGTAGGATAACGACTGATTATAGAACTTATTAACTAAAAACTAGTAGTAGTGGAGAGTTGTATTTATCAAACTTTTAAAAAACATTATAAATACTAAACTATTAATTAAAGAAGACAAGAAGATAAACGCACATATTTATCACTCTCAGCTATATCATGCATAACACCTTTAAACCAATCGAATGATGTTTGCTCCCTTGTAACCCAATAAAAGTAGGCTCTTTGAGGAACCTTTTTATCTTTTTGAATTAGATGTTGAGGACAATCCTTTTTTGTTCTTTGGCACTGGTTTTGATGGGTTTCCTGGAACAACTAGCATCAGTTTTAGATGTCTAACACAAATTAGGGCATTAAATTATAGGAAAATATATAAAAGCCAGTAAAATGGAATCCAATCATTCAAATTATTTACATCTTGAGGCTTGGTATGATGAAGGATGTCTTTTACAATGCTGATGAAAGGCGTTGCTCCAATTCCCAAACCAATGAGCAATAGGATGTCATACTTTGTGTAGTCCTGTGCAGGTGCTCCGTATGGTCCTTTGATTAGGATCCTTGGAAACCTTCCTCAATAACATATGTTTTTCTTTAATTAGTTAAAATAATGAAATTGTATTGAAAGAAACTTTGTCATGGTTTTCATGTACCTAATTTGTGATTCTTCAAAATCATCTACTTCTCTTGCAATCATTTTGGCAAAGCTTTCACTTTTGAGTTTTAAATCCACTAGTTCACCTGCCTGCATTTTATATCAATTGGGGATTTCAAAGCTATGTATATGGATTGTATTTCATATTTATAAGATGACAATAAAAGCAAATTGCAAATTCATTGCTTCATAATTGTTTCATGTGCTTAGTCCCTTATCTTTGAAACTAAGCATTTACATCCCAAATATTTTTAAAAAGTGCATTTAGATTTTGCCTTAATTTCATACTTTTTTTTGTGTCTTTTATTAATGGATAAAATGGAAAAATAGAATCTAATTTTAAAGATTTAGAGGCATAAATACCATATTTTAAATATGAGGGAGCTAAGTGCATGTGAAGCAAATATAAAAAGATGTATATAGTGTTAATTTAATGGAAACGTTAAAAGTGTGTTTAAGTATGAAATATCAAACATTTACATTAGTTTGTAGTTTAACTATATTTAAGATGGTACTATATTAAGAGATAAGAATTCACAATCACTTTATTGTTAGCTTAGTCCACTTTATTAGAATTTCCATTTGTTGAAATTCATATTAGAAATTCTAGCTTTTAAACAAGAGTAGACATTAGGTGAAAGTAAAAGCACTCATCCTATCTATTTAAACTTTAAGATTTGTTAGTCAAGAAATTAAATTAAATGAAGCGTACTTTCATTGATTGTACAAGCAAAAAAATTTAATATTAATGTCAAATTAAGTCAAGGTGAGGTGAAATCTTCTTATTAAACTCTTTTGATCAGATGGTTACAATATTGAATTCAATTTGGTGTTAACACAAATCATGAGTTCAATTATTATTAGTTATTCTACCCTACTTTAGTTATGTTGCTTACTTAATAGACTTTGATTGAGGTTTCAAGCTAAGATATTAGGAATAAAAGTATCATAGATCTATATACTTTCAATTTTTAGTAATTTAATATCTTAACTTTTATTTATAAAATTTAGTGTCTCTATTTTTAATTTGGTTGAATTTTCACTACATTTAGATAATAAATTGCAAAATGAAATGAATGTACAAATACAAAATTATAACCAAAATAAATAAAAGTATTAAATTGTAACGGCATCACACACACAAAATCTAGCAACTTATTCAAGATGTAACATGATACATACCTTGGCAAATCTATCACATAACTCTTTTGTCCAATCTCCAAGAGTTCGTATATGCACACTCAAGAAATCATCTCCCGGGGCTGAAGTAATGGAGAAAGGATGCCTGTCATAAGTGAGTTCTAACTCTCATTGGTATACACTAAACCATTTGGGAGGAAAAGATATATAAAGATTATATGCTATTACACCATTCAAAGTTCGAGATCTCCGGGCATTTGATGAAAATATACATTCCACTTTTATACTTGAATCCATGGGGCTTGCTTATATACAACGCTAAAACATTCCCAGCATATATAGTTGCCTGCAACAATCAATGTAGTTAAATATCCCATTATGTTTATTAATTTTATATATATATATATATTTTTTTTTTTTAAATGATGAGGTAATGAATGATAAAACATTTAATCATAGGATGTAGGAGGGACATAGTATGTGTTTATGCTCTCAGAAGTCATTTCCAAAGAATAATTATGCTAGGAACCATTAGGCTATTAATGATGATATAACATTAGATGACATTTCTATAGTTTTTTATGATAACAAACATTTGAAATGAATCAAGGAAACAATTCTAGTGAGTTAAAAGGACACATGCTTATCCATAATTTGGACTAAAAGGAAAGTAAAGGAACATATTAAAGCATGATCCAAGTTGTACTTTGATTATGCTGGCTCGATGTAAAAGCTCCTTAGAAGATGGAAGAGTTCTTTCACCCACATAAATAAGAACCGGAATTATGAGATACATCCATGTCTACAAAAGAAAAATGAGAATGAAGTGTAATATGTTCTCATCAAACGTTATTCAAAGCAAAATTAAGCAAAGATTGTTGCATACTGTTCTTGTGTACCATGGTCGGCTGATGAGCAAGTAAGTTCCATGAATTATCAAGAAGATATATGCTAAAGCAAGGAAATGATGTGAATACCAAAAAGAGTTAAACCCTGCAAGATGCCGAAGTGGGCCTGGTAACTTAACAATGTTTCTCCTAAACCAATGTGTTGCAAGCGTAAACGAGATGGCCATTACGAGGAATGTAAATAATCCACTAAGCCCTGAAGGCTCTCTACAAGTTGCATATAGGTTGGTTGGTGATGCTGGAATGCTGGACCAAGCAGTCTCATGAACTCTGCTTTAGGAAACGATGCAATCCTTTGGAAATTACAGATGTAGTGAATAGCACAATGGATAAAAGTAAATATTGCTATTACAAGGGAAATTAGCATGTGAAAATTGATGTTGTCATTGAAAGGTATGATGTGTGCTAAGAAAGGATGACCTAAGCTTTGTCAGAGTTCTTCTACAAACAGGAAGTAGGACTATAGCCATATTGAACTCAAGAACTTCTGCAGAACCCTTTGCTATGCAGAGACAATAACCTGAAACTTTGAATTTATCCATCTTCATATGTATGCGAAATTTCCAAGTGAAGAGGAAAATATTCATGCTTAACCATACCATGATTATCCATATTCTCCTCCAGTTTTCATGAATCATTTCTTCAGTTTCAATAAGAAATCGATTAACTGGGCCCTATAGTTTTTAGGGATCATTGTCTTAGTCAACATTTGGGACATCGGCTTATTTTATTTGTGTCTTTAGAGCTCATCATTGTTTTTAGCAGAGTTTCTAGCTGCCACACCTGTGTTTAGAAGAAACCATATGTCAAATACTTTTACCATCAGCATTAATAAATAGAAAATATGTTAATAAGGGTATAGTATACACAAAGGATATTAGTAACTCAAAGATGATATATCTGGCTTATATAGAGGATGGATGTTTGCTTAGAATATAAATGTTGTAAGATAGTGGCCATACAAATGATGTATATTTGTCCCCAAGTGCATATGTGTGTTTGCGTGCACACATGCACTACCTAAACTTTCAATATTTGTTCATATTTGCACCTGAAATTTGAAATTACCATACATCATATCTAATCAAACTATTACTTGTCACAATGACTACCTTATATAAAAGGGTTAACGTCACAAATGATACTTGAACTTTAATAAAATATACAATTAGGTGTCCGAAGTTTAAAATTAATCAATTTAGTATCTAAACTTTGAAATTAAAAAATTCAGTACTTCAAAGAACTTTTTATTTACGCTAATAATGCATTCTTCAAGCTTTTTTAAATACTAAATTTATTAATTTTAAAGTTTTTAGATAACAAATTAATCAATTTCAAAGTTTAGATACTAAATTAATCATTTTCAAAGTTTTTTTTTTCCCTTTGTAAGGTGAGCAGTAGTCTCTTGTTTATGGTTTTCTATAGTGTAGGTTCTTTGTTAGGAGAGTGATACTCTCTGTTTTATGTTTTTGACACTCTACATGTTTGTATCTCTGTAGGGGTAAGGCTCAATGTTCTCATATTTTATCAAAGTTCAAGCTTTATTTATGACATTATCCCTATCTAAAATTGTATTATCTGGTCAGTGATTATTGCCACTTTATCTATTCAAAGATGATGGAGGTGGTAAACATGGCAAGTAAAATTTTCACTAGATTAACATTTTAGTGACTATAAATTTCAAATTTAAAATTCGACAAATAATAGTTTGATTAAATATGATGTGTAGCAACATCAAATTTTAAGTCTAATGTTGAAAAAAGTGTTAAATTTAAGTGATAATACCAACGTTCCCTTATAATAGAGCTTGGACAATCATAGCAAGAAATTTATGATATCCTCTCGCCACATTACATCTCTTAACATTTATCCTTAATTTTCAACATTTGAAAATGGGACTTTGTTTACATTAGGAGACAATTCTAATAGACATCCCAAAAAATAACCCCATGTAAAGAAACTACACAAATATATATATATATACAGTAATAAAATCTACATCTCTCCATTATAATATTTATGAAAGAGAACGTATCAGTAAACAAATTGTACTCAATATACCCGATGTGGTCAGGATCCAGTTTTTCCATGATCAACGAAGCATAGGAGGCGGCGAGTTTGTTTAGGATAGCAAGCTTGTTTGAGGTAGCGCTCAACTCTATAATCTTTAAGAAATCAAACTCATAAATATGAAATTCCAATGAGAACTTAACGATAACGTGCTACTTCATATTGAAGTTTATCGTATTCACCTCAGTCACATCCTCCTCTGTTAATATTCCATCTCCATTCTTGTCACACCTAGAAAATAACCATACTATAACATTTTTCATTGTGGACATTTTTACATTATATGCATGCCATGTGTACCTCCAAATTCATAGTGGATTTTTATATTTAGAATGTCACATTGAGAATTTGTTATTGCCAGCAAATATTAGGTAATTTCGATGATTTACTCATTTCACTTTAGTAGCTGGAAATGATATACAAATTATATTATATATATATAGTACTTTTGTGTCTACTAAATAACTTTAACTCCTATTTTTAAAATTGAGCATTTCAAAATATAAATTTCAACAAACATCGTTTCCTTCTCCATTTTAACACTTTACTTTATTTTTGTTTTGCCCTTTGATAAGATTATACATAATTAAATAAATGATATATATATATATTATAAACCAAATTTGATACCAAACTTTGCATGAAAATTCAATTTAGTATATGAACTTTAAAATTGTCAATCTAACAACCAATTAAACTTTTGATGGCTACTTTTACTATTTCATTATCCAAGTATGCTCTATTTGTAGACATATAAAAGGTTGCATGTTATTGAATTTTTATTAGTACTCCTAATACCGTCTAGCACAAATAGATTACTTCTTTCATGTCATGAGATAGAACAAATGGTATTAGTAAAGTAGTAAAAATAGCCATAAAATTTTTTATTGGGTATTAAATTGACTACTTTACAGTTTCAAATGCCAAATTTAATTATTTACAAAGTTTAGGTACCAAATTTGTTATTTTCCCTTAAATAAAATCTAGAAAAGGAGGAAACATCATCATCATCATCATCACCATTTTAATAACATGTTATGCTTAATTTTGTTTATATTTATATTTTTTAAATATTAAAAAGTGATCAATTAAGGGATAAAAGCAATTTTTCTCTTAAATTTAGAGTTCAAAGGCTCGTTTTAAGAAATGTGTGATTTGACCACATGTAAAGCATTTATAACGTATATGCTTATAATTTACTAAGGGTAATCTTTCCAATTTGGTACTTGAACTTTACTTATTTTTATAATTACAAATTAAAGTTTAAAGGTATTAATTTAATACTTAAATTTTAATTGCTTTTGCAAGTAAGTACTTGAATATTACAAGTTTTACAATTAGCTACTGAACATTACCTTTTTCTCTTCAACTCACTACATCATCAAAGTATTATAAATGATATAAAAAAAATTATATGACATAATTTAAAATTTTTAACTTTGATAGTAATTACTTGTACAAATTAATAAAGTTGAGGTATTAAATGTGAGAATTGCCCTTTACCCACGAAAGAAGTAGAATTCAAAAAGGCATAACATATATGTTATTTAGATATATGCTAAAGGGTGTCGGTATCTTACATATCAAAGAAAATATTTAGCCGGGTGTCAGGGTTGCCATCGGTTATATCATCCCAGAACTTCCTCAAATCTCTTTTAGTTATTCCTCCAACAGTACATATGTCTCCACGCCTCGCCAAGGTATCAAATAAAACTTCAGCAAATTCTATCGAGTCTCCCATTCCTACCAAGCAAAATAGCATAAAAATTGACACTTTGTCTTTTCTCAAAAATCACTGAAAATAGGAAGAGCCGAAGGGGAAACAATTCACACTGATCTAGGAATTAATAATAACTTATTTTCGATCTCGTACGTTACAGCAAACATGTCAATGATGGGAATTAACGTAAATTACCAATGCAATCTCCAAATTTGTCCCTGGAAAGCCTCCCATTCACTGCATATTCATCAAAACGCTTCTCAATGGTATTCCAGGCATCCCTTTCCCTGCCCGACGTCGTCCTGTCGATAAACCGCAAGCTGACGAGCCCTCTCGCAGCGCTTGGTGTCCTCCCTACAATCCTACCAGAATGGATGGACATGGAGGCAGTCCTAGCCATGCTTGAATTTCTACCGATTGATGTCCTGTTAGTGCATTCCAGGAACCACCTTCTATATCCTCAATCCTGGCAGGTATGCCAATGTTGTCCCGAGGCCACCTAGATGAATCTTCCGTATCTCGAGCATCCTTGGCTGACATTGTGTTATCCTTGTATGCTCTTCCCAGGGATTAATTGTTGTTTGAGTAACAATAGGAAGACAAAGAATTTACGAGTAGGAAATCTCCATAAAAAATGTATAGATTAGAAGATTGACCCTAATCATGGAGATTTCAAGGGATGTAATTATGTGATTGCCAAGGTAACAAACATAGGTGAAATCATTGGAATGAGAATTCACGTAATGTTTTTACGTTTGAAACAGACGTGTTGTTTACATGGTTACGGTTACAATGAAGGCAGTCGCGTTCCCAGGACGAGATATTGTTTGTTTTTTCCCCTTTCAGGAAAACCTTAGGATTGTCGTCTCAAAAACTAGAATCTTACGTTGTTCCTTGAGCTATTTTTGACCAAGGAAGCAACAGTTAATTTAATTTTACAAGCCTACCACCAATACATATAATGTGCTGATTATACAAAATGAATTGTCATGATGTATGTCCAAAACGATCCAATATTCTAGAATGCTTTTCTCCAGAAACTGTTTTGTGTTATGGCAAATATTCAATGCTATACAAGTTTTTCATTTTCTTAGAAGATTTTTCTAGAATATTACAATGTTCAAGGATAAATTTATTTGATATCACAATGTTTTAAGTAAATAACAAGAGGTTATAATGTTTAGAGAGCAAGTTTATTTTACATCACAATGTTTCAAGTGGTTAAAATGATATCACAATATTTAGAAAAGTAGATCAATTAAGGTCATCATTGGCACATATCATAATGTGTCAATTTTTCTAATTAAATATTTATCCTTTGACATGTGTCAATTGTGACATCAATTCATCCAATTCTCTAAATATTGTGTTTTTTTTTAAATCATTTGAAACGTTGTAACATCAAATGATTTTACCTCGAATATTATGATCTTCTAGTGTAATTTATACTATACACATATATGTATATATATATATATATTTGGTTTTATTTAAAAAGTTTTAACTTCTTTGAAAACTATGATGCTTGTCCTGAATAGTTTAAGTACAAAATATGGAAACAATTACTTATTTCCAAAGGTATGATTTATACGAAGTAATATTTTCTTGAAACGATACTATTTGGAAAAAGAAAAAAGACAACTAATATATTTTTCTGAAAAAGATACTATTTCCAAAGGGGTACAATAAGTCCGAAACAATAATAGTTTTTTTTTCTTTTTTTACGAAGAGATATTATTTTAAAATAGGTCAAATGGAAAAGCTAGGCAAGAGATTGCGTTTTTAGAAAAATGCACTATTTTTAAGAAGGTAATATTTTTAAAAAAAGTTAAATAACTCTTTTTTAATGGTATTAACTTTAAATAGAGAAATTTAAAATGGTACAATACTAAAAAAAGTTACCCAAAATCATATATTATAAGAGATAATAGAAGTGTAAAACCATGGAGAGTTATGTAATATATAGACTAAATGATAGCTCCTCAAATTTATTGCTTCTTTTTTGTTTTATAGGTTTTAAGTATTGAAATCACTCTTAATATTTTATTTCCAAACATTCTAACAAAAAGGTATCACTATAATATATAAATAAATAATTTATAATGAATGGTAAAAGTATCATTTATAGATTAATAAGATGGTTTTATGCTTCTCCCTAATATGGATTATTTGTTGACATACGATAGGTATATTTGATCAAGTGGAAGTCATTTAAGAAAACATGAGAAGATAGCTCAAAGCCACCCCCTAGGCCACCGACCTTGGACCTATACGCTGCTAGCATTGGTACCAATCATCACGGCCACAGTTTCGTCTTTTAAGTTTTAGGCCACCAACTTATGCATTTAAGCCGTCAGCCTTTATACTAGCATACACACATAGAATTTGGAAGGATTTCCATTTATATAATATATATATATATATGATCCTAGTCATATTTCTTCTTCTCCGAAACCTTTCCTAAGCTATAGCAAACCTCTCTAAATGTGATCTTACTTCAAGGAGGATTAAAATTCAAAAACTAGGTAAGATTAATCATTTTCAATTCTTTAGTGATCTAGAAGAATAATCTCTTCCTAAAGTTTTCTTACTGGTTTCAAAGGAAGTTAATCTTAGATGAGTTTTGGAGAGAATCCTAAGTTTCTTATTAAAGATTTCATATTCTACAATGAAGGAGGAAGAAGCATCAAGAAATAGGTTCTTTTAAATCCTTTTGTGATATAAAAGTGTGATCCTTTCTAAATTTCTTGTTGATAGTGAAGGGAATCGTAGTTATTGGGTAAATTTTTAAGAAACCCATATTTTTGTGATTGGAGATTTTGTGATTTTTATAATCAAAGGAGAAAGGTGCGTATAAACCTAGGGTTTGTTTTTTTTTTTTTTAGTTTAAGGTTTAGATGATGATAGGAGTATGTTTATCTTATGAAAACGAGTTTGAAATGACTTTCTTTATGTGATCAGGTGATTTTGATGAAGTTAGGTTTCAGTTCCTAAAGATATTTCAAGTACATCCTTACCTTGTTTGTTGTTTGTGATTGTAGGCATAGTATTTGTAAATTGGCGTAATACTATCTGGCTTTATGTAAGTTTGTTACTTGTTTTTAGCTGGGTCTAGTAGATTAGGAGGATTGTTACTACTAGGATGGTATCTTGATGATCTATGTGTGGCATTGTCGTGAGTGGAGTTATGCATAGAGATGAATTTGGTAATCTAGGAGTGGTATGAGTATGATAACTAAGTTGTGTGGGAAGTACTAAACACCAAGACATGTATGTATCATTATTCTCTATATTGATTATTTTTACGGAGTCATGAGTTACTCTAGGTTTAGGACTACATTGCGGATAGTTCTAAACTATGTTGCTTGCCTGGCTAAATAAAGATAATAACTTGTGTTTGTTGCATATTATGAAGCATGTGAAATTATATATTGTTTGCTCATGCGCATATGATTGTGGTTTAGCATACTGGGCCTTTGTACTTACTCTTTTATTTTTCAAGAACAGGTGATGATCCCACAGTGTTCGATCTATTTCAACATGATGTTTATGTGGACTATGAGAAGGACAATAGTAGACCTGACTTTTTTGCTAACTATTAGAAATCAAGTGAAGAGGATAGTGAAAGTTGAAGAACTTATGATAACTATTGGAGTTTGATCTTTGTTTATATGTTTTATGATGTTTAAAATATTTTTTTTTATAGATGAATTGTATGTTGGCGTTTGATTTAAGCCAACTTAATTGCTATGTTTTTGTTATGGTACAAATATTTTAAAGTACCCTTATATGTGAGCTATGGAAGATGTTATACAACTCAAAAAGTTATATTAAATGGTATCAACAAAGAAAGAAACAAGATGGTACAAAACAAAAAGAAGATTTCGAATTAAAATATAATAATAGATATGGTAACTAATAAGTTATTGGGCATGCATATAGTAGTTGGCAAATTTTGAAAACCTAATTTCTTTTATTTGATAAGTTATTATAGACTTCAATAATTCGAATGTTGCATCTAAGTGTCAAGTAGTGAGTGTGAGTTAATAAGTCATTTTTAATTTATTCAATTTATAGGAATTCATACTTTATCTGATCTATTAATAGATAAATTCCTATAAATTTTGATATTATTGTCTAAATGTTGTTTTTCCAGCTTCTAAGATTAAGAAAAGAAGAAACAAAGTAATTTGAACCAGATTTGGAAAACAATAAGAATAGTTGAAGACATAATCAACTGTACCTTCTAGGAATAAACCCAGGGTAAGAATACAAGGCAAAGATGTGATTCGAGCCTCACTCGTGCCTGTAGTTATATCCGCCTTTCAACCTAAGACAAGTCACACCTCTAATGAGAAGAACATGGCTTCTACCATAGCCAACATTTAAGGCCACAATCTTAATTGTGAAAAGTGACCCTATCCTGAAATAACACACGTGAAGATATGTCACGCCCTAGAAGGTACCCTAAACGAGGCAGTCCGCCGATATAATATTAAAGCTAATGAATGACAACCTTAGTCATGCAGGAGCTTGATATCACATGCAAGGCGTGCTTCCAAGATAGTAGGAGACTTACAAGGGTATTACATTTAAGTAGATAATAAAAGCAAGCAAGAACTTATATAAATAAACATAAGATTTTCATAATAATGTCCTTACATCATCTTAGGGGCATTCCCCCGCTTTAGAAGTCTTTCAAAATAATAATCACTATAACATAAGCCTACAATAGAGATTTTCCTAGAAGCCTATGTTCAAAACTTAAATACATAAAGCTTCTCCCAAAAACTCCTAGTAGCTTATACTCGTACCTAGCATACGGGGCTCCTTGGGGCCAACCAAAGGTAATCGTACTGTAACAAAAAGCTATAAGGGTATAAGCAAAACTAGCTTAGTGAGATAATTCCATCTATAAGACATTTCCATAATTCATACAAGTATTTTAATTAAACATATGAGAATGCACCAATCATTCGAACAAACAAGATACACATGATTAACCGAAAATCAAGTATAGCATGGATTTTTCGCCCTCCATGTCAAGGGTTGGGAGGTTACAGGCCCATACGACCATCAATATCTGTAGATTTACCGGCTCCTGCTTGCCTTGTAGATTGCTCCTACTAACTCATGTAGACTTTTCGGCTCCTACTAACTCATGTAGACTTTTCGGCTCCTACTAGCCACCACTACCATTTCTTCGTTTCCCCACACGAAGAATAGTAATGAAACAAATGTGACTCATGTGTATGATATGCATGAATTGATTTCAATATAAATTTAACAAAAATGTTTAGTTCAAGTTAAAGGCGATCAACATAATTTTCATCATATCAATACAAGAATCACAATTTATTTATCAAACCAACTTCCGATATTCTTAACTTGTATTAAATCATTCATAATACTAAGTCACATAACAATTATCCATTTTATCTTTTTCTTAATTACTAGTGCTACTAATTACAAGCGCAAAACAAGGAAATGTAGCTTAGTAAAAGGAATAACTCACTCCATGTCGGTAGATCCTAATCGAAGTAATCCTCCGAAAAAGCAATCTTGGGTCCTTCTTCACCTAAACAAGATGAAATACCCAAAATGAGTCTTTCATGAAGTTTCTATTTCTTGAAGATCTTAAACTTTTCTTAAAATCACGATAAAATTGTATAAGAGGAAATTCCAATTTAAATTGGCCATAACTTGCTTATTTTAACTCGGAATTTCACATATAATATACCGTTTTCTACCTATTTGAAAAGATATATCTATTTCTAAACTTATTTTCATCAAACTAAGTCATTTGGGTCCTGAAAAGGCAGCGACCAGATTTACCATGAATTTTTGTAAACTTGTTTTCCTTCTTTTGTCCAAAGCTCATTTGAAGAGATAGATAATATAATAACTTGTAAAACTTTTGGAAAGTATATTCATATATTTATTGACTCATGACAATGTATGAAGCTAATGAAGTTATCTCAAATTATGAAAAAGTGAAGTCCTTAAAAATTTTGAAACTTGAGAACTTTTGAAATCTTCATTTGCTTTAAAATTATCTTAAGTTGTTTATAATGAGTATTTCTTTTCTTTTCCTAAATCTTATTTTCATAATCTTCTTAAATTCTTAAGGAATGATTTTTATTTTCTAAACTTAGCTTCTAACACTTTTTGGAAAGTATTAACACTTCTATACCTAGAAAAATAATTTCTTGATTTCTTAAGATCATCTTATTTTAATGAAGATGAATTTCTATCTTTTGAAGAAAGGTGAGGTTGTTGAAAAATCTTTATTTACTTTAAAAAGTCCTTTTAGTGTTATGTATGTTTATAAAATTCTTTATGAACTCCTCTAAGTTTGTTTAAGATGACTTCTTAGTTTTTATAAAAGTTTACTTCCTATTTTATTTCTAGAAAAGAATCTTTGTTTTTAAGAAAACATTTCTTCATTTATTTTGTTGAGACAAAATCATTATGTTCATGCATGAATATGAATCATAAAGTTATGAAAATATAAATAAACATAATAACTTGAAAGAATAAGCTATTAATAAATCAAGTATTGGAACCTTAGCTTTTTCAAAGTATCCCGGGACTAAGAAAAGACTAGTCCCAAAAGAAAAAGAAAATGTTTTGACTTGATGAGGACAAGTCTAAAACTAGTCTTAAAAATAACATGAATGTAAATAAATTGCAAGGAAAGTAAATAAATTGCAAAATAATGAGCTTATATGCTCTAAATAATATATATAGTTATATAGATACACTAGATAGTTATGAACATAAAAACAACATAAGAAAAGTAGATTATGAGCAAAAACAAAGTATAAACCTATTGTTACTTTCTTAACCTTCATGGTTTTAGAAAACACACACTAAGCTCATACTAAGTAGATGAACATATGAAACTCTTGAAGAAAGATTACCTAGAGGAACTAAACTAGAGAGAGCTTCTTGGAAGAGAATTCTTGAAGAATTTTTAAAGGGTAACTTTAGTATAGAAGAAGTGTGAAAGAAGTGGAAGTATGAGGGGGTATTTTATAGGAAAATGTGGGAGATAATTTGTGTTAATTAAATAAAGTAAAAATAAAAGAATTTAGATAGAAAAGGGGGAGGGGTCGGCGCTATTCTTGGGAAATGGGGAAGAGACAATTATTTTTTTTTTTTTTGTCTTTTGATTAATTAAAAGTAAGATATGAAAGATGTGAAGTTGTATTGGAAATGAAAATGAAAATGTGTAAGAAATAGGTGTATGGGTTGTAAGAAAAAGCAGAGATAGATAAATAGTGTAGAATAGTAGTAAATAATATAATGTAAAGTAGACATGACAATTAAATACCGGTAGTAAGAAAATACGCGTATAAATGCGATATCTGATATTTTTAGTTACCAAAAAATTATGAAATTTGATATTTTTGGAAATCTTATATTTTTACGAGTCTAATGGTATATTCAGAATATTTTTACTATTTCGAGCTCCGGGACACGTTTTTTAAGAACTGTGTCCGATCGGTTTCAAAACGAGTTTTGGTTTTATTAAACCAATCTTTTTAGGCTTCCTTGAATAATTACGAACTATTCTACTCACTAAACTTTTTCTTACTTTCTTAGGGTTTCTTAAACGGTGATGCCGGACTTAAGCGGTTACGGTAAACTAGGGTTTTGTTGACTCCGGAAATTCGGTTGACTTCTAATTAGGGTTTGAGCTTTAATTTGAATCCAAAAATTTCTGGGATTTACAAGATAGGTATAAAGTTTGTTAAAAAGAACCTACCACATCAACAGATAAAATCTTCATGTTTTCTGTAGCCTGACACCTATAAATAAACGTGTACAGACTTTGTAACAAAAAAAAGTACCATATGTAACAATTTTTTTTACGTAGAATAGAGTAGGGTGAGAATTTCCAGTGAGAGAAACTTTTCTTTTACGAGAAATTCAATTTTTCTAGCTAATTTCATATTAACTCTATCATGCCCCGAGGGTACTCTAGTAGTAGTACATAAGCCATTCTTATATACTATTATTAGTTAACCTTCAAAGAATGATATATTTTCAAACAACAGAATCTTTTAATTGCATCAATAAGAAATGATAAATACATATAAGCTACCAATTAGTAAATATCTACCATCATAGGTAGTGAATATCATAATAGTATTATAGACCATAATTCTATTCTATATGTCTCCAAAAATATAAACTAATAGTAAAAGTACTAACTAACTTATAACTAAAAATAAAGATAAATAACATAACCCGAAGATCCCATATTCTTCTAACTTCTAAGTTCTTACCGGAGCCATGTTCCTAAAATATAGGCTATGGTCATAAAGTCAACCTGAAAGGTCTTTAGGAGTGTAAGCAAAACCATAGGCTCAATGAATAACTAGACATATTACCTATCAAGCAAGTTTATTGGCAGATCATATGTAATGCAACAATCAAGCATATGCATAGATACAAGCTTGGATGATCCAGAATCCAAACAAGAAAAAGATCTATGCCCTCTTTTTTGGGTTGAAGAATAATTAATGACCCACCTGTCTAAGAGAAACTAAGTATATAGGAAAATCAATGATTTCTCGTCTTAGGATTATCACTTTAATTTTAGGATATTTTAACTGACTATTTCTAGCACATATCTTAGAAACTCCCCAAGTATTAGTAATTTCAAAGTAATATTACGAGCGAGGTCCTTCATTACCACTTAGTTTCTATAGAACCAACAGAACAAAGAAAACCTTGAAAGAACTAACTTTTTAGGAAAACCAAGTATTAAGAGAGAATCAAAATACTAATACGTAGCAAGCTATCACCCTTTTTGAATATGCATAATGCAGTTCATGTAATGCATGACTGTTTTATTTATAATGCCAGTAATTATAGTCAAGCTTATGGTGACCAAACATTATACACATAGCATATAACATGCTTTCTTCAAACCATCATTTAATTTGTATTATCACTTTTATTATCTCTGTTTGTCAACCAAACATCTAGCTCACAACACATACTCAGTTTATTCCACAATAACCATATTATTATCTTTGCATTACATATGCAACTATTTAAAAACACAAACAATATAATAGATCTGAGTTACTCACCTACTCATGATGGCTAATCGTAATAGTCTATTGGGAAATCCTCAATGATATCAAGATCACCTGTTGAGATGAATAAAAATATTCATCAATACAACATATATTATATATCTAAACTCCTGTGAGTGCCTAAGTGTCTTATAATGTTATTGGAATTAATATTTATTATTTATATTGGTCTTTATAACAGATTCCTATTATTTAATCTTTATTTTCATTTTTATTGTTTTGATATTAAGAATATTCCATTTTTAATGAGTAGTTATAGAGTTTATATTTAATAACTCAGTACCTTATTATTATCATTATTATTTTTATATTGTTCATTAGTTCGACCATTTTATGGTAACTGATATTTATTTTCTATTATCTTAATTTCGTTATGTTTCTTTTGATCTTTGTTCATGTTATTATATGTTACTTATGGGTATCACATTATCTTTAATTATAGTTTATTTACATTTTCCATTCTTATATATATCTATATATACCTATATTATGCAAACTATCATAATTTTAATCTTTTATTACACACAAGTGTTTTATTGTAATAGCCACTTGTCACGCCCACAATGGGTACCCTAAACGTGACAGTCCGCCACACTTAATATTAAAGCTTAAGTATGACGACCTTAGCCATTCCCAAAGCTTTTATATTAAGTGTAAGGCGTACTTTCACAACTTTAGAGGACCATATATGGAATTATGAAGCTTAAGGAGATATAAAAACATATTAAGAAAGAAGAATCACAATAATTATTCGTTATGGTAAAGATTTTACAAACTGAGAGACAACTCCCTAAATTACTAATCTATTATACATATTAACATGCTAATACTAAGCTACACTTTATCCAGATTTCTAATGTTTCAAAAGGGATTACCTGCCCGCATGGTCCACGTGGCCTTAACCATAAGTAGGGGAACTGCAAAAGATATCTATTGGGGTGTAAGCTAAAGGTTTAGTGAGAACTATTTCCATAAATAACTTCTTGTAACAAGATTCAAACAAGTTGGTTAATCACACATATGTAATGCATCAAACACGTGGACAAACAATCATATAGCTTTCCGGGAACTATATGTTGAATGGATTTACGCCCTCCATTCGGGTTTAGTGATACTTATCCTCAAACAAGTAGTTTTAATAACAGAAAATTTTTAAGCTTACGAGCACTCATCGCTAAGCATTCATTAAAAGTTTTAAACTTGCGAGCACTCATCACCAAGTATTCCGAATCTACTTGATTTGACCTTGCTTTCGGATCAACCGCCAAGCATTTCCCTTAAGCCGCCAAGCAATCGCTTTCGGATCTCCCGCCAAGTGTTGCTTTCGACATGAGCTTACTATCCTTCTCACCCAAGGATAATAACCCAACCATGCAATGTGACTCACTTCGTGGTATGCATGAGTTCATTAATTTATTAAGTCATAACATAATTATTTTAAACTTTATGGTGATCAAGGAATTTCACACAAATCAATTTTAAACTAAAACAATCACTTAGAACAATTCTAGCTTCGATATTCTTAGATTCTTTCAAGGAATTATTTTACACGCATATCGGTTTATCTTTTCCTAACTCTAGTGCAACTAATTTACAAGCACAACAAGTGTAGCATTTAATGGAAATAAACTCACGATGCCATTGTCGTCTATTCCTCTAAGCGGATGAGTCGTTCACACACTCCACTTAATCGTAATAGTTCTCTGGGTAAAGGAATCCTTCCTCGGGGTCACCTAACCAAAGAAAATACCCACAATGAGTTTTTTCTGATGATTTTCTTGAATTTTGACAAAACAATGTCAAAGAACGTTAAAGTTCGTATAGAAGAATGTTCCAATTTAAAATGGCCATAACTTGGTAATTTTAACTCGGAATCGCGCATATAATATACAGATTTCTACCTACTCGAAAAGATCTACCCATTTCCAAAATTATATTCAACAACCAAGGCCATATAGGCTTTGAAAAAGTAGTGACAAAATTCACCACGGATTTCCAAGTAAAAACAACTTTGGTTCAAGGAATCAAAATTCGTTTGATAAATACTTAGTTATCTATATAGTTGAAAAATTCTCTTTTTATAACTATATAACTCATATTTAAGCATGCTCAAGTGTCTTGTTGTCCAATTATTTTTCTTAGGTAAAACAATGTCGGGTTGAAGCTTTTCGGAAATTGTTTTTGTAAATTTCTTTGAAATGAATACCTTGTTTTCTTTATTTTCTAAAAACGTTTTATGTTGGTTTATTTATCTTTTTCTAAGTGACCTTTTGAAATAAAATTTTCTACTTTCTAAGTTACATTAATACTATTTTGAAGTTTTCTAGGAAATATGCTATTCTTCATTTTTCTTGTGTAAATTCCTTTGTTTACTTGTTTTGCAAAAATCCTTACTTGATATTTCTTATTCTTTTTCTCATGTCTCATATTTCTCAAAAATAATCATCCATGCATGAA
The DNA here is from genome assembly GCA_024138025.1 of Combretum micranthum. Classification (NCBI taxonomy): domain Eukaryota; kingdom Viridiplantae; phylum Streptophyta; class Magnoliopsida; order Myrtales; family Combretaceae; genus Combretum; species Combretum micranthum. The sequence continues at coordinate 196,530 of JAMXBD010002103.1, read as the reverse complement.
AATTTGTTTTCTTCATAAAAACAATGTTGAACAATTAAGGACTTTTTGTAGGAAAAACTAATTTCTATAATCTTATTAACTTCTTCTTGTAAAGAAATAATTTTATTATTTTCAAACCAAAAATTTTTCTTTGCCTATTTGTTTGCAAAGGTCTTTACTTAAAAATTTCCTTAGTCATCCATCTTATTTTCTTTCTTTATGAAAAGAACCATTTTTGTCAACAAAATATTTTCTTTTGAAAATCAAGGTGAAATAATAAGGATCTAAGTGGCTTTTTAAAGTAAAAGTAGTTTATAAAATTATAGTGAGTTTTTTTTGTAACATGAAAAGGAATGAGTTTATTTTGTGTTGCTTTATAGATTTTATACGTTACATAAACTTATTTCTAAGTGACAAAATTCTTCTTTTTGTTTAAATAAAATTATGGACAACAATCTAAATGAACATGATTATGAGAATAATAATAACTAAAATAACATAAAACATAATAATAAAGTCAAGTATTGGAGTCTTAGCTTTTTCAAGGCTCCCGGGACTAAGAAATAGACTAGTCCCATAATGAAATAAAATGAAAGAAAGAAAAGCTTGTTTTGACTTGATGAGGACAAGTCTAAGACTAGAGACTAGTCTTAAAAACAACTTGGAATAAATAAAATGCATTGAAGTAAATAAATTGCATGAAAGGTAAATAAATTGCAAGATTATGAGCTTATATGCTCTAAATAGTATATATAGCTATTATGAACATAAAAGAGACATAAATGAACATAAGAGAAACATAAATGAGTATAAAAGAAACATGAACATAAAGGAATTGTGGTTATGAACAAAAACAAAGTATGAACCTATTGTTGCTTTCTTAACCTTCATGGTTTTAGAAAACACACACTAAGCTCATACTAAGTAGATGAACATGAAGAAAGCTTGGAAGATTTTCTTGAAGAAAGCTTACTTAAAGAGAGACTAAAGACAGCTTTTCTTGTAAGAACTTCTTGGAGAGAATTCTTGAGAGATTTTGAGAGAGTAATTTTAGTGTAGAAGTGATGTGAAAGAAGTGAAAGAGGAGGGGGGTATTTATAGGAAAATGTAGAGTGGTTTTTGTGTGATTAAAATAAAGTAAAATTGAAACAAATTGATGGGCATATGAGAGGGTAGCGCCGGCCATTGAGTGTAGTGAGGGAGTGTGTTTTATTTTTTTTAACTTTTTATTAAATAAAAGATGTAATATGTAAGATAGATGTGATATAAAGTTATGGGAAAGGTAAAAAGTAAAGATTATAGGTTATGTAGAGTGTAAGAATAGGTGTAAGAAAAAGTAGAGATAAAAAAATAGTGTAGAATAGTAATGAATAGTGTAATGTAAAGTAGATATGACAATTAAAGTACCGGTAGTAAGAAATTACTCTTATAATAGCTATATCTGTTATTTTTACTTACCGAAAAATTACGAAACTGATATTTTTGGAAAACTTATATTTTTACGAGTCTAACGGTGTATTCGGAATATTTTTACTATTCCGGGCTTCCGGACACGTTTTTCGAGAACTGTGTTCGATCTGGTTCAAAGGACATCCGAATTTCGCGAAACTGAAACTTTTATAAAACCTATGGTTATTACGAATTATTCGAGCTAATTATCCCAACTTCGTTTTTCAGGGCCAAAGAAAACGACAATGCCGGATTTAGCTCGATACGGTCAACTAGGGTTTTGTTGACCTTTAGGGTTTCGTTTGACTTCCGGTTAGGGTTTTTTGCTTAACCGATTCCGAAAATTTAGGGGTTTACACCACTAAAGTTTGTCTCTTAATCAAGTATTAAACATATTAATATTTATATTAATTTATTATGTTTAATGTTCTATTTCTTTATATATATATATATAATATGTTATTCACAAACAGATTTCATTCCAGGAAAATTTTTCACGTATGCCGGCATCCAACACCGCCCGTTTTAAACCTTGAGTTGTTGATGTTCGTGTAAACTTTACACGTTATTGGGTCCAATGTAAGTCGGCCTTGAAGGCTGCCTGTATAGGCTTGTACGCCGACGTTGTAGAATATGTACGCCATTGAGGTACGTTCAAATCACGTAAAAAAAAAATTTACGTAACTTCAAGTCTAGAGTACACCATCTCCAACACTGTCGGCTTATCCGTATACGCTGCCAGCTTAGAGCATATACATTACTAGCATAGGGGCGATATAGGCACTGTTCATCTTCTTCCTCGTTTTTCTTTAATTCATAGTTTTTTTCTTATAAGATATATGTATTGTACTTGTACCTAAACTAAGTGTTTCTATCATGCAAAATTTAGAAATGACACAAACCGAAGCACAAATTGGTGCTAGAAATATAACTCGAAATTCACAATCTTTTCTCGATAAACGATATACATATAACAAGTTTTGCGGACAAAACATTCTTTAAGGTGGGAAGGATGTAAGCCCCGAAAAATTTCAGTAAATAATTCTGAGATGAACTTCGAAAATAAACCCTAAAAATCACTCCAAATTAAAACCGAATTTCGACAAGTCTTAAATCACAAACAAATTCAGAAATTTCCAAATCTTGAGAAAAATAAGAATTCTTAAAATAAAAATAAGAACTCAACACACTTCAATTCCAAAACCACTACGTACGACAAATTCCATACGTAACTCCGACTTATAAAATCGGGTAATAGAAAGCCCAAAAATAAATTATTAAAAAGTAAATAACGATTGACTTTCGAAAATATAACTCAATTTAGGAATTCCGAAAACGTTAAAAGATATTAAATACTTACAAAAATAAAAGTTAAAATAAATTTCTCAAATTAAATATGTTGTATAAACATAAAATATCGTTTTCCAATTGGCAAAGATATAAACCGGAAAATCACCCGGAAACCCTAAGTGGTATACAATAGCTTAAGTCCGGCAATCTAGCATCCTTAACCCTAGAGGCCGAGGTGTAGTTAAATATGTAGAATAGCTCGTAGTAATATAAGTTTGTTTAAAAATATCAGATTAGTAAATCTTTGACCTATTTCGAACCCGTTTGGATACAGACTTCGAAAAGCATGTCCCGGGGCTCGAGATATAAAAAATATATCAATAGTACCGTTAGACTCGTAATTTCATAAGATTTTTAAATATATCAGTTATATAATTTTTTGGGTTATAAAAGTTACAGTTATAACCTTTTATCGTATTTTCATTACTACCGGTAATTGATTAGTCTTTTGCACTATTCATTTTTATTTCATTACATAATTTTATTATTCTTAGAAGGTCTTATATTTTTAGATAAATATTTTCTATATTATAGAAAATTTATTTTTCTAAATTTAGTTAGTTCGGGCTTTTACAGGATCAGATTCTGTTTAAGACCCGATACTAAAAATAAAATAATTAATTTAATAATTAAAAAATATTTGAAAAATATTTTTATTTTCATAAAATAATTTTTTAGAATTTTTCGGGTTATAAAAATATCATTTAAACCCCTATTCGCGTAATTTAATCATACCGGTAACATATTTGTTAAAATACTAAAATAATTCAAATAATTATTTAATTTTAATTATTAAAAATCTGCTACAAATATTTGGAATAAATTTTCTAATTTTATTTTATTTTATTAAGAAAGTACTTTTACAACTCATACCTTCAAGTACACCTTACACATATCACTTCCTTTTCACTTCAATCCTTCTACACTCTATCCCACACTTCATGGTAGATTTTTCCCCTTCTTTATGGCTGCTATTGTCCTTTAATTACTCCTATTTTGACCAAATCAATTATATTTTACTCCTTCTTAAGAAAGCTACATTACACATTTATTACATAATTCAAATTCAAGTCAAATTTCAACAAAATTCCTCCCTCTCTCTCTTCTACAATTCACGTGCAGCAGCCCCTCTCCCTTGCTGCCCTTGTTTTATTTTTTTCTCACTTTTATTCAATTAAAACACTCATTTTCTCTCTCTCCTTTATTTACTCCTTCTTTCCTTTTTCATTCTTTAACCTTTTCTCTCTCTTTTTCCTCTCTTTTCTTCTTCTTCTTGTTCTTGTTTCTTCAAGAACCAAGCTGCCCCCACATCTTTTGTTAGCTTCCAACCATATTTCTTGAATATTTTTAAGCAAATCTTCATCTCAAAGCCTCCATAGGTGATATAGGTAAAGTGTAATGAATGTTTCATGCATCAAATGACCTTTCATAAGCTTAAAAGCTTAGGATGATGATGCCAAAAATGAAACACTCCTCTTCTCCATTATTATTATCTTGTATCATAATTATTTTCTTGTATAAAGTTGTTATATTTTGTAGATCTAACTTTTTGTAGCTTTGATTTTTGCTTACGCCTTAGATCTTGTTATTGAAGTTATTATTTTTGTTATTCTTTATGATTTATGCGTATGTTCACCACTCACATAACTATTGTAGTGATTCATGCATGTATAACTAGATCTAGTTGTGTCACGCCCCAAAGTGTGCCCTACACGTGACAGTCCGCCACACTCAACATTTAATCTCAAGTGAGACAATCCTAGTCTTCCCATGAGCTTAAACATCGAGTGTAAGGCTCGCTCTCAACATTTATAGGTCATACTTTGCTTCGTAGTAGCTTAAAGAGATATGCACAGTAGCAAGAATGTAAACCGTAACCGTCATACAGAGAATTATTCTATCACATGATCTAGGGGGCATATCCCCGATAACACCAGTTACCAATTCTCAACCCCCACATTTCCTTACATTGCCCTTCAATTACCGATTCAGAATACGGAGTTAGTGTCCATTTCTAATCTTTAGACCCCGGCCTCATCAAAAGCTCCTTATTATCTAAGAGCCGTACCTGGTGTCCACGGGTCCTTGGAGAAAGCCAAAGGTACTCATACTGCAACAGGAAACTATAGGGGTATAAGCTACACTAGCTTAGTGAGTGGAACTTCCGAATTACAATAAACACAACACATTCAACCAAGTAATTAAGCAACCAAGTGAAATGCATCAACAAGTGAGTTTAGCAAACATATGACCAGCCGGAAATCATATGTGGATGGACTTGCGCCCTCCATCCTGGGTTAGTAGATTTACGAATCCTGCGGTACGACGCCGTTTAAGCTCACGGTCAACTGATAATATTTCGTTTTATGGATCACGATTAACCAACAAGTATTCGTTTTATGGATCACGATTAACCAACAAGTATTCGTTTTATGGATCACGACTAACCAACAAGTATTCGTTTTATGGATCACGATTAACCAACAAGTATTCGTTTTATGGATCACGATTAACCAACAAGTATTCGTTTTATGGATCACGATTAACCAACAAGTATTCGTTTTATGGATCACGATTAACCAACAAATGCTAATGCTCCATCCCCATCGTGTTATGAATGAATCCAATTTCAATTGAGTCAAATATTTATTAATTCGATTCTTTCAGGTGGCCAACAATTATTCGCAGACATTCAGTATAACACACTAGACAATCAATCCATAGCTTAACACCCGGTTTCGATATTTCTTAAGGTCCGTTTCACACATCAACAACAGACAATATATAAATCCCATATAACCCCATCATACATAATTTTCTTTTTTTTCTTCACCTAACAACTGGTGCGACTATTATTACAATCACAAGCAATAATTGAAATCGGAAGGGGAACTCACACGGCCATGGTACACCGGTCTCTTAGTGACGATGGTCGGGTGATACGGTATTGTCGTACTCGGGTTCACCTACCAAATAAAGATAGCCTAATGAGAATCTCATCACTAAACTAATTCAAACTATGTATCTATACATCACAAAATCGGAATTCTCGCTATTTGCGGAAGTTCCAACTTAAAACGGCCATAACTCGGTCATTTTAACTCGGAATTTCGTAAATTTTATATCGATCTCTATCTACTTCGAAAGATATATCTATTTCTAGTATTATTTTCAAGTTTTGAAAATAGTAGGGCCACGGAACAGTGGGATCAGATCTGTTCCGCAAGTGTTCCAATCTCAAAAATTTGTTTTGCTTTTGATAAAAATGTTCCTAGATGATTCATGCATGAATGATATGGGAATGAATTACTAATATGAATGCCATGTGATGAACTTAATATATGCATGGTCATAATAACTTTTGTGATAATAAACTCATATGAACTCTTAAGTGTTGAGAAATTCCCATAAAGATTATTTCTAAGAAGCTATTTTTCCCATTATACTCCCTAGGGTTTCCTTGACTTTTAATCTTGTAATCCACTTATTATATAACTAAAAATAAGTTCTCAAGGTCTATATTAATCATGGCCTCCATTCATGCATAAAAATTCCCATTTTTCATTTGGTAAACATGTCTTTGAACTAGCTTTTTGTAAAAATCCGAATTTTCTAAATTTTATTTTCTTGTATTTTTCTTAAGGGAAAACTTGTTTAATGCATTAAAAATTGAAGCTCCAATATGTATATTACTAGGACTTCATTTAGCTTATAATACATCCAATTTAGACTTAAATACCAAGTGTTCTTGTAGGCATGAACCTAAGTTACGAATTTTAACATTGATCAAATTCCAACATTTCTAATTCTAACCCCACTACTTGTTTTATATTCCTATCATGCCTAAACTCATCTAAACTTATAAAAATCATTCCTTTAATATACCTATTACACATACCCTTCATTTTTCTTATGAAACATGAGTTTAAAAATGATTTTGGTGGCTTTCAAACTAGGGTTTCCATTTCATCCGAATTTCCAACATCTCATATTTAACAAAACCTTTCTTTTTCCAATATTCTTGCTTCCCAAGTGTGAAGATCTATTATCTAACTTCTCTATACATGAACAAGACTACATTTTTATGATCATCAAGCATAGAAAACAAAAATAACTCTATGATCATGCATGTAAATGACAATGTGGGTATCTAAACTTTAGATCTACTAAGTATGAGGTATAAATCATGGATCTCATGGCATGAACAACAATATGTGTGCAAGATCTCTATTTTATATGCATGAACAAGTGGTTATTCCAACAAAAACTCATTCAAAGGCTAGATCCACTTCTTGAGATGGCTTGAGATTCTTGTAGTAGTGTTTTCATGTCCCTTGTCATGCTCATTGGGATTTATATGAGAAAACACAAGAATGACTTGCCATAACAAGATTTAGGATGAACAAAGCCTAAATATACATACCAAAAGAAGTCTTGAAGGAGGAAAGAAGAAGAAACAAAGTTGAAATTGTAAGGGAATGGGGAGAGGGACTCACGGCACACTTGGAGAGAAAGAGAGGACTTTTGTTCTTTTAAAATTTGAAAAATAAGAAGGAAATGAAGAGAGAGAGAACATTTAGTATATATACTAAATGAATTAGGGTTTAGTTAAAAAGAAGTAAAAATAACTCAATTGAGAGGGAAATAGGAGGGAGGGGCGCCCCATCCCTTGTGTGGATGTGTGTGTGTTTTGAAAATTTTAACTTTTGTAATTTAGTAAATGAAAATGTAATAAATGTGATAAAATTTAGAGACAAAATTTCTAGGAAAAGAAAATTGAAAGTAGTTGTAAGGATGTAAGAATAGGGTATGGGTAGTGTGTAGTGTAGTTGTACTTGTGAATAGTAGACAAGACATCTACTTTACCGGTTGTAACGAAAACACGGGAAAAGCTATAACTGTAATTTTTATAGCTCGAAAAATTATGAAATTGATATTTTTGGAATCCTTATAAAATTACGGTTCTAATGAATATTCCGGAACATTTTTCTGAATCCGTGGTCGGGGCACGCTTTTCCGTAATTGAGCTCGGGAAGGCTCGGAATTGAAAATTTCCCGAAATTGGAACTTTTAGGGGTTTAGAATATGCTTTAGAACAATAATTCATGTTCATTTACTTTATAAAATTCCTTTTATTTGAAATCGAAGAAAAGCCGGATCTAGGGTTTCTAGGCTCCCCTCACTAAGCTGAATCGGCCCGATATAGGGTTTCGTTCTCCGATTTCCAAAGTTCGTCCGAGTACTATCCGATCACCAGGAGAACTAGGGTATATCTTATAAAAATAATAATAAAATTTAGGTAACTAATAATATTAATCGTACTGAAAAACTCACTAATTACTGGTAGCAACGAAATACGAATAAACTGTAAAATCAGATAATTCTAGCTATTTGAAAATTTGTAAAACTAATAGCTTAGAGATCCTTTAGAAATATAATTCTAAAGGCACTAATAACATGTTCTTAACATTTCGAATCCCAGAGCTCGCTTTTCGAAACTGGCACCTGATCAGATTGGAATAGGTCGAAATTTCACTGATCTCATCTTCCCAGGGTATCCTAGACTTAATACGAACCAATTACACTTTTTCCTCTTGTTCCAACTCCTGGGTTTAGGAATACGAGATTGTCGGATCTAGGTTACTGAGTCTCTTGGGAGTTTTGGAGACTCAGGTTTCCCGGTTAACCTTCCGGTTTACACCATTGCCAATACAAGAACCGATATTTCACACTTATATGACTTGTCTGATTGGTGAGTTTTATTTTAAGGTCAACTCTCATAAGTATCAAATATCTCACCACGTTCTCGGAATTCTTTTGGATTGAGTTTTATTCCCGAAGCCAGTCACTATTCACTTCTTAACAATTTGTTTTAGGGCTATATTTTATCCGAATTTATAAGTCGAAGTTAAATAGGAAGTTTGTCGTACATAAAGGTTTCAGAATAGAAGTATTTTAAGTTGCTATTTTATTTTTGAGATTTCTTATTTTTCTCACGATTCAGAATTTTCCGGAATCGTTCGAAGTTTGGGACTTGTCAAAGTTCGGTTTTAAGTCGGAGTGACTTTCAGGGTTTTATTTCCTAAGTTCATCTTTAGAATTATTTGTTGAAATTTTCAAGGGCTTACATCCTCCCCACCTTAGAGAAAGTTTTGTCCGCAAAACTTGTTACGTATGTATCGTCCAACGAGGAGGGATGGAAATTTCGAGTCATGTTTCTATCACTGGTTTATGCTCCGGTTCATGCCATTTCTAGGTTTTATATGTTAGATATTCCTTGAATTACGGCACATACAAGTTAATAAGTATTGACTTAGCGATTCCAACCTTCACTCATACGACTCTTTTGAAAATGACACAGATTCGACTCCTGACCATAGACGACTTGACTCGAACGACTCTGAACGACTTGTAACGACACGACACGACTACTTTGACCAACGAAGGTTGTGGATTCGCTTTTCCCATTCTTACACAACTGCATATACAATATTGCACTTTTTTTTTTGAGGTCACCACGCTTTAAACTTTTTATGATTCTAATGGTTTGATGGATGTGGAATCAAAAGATTCACCCCTTTATCGTAAAGTTTCCTTACGAATATTTTAGGTCGCTATGACCCCGGGTTTTACGTCACGTTCATTATGGGTTTTTGATCCTTCAGAATTCTTTATGTATAAGAATTTACATGAGGGGTGTTTCGAAATTCATTAAACTAGTTGAGTCTTGCTCTTGTTTCCATTGATGGCTCCTTTTAGCTCTCACTGGTCTTTGGTTCCCCTATTTTTAGTCCAGCCATTTAGTCCGAGGGTATCCCCCATCGATCTACCTCCTGAGCCCTAGCGGCAGGAAAGAATGGGCAGCTTCCTAAGGGTATTGCACGAATCCGGTGTCGAGTCGCATCCTCGATCTCCGCTCCCTTTTTACAGCAAGGGACTTCGGTATCTCATTATTAACCTCCCCCTTGCATCAAACAGGTGTGGGGTTGCTTCCCTTTTCGCCATACTCCTTCCTCGTCTTTCCGTGTTAGATTCACTGATGCAGGATGCGGGTTGTCTCGTGTAGAGCGTGGTTTAGCTGAATGTCCCGTTTGTATAAGGAAAGCATACAGTTGTCACCTTTCGGAGACACCTTTCAACCTTGCGATTAAGGTCCTTACAGGGGTAACGCTTGAATCGAAGCCATGGATACTGCGTAGGGTAACGCTTTCCTTTGCATCGCCAACCTAGCATCTTATCCAATATTATATCTTTTTCCTTGTTTTGGATCATCATTCCGGGGAAGCGTTTGGACTTCTCGTCTCCGGTCATTGCAACCTAACTCCAATTTCCTTATGATCTCTTTTTCGCCTTCCCCTTTGAATATGCCTTATCATCCGTACCCCTTCCTGTAAACCTTGATAAACCCTGATATCCAATTCCTCCAATTGAGTCTAAAGGTCCCCTATTTATCCTTCAGAGACAGTCGTCCCCACCACTTATCTCGTCATCATTGTCACCTATCACTGCCCATCGTTCATATCACATCACCATCCTCTATTGCATGTTTGGCCTATTTTCCTTCTTGAATCCTCTCTTCTAAGCTCTGTATTATCTTATTAGGGTGCCGAGCTTCCTCAATTCTTACTAAGGGGGGGTTTCATTATTCAATCCGCCATTTCTAACTGAGCGTCTCTTCTTATATGTTTGATACTTATCCCTTCATCTTTTCCCACTAATTTCGTTAGATTTGTAGGTAAGACTTTCGCTTTTCTTGTGAGTCTTATAACTGATAGCACCAACCACCGTATTTACTTTCCTTGAGCGAGATTACTTTTCTTAGGTTGAAATCCTTGGTTATTTTAAACCGTTATCCTACCACGCGCCCACTCCTTGTGAACAATTACTTGATGCCCTTGTGATCGGCATAGGTCTCTAGCTTCTGCCCATAGAGGTAGCATTCCACATCTCTAAGGTGAACGCCACCGTGGGTAAACCCAATTCAGGTACATGGTGGTCCTAGTCACGCGGCTTCAATCATCTCGAAGCGTAGGAGATCACTTTCCCCTTGTACGAGTGTACATCCGAGGCCACCTCCTAATGTACCGTTCTAAATTATGTAGGGCATGGATTGGGTAATATCAATATCGAAGCAAAGACAGGTCCCTTCTTGGTTTCTTGAAGGCCTCGATCCCTCTTTTCTGTTCACGTGAACTCTCCATTCATTCTGGATCCAGGGCTCGGAACTCGCAACAACTCTCTATAGTACCCTGTCGATCCTTGGAGAACTCCTATCGTCCTTTGAGGATCTGGGCAGTTTCCCAATCCCTTGTACTGTTATCCCTTCAGAGTTCCTAGATACACAACCTTTCGATACCATGCGGTCCGTAGAGGAAGCCTTCCTCGGTCAGAAATCATATGGAGAGAACTTGGTGTAATTCTTGACCTTTCTTAAAAGTCGGTAATGTTACGCATAGGTACTCTTCATGTCACTTTCGTACCTATGTGTAGATGAGGTTATCGTCCATGAAGTCTCACGTAATTCATTTAGTAAGGACCTACACGCCCAGCTTATCCAGTCTATGAATATAACAGAGATAATTGTCACCTCAATATCGCCAATCAAGAATTATAACGTTCTTGTATAATCCGAGATGTGGTTTCGTGTATGTTTCTTGGCTTAGTGTTTTAACTGAGGGTATCTGGGTTGAGGGTCAGTCCTTGCAAATGCACTTATCCCACGTAGTTAGTCTAGTAGGTTGTCGACCTTAGGAAGCGGATACCTAATTTCAATTGTGACTCAAAGATCCTGGAATCGACACATATCCTTATCTAGATCACTTAGGAGGACTTGTCTCATCGGTTCCCTACCAAGCTTGTGTCGGTCACGGGCAGGCGTAAATGCTCGGATGGGCTTAAATATTCATGTCAACTACCCTAAGGTCACCTTGATTTCATTTTGTTTTATTTTAGTTTATTTTATAGATATGTGCATTTATTATTATTATTTCATCATTTTATTATTATTGTCATCATTGTTATTTTAATTACTTATTAGTATTATTGTTATTAGTATCGGGTTCGCTTGCTGTGGTTTGTTCTTAGCGTCTCCTTTTTCCACTGTGATTGTATTCCCTTTTTGGTAACTCAGTTAAATAATCCTTTGATAATATTATTTAGCTCTTTCTTCTTTTTTTTTTTTTTGGATTCCGGTATTGCCAGAAGTTATTATACAAGCGAGTAACCATAAAGGAAGATAAAATTTCGAGAATCGTGAACCAAGAGCTCTTAACTTCATATATCATAATATAGCTTTTCCTTAAAACATAGCTGGGGTACAAGGGCCCCTACATGGGAAACGATATTAGGTCATACTAAAGCAAACATCATGACAAGCAACAACATAGGTAACGCCTAAACATCGACATACTATGACCTATCTTTCAAGGTCGCGGCTATAAAATTCAGCTTGGACTTATGGGTCATTCATGGGTCTCGCCTTCTTCTCTAGACGATCAATTCCACTCCTTGCACGCTAGTCCTTGCCCTTCTCCACCCTCAATCTCTCCAGGATGGATAACTCCCACACCTTCTGTCTCATTTACCTCTTCTTCGTGGGGTTGGTGGTCAATTCCACTTAGTGGGGGCAGCTGAGCCATGTTGGTGGGTGGAGGTATCACTTCCCCATACACTCCCCACCAAAAGAAGTGACTTTGAGCATCCGCCTGAAGCCAGTCAGTGTGATCTATCAATAGGTCATGAGCATACATAAACAGGTATCCAATTGGGTTCCAAGTTTGGAAATCAGGATAAGTCGGTCCCCCTTCGTTTCTCAACACAAAGGTAGCTTCTTGCAACATGGGTTCTCCTAATTTATGAACGGCAATCCTTTCTACTGCATAGATCACTTCAAGCTTCGTCCAACATTTCTTCCTTATAGGGCAATACTCAACATTGGTCGCCACTTTATACCATTCAGTGTTCATCAATCCTCTTTTCCACAAATTGAACATCTCTCGGATTGACCTGGGATGACCAATTAAGGCAAAGTCTTCGCACAAGACTCTAATTCTCAGACGGTATTCGACCAAAGTTTCATCAGGTTGCTTACGCACTTGCCTCGCCGCTCGGCGGACTTCATCAAGGGTAAGCTATTCACAAAAGAAGAGGAATTAGATTTGTAAAACCCATTCTACCTACGTTATTCCTTTCTAGGCTTTATTTTACCCTCATCCTTCTTTGCCCTTCTTAGGTCTATTGGTTAAAGTCATGATCTTGGATCCTTAACCAAGCTCTGATACCAACTTAAACTGTCACGCCCCAAAGTGTGCCCTACATGTGACAATCCGCCACACTCAACATTTAATCTCAAGTGAGACAATCCTAGTCTTCCCATGAGCTTAAACATCGAGTGTAAGGCTCGCTCTCAACATTTATAGGTCATACTTTGCTTCGTAGTAGCTTAAAGAGATATATACAGTAGCAAGAATGTAAACCGTAACCGTCATACAGAGAATTATTCTATCACATGATCTAGGGGGCATACCCCCGATAACACCAGTTACCAATTCTCAACCCCCACATTTCCTTACATTGCCCTTCAATTACCGATTCAGAAAACGGAGTTAGTGTCCATTTCTAATCTTTAGACCCCGGCCTCATCAAAAGCTCCTTATTATCTAAGAGCCGTACCTGGTGTCCACGGGTCCTCGGAGAAAGCCAAAGGTACTCATACTGCAACAGGAAACTATAGGGGTATAAGCTACACTAGCTTAGTGAGTGGAACTTCCGAATTACAATAAACACAACACATTCAACCAAGTAATTAAGCAACCAAGTGAAATGCATCAACAAGTGAGTTTAGCAAACATATGACCAGCCGGAAATCATATGTGGATGGATTTGCGCCCTCCATCCCGGGTTAGCAGATTTACGAATCCTACGGTACGACGCCGTTTAAGCTCACGGTCAACTGATAATATTTCGTTTTATGGATCACGATTAACCAACAAGTATTCGTTTTATGGATCACGATTAACCAACAAATGCTAATGCTCCATCCCCATCGTGTTATGAATGAATCCAATTTCAATTGAGTCAAATATTTATTAATTCGATTCTTTCAGGTGGCCAACAATTATTCGCAGACATTCAGTATAACACACTAGACAATCAATCCATAGCTTAACACCCGGTTTCGATATTTCTTAAGGTCCGTTTCACACATCAACAACAGACAATATATAAATCCCATATAACCCCATCATACATAATTTTCTTTTTTTTCTTCACCTAACAACTAGTGCGACTATTATTACAATCACAAGCAATAATTGAAATCAAAGGGGAACTCACACGGCCATGGTACCCGGTCTCTTAGTGACGATGGTCGGGTGATACGGTATTGTCGTACTCGGGTTCACCTACCAAATAAAGATAGCCTAATGAAATCTCATCACTAAACTAATTCAAACTATGTATCTATACATCACAAAATCGGAATTCTCGCTATTTGCGGAAGTTCCAACTTAAAAAGGCCATAACTCGGTCATTTTAACTCGGAATTTCGTAAATTTTATATCGATCTCTATCTACTTCGAAAGATCTATCTATTTCTAGTATTATTTTCAAGTTTTGAAAATAGGGCCACGGAACAGTGGGATCAGATCTGTTCCGCAAGTGTTCCAATCTCAAAAATTTGTTTTGCTTTTGATAAAAAGTGTTCCTAGATGATGATTCATGCATGAATGATATGGGAATGAATTACTAATATGAATGCCATGTGATGAACTTAATATATGCATGGTCATAATAACTTTTGTGATAATAAACTCATATGAACTCTTAAGTGTTGAGAAATTCCCATAAAGATTATTTCTAAGAAGCTATTTTTCCATTATACTCCTTAGGGTTTCCTTGACTTTTAATCTTGTAATCCACTTATTATATAACTAAAAATAAGTTCTCAAGGTCTATATTAATCATGGCCTCCATTCATGCATAAAAATTCCCATTTTTCATTTGGTAAACATGTCTTTGAACTAGCTTTTTGTAAAAATCCGAATTTTCTAAATTTTATTTTCTTGTATTTTTCTTAAGGGAAAACTTGTTTAATGCATTAAAAATTGAAGCTCCAATATGTATATTATCTAAGGACTTCATTTAGCTTATAATACATCCAATTTAGACTTAAATACCAAGTGTTCTTGTAGGCATGAGCCTAAGTTACGAATTTTAACCATTGATCAACATTCCAACATTTCTAATTCTAACCCCACTACTTGTTTTACATTCCTATCATGCCTAAACTCATCTAAACTTATAAAAATCATTCCTTTAATATACCTATTACACATACCCTTCATTTTTCTTATGAAACATGAGTTTAAAAATGATTTTGGTGGCTTTCAAACTAGGGTTTCCATTTCATCCGAATTTCCAACATCTCATATTTAACAAAACCTTTCTTTTTCCAATATTCTTGCTTCCCAAGTGTGAAGATCTATTATCTAACTTCTCTATACATGAACAAGACTACATTTTTATGATCATCAAGCATAGAAAACAAAAATAACTCTATGATCATGCATGTAAATGACAATGTGGGTATCTAAACTTTAGATCTACTAAGTATGAGGTATAAATCATATCTCATGGCATGAACAACAATATGTGTGCAAGATCTCTATTTTATATGCATGAACAAGTGGTTATTCCAACAAAAACTCATTCAAAGGCTAGATCCACTTCTTGAGATGGCTTGAGATTCTTGTAGTAGTGTTTTCATGTCCCTTGTTCATGCTCATTGGGATTTATATGAGAAAACACGCAAGAATGACCTTGCCATAACAAGATTTAGGATGAACAAAGCCTAAATATACATACCAAAAGAAGTCTTGAAGGAGGAAATAAGAAGAAACAAAGTTGAAATTGTAAGGGAATGGGGGAGAGGGACTCACGGCACACTTGGAGAGAAAGAGAGGACTTTTGTTCTTTTACAATTTGAAAAATAAGAAGGAAATGAAGAGAGAGAGAGAACATTTAGTATATATACTAAATGAATTAGGGTTTAGTTAATTAAAAAGAAGTAAAAATAACTCAATTGAGAGGGAAATAGGAGGGAGGGGCGCCAGCCATCCCTTGTGTGGATGTGTGTGTGTTTTGAAAATTTTAAGTTTTGTAATTTAGTAAATGAAAATGTAATAATGTGATGATTAATTTAGAGACAAAATTTCTAGGAAAAGAAAATTGAAATAAGTAGTTGTAAGGATGTAAGAATAGGGTATGGGTAGTGTGTAGTGTATGTTGTATTAGTGAATAGTAGACAAGACATCTACTTTACCGGTTGTAACGAAAACACGGGAAAAGCTATAACTGTAATTTTTATAGCTCGAAAAATTATGAAATTGATATTTTTGGAATCCTTATAAAATTACGGTTCTAATGAATATTCCGGAACATTTTTCTGAATCCGTAGTCCGGGGCACGCTTTTCCGTAATTGAGCTCGGGAAGGCTCGGAATTGAAAATTTCCCGAAATTGGAACTTTTAGGGGTTTAGATATGCTTTAGAACAATAATTCATGTTCATTTACTTTATAAAATTCCTTTTATTATGAAATCGAAGAAAAGCCGGATCTAGGGTTTCTAGGCTCCCCACACTAAGCTGGAATCGGCCCGATATAGGGTTTCGTTCTCCGATTTCCAAAGTTCGTCCGAGTACTATCCGATCACCAGGAGAACTAGGGTATATCTTATAAAAATAATAATAACAATTTAGGTAACTAATAATATTAATCGTACTGAAAAACTCACTAATTACTGGTAGCAACGAAATACAAATAAACTGTAAAATCAGATAATTCTAGCTATTTGAAAATTTGTAAAACTAATAGCTTAGAGATCCTTTAGAAATATAATTCTAAAGGCACTATTAACATGTTCTTAACATTTCGAATCCCAGAGCTCGCTTTTCGAAACTGGCACCTGATCAGATTGGAATAGGTTGAAATTTCAGTGATCTCATCTTCCCAGGGTATCCTAGACTTAATACGAACCAATTACACTTTTTCCTCTTGTTCCAACTCCTGGGTTTAGGAATACGAGATTGTCGGATCTAGGTTACTGAGTCTCTTGGGAGTTTTGGAGACTCAGGGTTCCCGGTTAACCTTCCGGTTTACACCATTGCCAATATAAGAACCGATATTTC
The DNA here is from genome assembly GCA_024138025.1 of Combretum micranthum. NCBI lineage: Eukaryota > Viridiplantae > Streptophyta > Magnoliopsida > Myrtales > Combretaceae > Combretum > Combretum micranthum. The sequence goes on along the minus strand of JAMXBD010002103.1, from coordinate 179,566 downwards.
ACACTTATATGACTTGTCTGATTGGTGAGTTTTATTTTAAGGTCAACTCTCATAAGTATCAAATATCTCACCACGTTCTCGGAATTATTTTGGATTGAGTTTTATTCCCGAAGCGAGTTACTATTCACTTCTTAACAATTTGTTTTAGGGCTATATTTTATCCGAATTTATAAGTCGAAGTTAAATAGGAAGTTTGTCGTACATAAAGGTTTCAGAATAGAAGTATTTTAAGTTGCTATTTTATTTCTGAGATTTCTTATTTTTCTCACGATTCAGAATTTTCCGGATTCGTTCGAAGTTTGGGACTTGTCAAAGTTCGGTTTTAAGTCGGAGTGACTTTCAGGGTTTTATTTCCTAAGTTCATCTTTAGAATTATTTGTTGAAATTTTCAAGGGCCTACAAGTTGTTTTTAGGCTCATACGTGCATTAGACTTTGTTTTATATTCATGAGCAACTTGTAATAGCATGATGGTGGTAGGAAAGTTGTAGGAAACTCAAGATCTATTTTATTTTCAACTAAAATAATTTTTTAAAATTCGGATAAAAATGGAATCATATTTAGAAAAGTTACTTTTCAACTTCAAAATGTGTATCTTTCATTTAAAATAAAGGGCTTAGGGTATAGATAACATCAATGAAGAATTTTGATGAGTAAAGTTTAGATCTAGGAGTTTATAGCTTACTACCATGCAATTGTTTTATGTTTATGTTCATATTAAGTATAGATCTTAGTTTTGAACTCAAACAAAATTGTGAAATTCGTATTTTGACAAGACCTCTATTTAAAAACCACTTTCCAAGTGTCAAAATGTAATTTTTACTTAAGATAATAAAGGCTTAATATACATATATCATCAAGACTTCTTTTTACAAGAATCAAAAGTGATTTTCAAAAGTTATTTTCAAAATAAAAATTCTATTTTCGGATTTTGGCCAAGGCATATTTTAAAAACATGTTTTTCAACTCAAAAATGAAGTTTTTATTTAAGAAATGAAAGGCTCTTAGGATAGGATATGTAAGGAATGGATTTTCGTAAGTATAGATAGATTTTATCAAAAGATATGACCAAAAATGAATTTTGTAAATACGGATCCCAACCAAGACTAATTTTGAAAACCCACGTATCAACTAAAAAACTCATGTTTTATATGAAAAATGAAGGGTATAGGTAATATGTGTCATTAAGTGGTAATTTTTACAAGTTAAAATGAGTTTGAATATGAGTAATGTGTAAAACAAAAAGTAGAATCAAGATGGAAAATTTTGAGTTAGTAATTAATTTATGAAATTCGTAATTTTGAATGAAGGCCATAAGAACACCTATTATCCAAGCTCAAAATGAAAGTTTTATGTAATGAGTGGAGTCCTTAAGTAATAGGTACCATAAGGTCTTAATTTTTAATGCATCAAACAACTTTTTCCCAAGGAAATCATTCAAAAAGTGGATTTTCTAAAATTCGGATTTTTGAGTAAATCATATTGGAAAACATATTTGCAAAGTGTAAAATGCAAATTTTTGTGTAAGAATGAAGTCCTTAGCGGTTATGTATGATTGAGCCCTAATTTTCTAAATATCAAATGATTTTTACTTAAAGGAATCACTCAAAAACCAATTTTTACCAAATTCGGATTTTGGAATCAACCCTACTCGAAAACATGTTTACAAAGTGTAAAATGGAAATTTTTATGTAGAAATGAAGGTCATAAGTAATATATATAATGAAGAATCAATTTTAACAAAAATATTTATATTTTCTTAAGTAACAAATTCAAAACAAATGGAAATGATCAAAGTTAGAAAACTATATTTTTCATAAGTAGTTGTTATTATGGTCTTGCAAAATAAAAAGTTATAAAATTTCCTTTTAGCAAAAATCATCAAGATCATGCATACATTAAGCTCATCTCATGTCATTCATGTTAGGAAATCACTCATATTGCATGTATAGCTAATTTATATAGTAGGAATATTACAAACATTTACAAAACTATTTTTCGGAATCAGAAACCGTTACTGATCAGATCTGATCCCTCTATTTTGAGATCTAAATGTTTTCAAAACTTAAAAATAATATTAGAATTAGATAGATCTTTCGAAGTAGATAGAAATCGATATATAATTTGCGAGATTCTGAGTTAAAATGACCAAGTTATGGCCGTTTTAAGTTGAAATTCCCGCTTAGGATGAGAATTACGAATTTGATAGTTCGTATAAAATCGTTTGGATTAGTTTGAATCAAAATACTTATTAAAATATTTCTTCCTTTTTAGGTGATCTCGAATTCGACGATTCCCTACCACCGAATTATTATTACTAGAAGACCGGTGATCCAATGGCTGAGTGAGTTTTCTCCTTATTTTGTTACCTTGTTTGTGCTTGTAGCTAGTTGTATTGGAATTATAGGAACAAGATAAAAATCGATGTAAATGGGGATGGGATATATATGATGAGGCTGTGATGAATGTATGCCAAAGAATAATAAAGCATATCGAAACCACGATTCTATTGGATAACTGCACTGTTCATATTATTTCTGTTATGTGCATGATATTGGTCGGTCACTTTAAAGAATGTATGAATGTTTTAACCTAAGCAAAAATTAAATTGGTCATGGATCGCATCGGACATATTGCATTTGGTAACGTGCTACTCCTACGCAAGTTAATTGGTATGGTCCGAGGACTCGTTTGGATAATGAGACCCGGTATCAGAGCTCATTCATAGGGAAATAAGGCGTACCGGGATGCATTCCATGTGTGAGCTAGCCGAGTCGAGTGCTATGAGCCGAGGGCATGGGGACTCGCAGCGGTTGTATACACTTTAATACCATCCTAACCCAAGATACGGAGAGCGTAAATCCGTTCTGTGTGTATAAATCCCCGAAATTTTTGGATTCGAATTATAGTTTAAACCTATCGGAAGTCAAGGCGATTTCCAGAGTCAACAAAAACCTAGTTTACCGTAACCGCTTAAGTCCGGCATTACCGTTTTCTTTAGCCCTAGAAAACGAAGTTGAAATAATTAGCTACAGTAGTTCGTAATAGCTATAGGTTTTTATAAAAATTATTTTACGAAATTCGGGGTCTTTTGAACCGATCGGACAAGTTCTTGAAAAACGTGACCGGGAGCTCGGAATAGGAAAAACATTCTGAATATACGTTAGAATCGTAAAATATAAGATTTTCAAAAATATCAATTTCGTAATTTTTCGGTAGCTAAAAATATCAGATATCGCTTTTATATGCGTATTTTCTTACTACTGGCATTAAATTGTCATGTCTACTTTTACATTACACTATTTTTACTATCTATACTATTCATCTATCTTACTTTTTCTTTCAATCTACTTTACAAACCATACACCTATTTTTACATTTTCATTTCCAATACAACTTCACATCTTCATTTCTTACTTTTAATTAAAAAATAAAAAAAAAATAAATTTCCCCCTCTTCTATGCATGAAAATTGCGCCGGCCCCCTCACACATCTCCTCAATTTTTTTTTTCATTTATTTAATTAACACAAATTATCTCCCACATTTTCCTATAATACCCCCTCATACCTTCACTTCTTTCACATACTTCTTCTCTAAAGTTACTATACCAAAATCTTTCTCAATTCTCTCAAAAATCTCTCCAGAAGTCTTATAAGAAAGCTCTCTTTAGTTTTTCTTTAGGTAAACTTTCTTCAAGAAAATCCTCCAAGCTTTCTTTATGTTCATTACATAGTACGAACTTAATGTGTTTTCTAGAACACGAAGGTTAAGAAAGCAACAATAGGTTCATACTTTGTTTTTGTTCATAATCACAAAATTCCTTTATGTTCCTTTATGTTTCCTTTATGTTTATTACTATCTAATATATCTTATAGCTATATATATACTATTTAGAGCATATAAGCTCATTGTCTTGCAATTTTTACTTCATTGCAATTTATTTATTTCAAGTTGTTTTTAAGACTAGTATTCTAGTCTTAGACTTGTCCTCATCAAGTCAAAAACAATTCTTTTTCTTTTCTTTTTGGGACTAGTCTTTTCTTAGTCCCAGGGTACCTTGATGAAGCTAAGGTCCCAATACTTGATTTACTTTCTTCTTTGCTTAATCTTTCAAGTTATTATGTTCCTCTATATTTCTATAGTTTATGATTCATATTCATGCATGAACATAATGTTTTTGTCTCAATAAAAATAAATGGGAAGTGAAGTGTTTTCATAAACTAAAGGTTCTTGATAAATAAAAGTAAAATAGATTTCTTAAAAACTCATGAACATGCTTGGAAATGATTTTCCTTATATAAACAAAAAGTTTTATGAAAACTTATATTTCATCAAGAAATAGAAATTCTTTTGGAATCATTACAAGAAACAAAAATATCATTTTATTACTTTTGAATCCAAGTTTAGAAAATAAAACCACACCTTAGGAATTTAAAGTAATTACAAGAGATTAAATTTAGAAAAACAATATTCGTCTCAAATAACTCAAGATCTTTCAAAAGTAAAATGAATATTCTAATAAAATCTCAAGTTCAAAGTCTTTTAAAACCTTACTTTTCATAAGTTGAGACAACTTCATTTACTTCATACATTTGTTATGAGTCATTACATATATGTATATACCTTTCAAAAATTTTACAAAATACTTGAAATATTCATCTTTTCAAATGAGTTTTGTTTACAAGAAGGAAAACAAGTGTTTGCAAATTCGTGGAAAATCTTGTCGCTGCTTTTTCGGAATCCAAATGACTTAGTTTTATGAAAATAAGCTTAGAAATGCATATATCTTTTCGAGTAGGTAGAAAACGATATATTATACGCGAAATTCCGAGTTAAAATGAGCAAGATATGGCCATTTTAAGTTGGAATTTCCTCTTATACGATTTTACCGCGATTTTAAGAAAAGATTAGAATTCAAGAAAAGAAGTTCATGAAATACTCATTTAGGTATTATTCTTTCTTTTATATAATCTCGAGGAGGATTGTTCATATCCGAAGATTACTACGATTAGTGGAAATCCCGAACGACTCATCCGTTTCAAGAAATGTGTCATCATGGCTGAGTGAGTTTATTCCCATTATTTTTCTCATACTCTTGATTGTGCTTGTAAAATTAGTTGCACTAGAATTAGGCAAAATCAAAAGGAAGTGTATGATAATATGTTGAAAGAATACTAAGTACATCGAAACTCGATTTGTTTGCAATAAAGTTGTATGTGCATTAATATCTTGAAGTGTTTGAAATTGGTTGATCACTTGAAAGAAGTTAAATGTAACTACTAGACCTTAATTAATAAATTATTCATGCACTTCATATGTTGAGTCACATTTCATTCACTACTATACAATTGGTGGGACAAGTGTATAATAGTGGTGGTAGGCAGAACCGGTATATAATGTAAGTGGCGAGTAGGAGCCGGTAAAAACTACAAAATTGGTGGCTAGTAGGAGCCTATAATAACTACAAGTTTTTTATGGGGTATAGGAGCCGGTAAGATCTATAAAACTGTTTTTTAAAAGTTGTGGCTGTAATTGGCCTGAATACCCAACCCCGAATGAAGGGCGTAATTCATTCAACATATGATTCCCGGAAAGTCATATGTCTTGTATGCTCACGTGGTTGTTGCATTCCATATGTTTGAATAATAAACTTGGTTGATAATTTACTTTGAGTATGAATATTGGGATTTACTTACTAAGCCCATAAGCTTACACCCCTATAGGTATTTGTATTCTCAGGAACACCTATTTTTGTGCCCGAGGCCTCCCCGTATCCGTGTAAGTTTTATATATTGAAGCTTTTGGAGGAAATCTGCTCGAAGACTTAGATTAGAATTCCTTTGAAATCTTTAATGTAGTATTTTGAATGTTGTAAAGACTATCACGATCCTTGGGATTAGTGGGGGTATGCCGCTAAGAAATCATGTAATAGACCTTTGATTATTAATGATATAATATGTTTTATTTCTGGATTCTTGTATGTTCATTTTTACTTGCTTAAACTATACTTCCCAGAAGCGTCTCCTATTACCGTGCTAGACGCCTTACATGTAATACTAAGGCTTTTGCATGACTAAGGTAGTCATTCTTAAGCCTTGATATTATATGTGACGGGATGCCACGTTTAGGGTACCCCCCGGGGCGTGACAGTTTAAGTTGGTATCAGAGCAACAAGTTTATAGAAATAAAGGTAATAGGAATAGGTCTAGAATAGAAAAAGATAGATATGTTTATGGAAGGACTTAGATAAGATTAGATAAGTTTAGAAATTCTCAAAAAAGAAGAATTAATGACCTCCCTTGTCTTTTATAGCTTAATCTTGGATAAGTTAGAATTAAGGTCCAATGCTTGAACTTAAGAAATGACGAAACCCTTGTAGACTACCGGTTAAAAGAAGGAAGCCCATGTAAGGAGTTTGCCCTATTAGACTGGCTTAGAAGTTTCTTACGATATGGAACGACTCACATGCCATTACAACCACACCCCTATGCTCCAAGAAGCTACATTCATTTCCCGAAATGATAGACGTCCAGTTTTCCCGATTTTTGAATTTGGAATTCCATAGGACGATTGTATATCTATGCCCACGATGAGCTAGCGTATTCACGAATGAGACAAGGATGATTCCAGACATCAGGAAGCTAGTCAAGATTTCGGAGGGGCTGTTGAACCAACCTCAAATGGGAACATTCCAAGTAGAAGCCGATCTCACATTCCCCTAATAAGAGACCTGACCGATAATAAAGTGATGGAAGTATCCGATGAGGAGCATGCAGCGCAGACGAAGTTTGATCAACGGGAGCCAAGCACGTCTAGGAATCAACCCTCTCGCAAAGGAAAAAGAATGATGGACCGAAGCTACTTGAAGCTGTTCGTAACTAAAATGGCTAAGGACGACTTCTAGACCTAACCACAGTAATTTAACTCCCTCACCAGGAAGAAAAGATCAAAGAAAGAATGAAGGATCCACATGAGCAATCCCATGTGTCCAACAAGAATTTTGTAATCAGATCGACTTAGGATATAGGATCAATCAGTAGTTTAATCTATGCTTTCGGAAAAGTGTTCAACATTTGTTGTATTTTGAATTTCTTTAGCAAACCTTGATTTCTTTATGTATGATATTTCATTCCCTTCTATGCTTTTTAATTAAATATTTTGGTTTAAACAAATTTCATCTCTTGATTTAGTTGCTTAACTTCTTTTTATGATATTTCCTTTATATGTTTATTTCCTTGAAAGCTTCCGCAATTTCCGTGACTTAGTATGTAAAAGACTTAATAATCTAGTATTTACGTAAACGATTAAAACAGCCGACCTAGAAGGGGACGACCAAGGATGAGGCAGGCATCGAATAACCCGCCTGAAGAAGTTGACCAACTAAAAGTACCCCCTGTGGCTCCTGCCCTAAACCCGCAAGGCGATCTCCAAGCCACTCTGGGTCAATTAACACAGCTTCTTAATGTGTTAGTTCAACAACAACAGAGGAATATGCCACAGCACCAGCTCAAGCACCACCCAGCAGGCACCTCAAGCATCTGTACATGGACCAGCAGCACCTGATGCTCAATCACATACAGCACCCTTGCCGCCTCCACCACCTCGACCATACAAACTTCACTCCCAGATTTCATCAAAAGCTAACCGTTACTTTGACGGAGCTTTTGGGAAACAGATGAAGCTGAAGATTGGCTGCAGATAGAACGATCTTTTACGCCTATGAAGTTCCTCATCATCTTCGAATAAGCTATGGTACCTATATGTTGAGGTTTAATGCCCGCATCTGGTGGGAGTCCAAGAGTAGGGAATTGCCGCCACCTATCACCTGGGATATGTTTCGGAATGAGTTTCTGGAAAATTATTTCCCTGGAAGTTTAAGAGTAAGGTATAGTGCGGATTTCTTGCACATATCCCAGAAAGGAAAATCCATAGAACAATATGAGACGGAATTCAGCCGACTCCTGCAGTATGCTCCGGATTCTTATAAGTATAGTGAGGAGCTGAAACGACAAGTGTTCCTGAATGGGTTAGATGAGGACTTAAGGATGGTTAGAAGAGTTTGACATCCGCACCTTCAGGAATTGGTTGAAAGAGCAAGAATTGTTGAAGGGGCCAAGAAAAGGAAAGCTGGGACTTCTGAGAAGAAAGTGCATGTGTTTGGAAGGAAATTTCAACCAGGAACAAGCTCCAATTTCCCTTCCAAGAGGTTTAAACCAATTAGTCACTTTAAGGGAAATTTAGTGGACAAAAGGATAATTCCAAGGCAGCAGTAAGTTGTTGGAAATGCAAAGGGGCGCATTATCCGAAGAGATGCCCCCTTCTCCAAAAAGTGTTATTTCTGTGGTGACCCGAGCCATAAGATTCCGGATTGCCCAAAGAAAGCTTCTACGACTTGTTTCGTATGCAAGCAAAGGACATTTTGCCAACGAGTGTCCCAAAGAAATCTCACAACAAATCGACCTGTTGGATCTTCAGGAGGACTTGCCCCGACAAGGAGTGGGAATGGAAGCGGAAGTCGCTCGGCATCATCTATGCATGGGCTGAGAATTTACAACCTTGAAGGGCAATGGGTCTGCGAGGAGGATGCGAAGGAAGAAGGAGTAGAGTTGGCTGCCCTGGACCATGGAGAGGAGTATGACTATAGCTTGGTTACAGGTTAGCCTCAACCTTTAAAATATATGTTGTTTTGATATCTGTTGAGTATAAAGTTATGATGTATGTTGGAAATAATAGATGTCTAGGGAACCTTATAAGACAATAAGAATAGTAACATGCGTCTTAACGCTGAGGAACCATACAAATAGGGGACCTAACCTCTTATACCCTCTTCGATACCGGTGCAACGCATTCCTTTATTGCCGCTAGTATAGCCTTGAAGATGGTTTACCTATCACCACAACCACAACAAGTTTTCGTATAAAAACCCCACCGGTAGTGTGGTGACTACCAAAGAAGTAATAAGGAATTGCCCCATGAAGATACAAGGCCATGAAGCAACTACCGATCTTATAGTAATAGAAATCAGCAAGTACGAAGTGATTCTCGGAATGAGTTGGTTGACCATGGTGGAAGCAAAGGTAGATTGTAGAAATAAAAAGGTGGAATTCATGGGACAAGACGGGAAGAAAGCTACGTTTTTGGGAGAATCCGCAACTTCTAAAAGTTTGGAGTTAAGTTCGTTCGAGCTAATTGAAAGTTGAGGAAGGAGTTGAAAGTTATGTGGGAAGTAGAGGAGGATAAGGAAAGACCCAACATTGACGACATCCCCATCGTTAATGAGTTCTCGATGTTTTTCCAGAAGAATTGCCTGGTTACCCCCAAAACGAGAAATCGATTTTGAGATCGATTTGATACCAAAAACAGAACCCATATCCAAAGCACCATACCGAATGGCACCGTTGAGCTCAAGGAACTTAAGAAGCAATTACAAGAATTGCTTGACCAAGGATTCGTTAGACCAAGTGTCTCACCTTGGGGAGCTCCGGTATTATTCGTAAAGAAGAAAGATGGATCGATGAGGTTGTGTATTGATTATCGAGAACTCAATAAGGTCACTATAAAGAATAAGTATCCATTGCCAAGGATTGACGATCTCTTTGACCAACTACAAGGAGCAAGTGTATTCTCACGCATTGATTTGAGATCTGGATACCACCAGCTGAGGATAAAACCAGAGGATGTGTCAAAGACCGCTTTCAGAACTCGGTATGGACACTATGAGTTCATGGTTATGCCATTTGGATTAACTAATGCACCAGCTGCTTTCATGGACTTGATGAATCGGGTGTATAAGCCGCTCTTGGATAAATGCATGATTGTCTTCATTGATGATATTTTGGTCTACTCTAAAACACGGGAGCAACACAAGGAACATCTAAGAATGGCATTACAAACCTTAAGGGAGCACAAGTTATATGCCAAACTATCCAAGTGTGACTTTTGGTTGGACCAAATATCTTTTCTAGGACATGTTATCTCAGGGAAAGGAATATCAGTAGATCCTGAAAAGATTAAGGCTGTAATGGAATGGAAACAACCAAGGACGGTGACTGAGATTAGAAGTTTTCTTGGATTAGCTGGCTATTAGGAAGTTTGTGCAAGATTTCTCAAAAATAGCTAAGCCACTAACTCAGTTGACCCAGAAAAGTGAAAGATTCATTTGGAATGAGAAGAGAGAACAAAGTTTCCAAGAGTTAAAGCAACGGCTGGTATCTACTCCAATTTTAACCTTACCTGATCCGGAAAAGCCATATACCGTCCATAGTGATGCGTCAAGAAATGGCTTAGGATGTGTGCTTATGCAAGAAGGGAAGGTAATTGCTTATGCTTCACGGCAGTTGAGGCCACATGAACAAAATTACCCGACACATGATCTTGAGTTAGCCGCAGTTGTCTTCGCTCTCAAGCTTTGGAGGCACTACCTATATGGACAGAGATGCGAGATTTATACGACCATAAGAGCCTCAAGTATTTATTTACACAAAAGGAATTGAATATGAGGCAAAGGAGATGGTTGGAGTTGATCAAAGACTATGATCTTGGAATAAATTATTGCCCTGGAAGAGTGAATGCGGTAGCAGACGCTTTGAGTCGGAAGAACCACGGAGAAGTTGCAGCCATGCTCACAACTCAAAAAGAACTTATAAAGGAATTCGAGAGATTGAGCATCGAATTTGTGGGGCAAAGTGTGGAAATAGAAATTTCCCATTTGGTAATGGAGCCAACTCTGATAGAAAGAATCAAAGAATCTCAGCGATATGATGAAGTCATACAAAAGTTGAAAAGTGAGATACAAAGAGGAAGGTACTATGATTTTGAGATAGATGAGGAGGATGTAGTAAGAATGAAAGGAAGATTATGTGTACCGAATGATGAGGAGATGAAAAAGGAAATTATGAGTGAGGCATACAACTGGGATATACCATGCACCCCGGTGGTACCAAGATGTACCAAGACCTTAAGAGTCGCTTTTGGTGGAATGGTATGAAAAAGGACGTAGCTGAATTCGTAATGAAGTGTCCCATATGTCAACAAGTAAAGATTGAACACCAAAGGCCAGGAGGACTTTTGAAACCATTGGCCATACCAGAATGGAAATGGGACCAAATTACCATGGATTTCGTTTGTGGATTGCCCCGAACATCAGCCGGATATGATGCTATATGGGTAATTGTGGATCGACTTACAAGTCAGCACACTTCATCCCCATCAACATGACCTACTCGATGGAGAAGTTGGCCCTGGCTATATGTAAAGGAGATTGTGAGACTGCATGGAGTTCCAGCAGGAATTGTATCGGATCGAGACCCCGATTCGTGTCAAAATTCTGGATGAGTCTTCAGAAGTGTATGGGAACTAAGTTACATTTCAGTACAGCTTATCATCCACAAACTGATGGACAATCAGAGCGAACTATCCAGACCCTGGAAGACATGTTGAGAGCTTGTGTTATGGAATTCAAAGGAAGCTGGGAAGCACATCTACCTTTGGTAAAGTTTGCTTACAACAACAGCTATCATTCAACAATTAAGATGCCACTGTACGAAGCTTTGTATGGAAGAAGGTGTAGATCGCCTCTATTTTAGGATGATGTGGAAAAGTTAACAATTAGACCAGATCTCATCCAAGACGCCTCAGATAAAATCAGGATTATTCAGCAAAGGATGAAAGAGGCCCAAGATAGACAGAAAAGTTGGGTAGATAAAAAATGTAGAATCCTTGAGTTTGACGTTGGTGATCATGTGTACCTAAAAGTGAATCCAATAAAGAGTATTCATCGTATACGGGCTCAAGGAAAGCTAAGCCCAAGGTATATCGGACCTTTCGAAATCCTCGAATGAGTAGGAGATTTGGCTTATCGCTTGGCATTACCACCAAACCTGTCGGGAGTACATAATGTCTTCCATGTGTATACACCCAATTTTTGCCCAATTAATTAAGGCTTAAATTTATAAAGTTAATTAAACAAAATTTTCATTTTTGTTTAATTAAACTCATTTTTCCAAAAAAAAGCCTTAAGTATTGATAAAGTTGGCTAAGTGATCGAGGCAAAGGCCAAATGGCCTGTTGGTTAAACACATTGACCCAAACACACACCCAAGCTCAAGGACCCTGGTTCAAATCCTAGCAAAGGCAAATTTTTGCGTTTTTATCATCTTATTTTTTGCCTTTTCATCTTACTCAAAGTCGCCTTAATTTGCATCAATTTTTAACTGACAAAACATCATTATTTGTTAAAATTGATGACACCGTTGCAAAGTAGACATGGAATATGAAAGATCAGTGCACAATTCATGTGTAAAAGCAACCCAAAAGTCACAAAATTCAGGTTGGAAAAATTGAAAAAAAAATGCAATTTGTGAAGCTTCAATTGTCCATTAATGATATTTACAAGAATTGATGAAATTGGACGATTCATCTACCCACATTGGATGATCTGATGAAGAATATGAAAGATCAATCATCAATTCATCGGTTTAAAACAAATTAAACACGAATTATTGGATTAAATTCGTGCAAATGAAGAGGCAAAAATCGATTGGTTTCTGAAGCAATACGAAACGTTAAATTGAGCTTACAATCTATAAATAGAGGATACTAGGATCAAAAGGCACAATTCAATTTCAAGAAAACACATCATAAAGATAGAATTCGAAAATTTTCGAATCTAGGGTTCTTAAGAGAGAAAATTTGAAATTCGAAGATCTTTGATCAATTTCGATCCAATTTCAGTGTTTGAGGAGCTTTAGGAACAAGTTTAAAGTGATCAAGTGTGCTTAGATTTGATCAATTTGTTCGAATTGAGTTCTGCAAATTTTTTTTTTTAATTTCCGATTGAGCCGCCGGCAACCACCACCGTGAACCGCCGCTTCTGGTGGTTCTGGGTGAGAACCACCACCACCAACGGATGCACCACCACCATTGGAGTCGGGCCGACAACCTTGTGGAGGTCAACAACCACCAGGGACGGCCGAGGAAGCGTTCGAAACCACCGACTTCTTCTTCTTCGCCGGATCTAGTCAGATCCGACCCGAAATCCGATCCGAAAATCCGAAGTCCAACCCGCCCCCTGGTCAATGGTCAACGGTCAGCCCAAATCAGACGGTCTAGATTCAATCAAGCAGATCAACGGCTCAGATTCAATCAAGCAGATCAACGGCCCAGATTCAATCAAGCAGATCAACGGTCCAGATTCAATCAAGCAGATCAACGGCCCAATTCATTCAATAGATCAACGGTCCAGATTTAATCATCAAACAGACGGCCCAAATTTGATCAAGGTGATTAACGCCCCAAATCATCAACAGATCAGATGGCTAGAATTGGTCTTCAAATCAGACGATCCAGATCGCCTCCGCTCATCCAACGGCCAGGTCAGTCCGTATTATTTTATTATATTTTTATTATAATAATTAATTTCGAAAAATAGGAAAAAATAGTAAAAAATTCAGAAAAATTCATTAAAAAATTCAGAAAAATCAAAGTAATTATTTTTCATATAAATTTTTTTTTTATATTTTTGAAAATTTTTAATATGTATTTATACAAAAATTGCTTTTAGAAATGTGTATTTGATGCAAAAAATTTTTAATATATTGTAAAATATTTTGAATATGTTGTGAATTTATGTGATGATGATTAAAAATATATATATATAATAATAAATAAATAAAATGACAAATTGGATTTTCCAAAACCAAAATTTTTAATAAAAATGATAAAAAAAATGATTTTTGAACTTAGAAAAAACATTTTCATGAAAAAAAAATCAATTGATTAGATCATAGGATCATCAAAAATGATTTTCATAAAATTCAAAATTTAATTAACTTAAAGTGAGAATTCAAAAATATAAATTGATCAACAAATTAAGTTCTTTTTTAAAAGAACTACGTTTTGTCTAATCTCGATTAGCGAGTACGTAGGCACCTGTGGGGCGACATTAAATAATAAAAAAATATTTTTTTTTTTGTGAATAAACATTTTGTAAATATAAGATGTTTTGTTGATATTCATATTCTAAAAAATAAATAAAAGAAAAAACAAAAAATGTGACTTGTAAATATTTTATTTGAATTTTTAGCATATAAAGGATAATTATAAATTTAAAATTCCAAAAGTGGTAACCATTTGGTTTTAATAGGTTAGCCCCCGAATCCATGATATCTGGTTTTAAAAGTTTGGTTTTTAAATCAAATTTTCGCAGACTAGTAGCTAAGTTAGGATCAACCGACCCATTGATCCTAGCTTTTTATTTTTTCCCGATTTATATCGGGTGGCGACTCTAAAAAGTTTTCAAAAATTAAAATTTCTTTTAACCCCTAGTCGAGGATTCATGTTAAATGGGTTCGGGTTTAATGTGAATCGGGTTAGGAGAAATGAACCAGATAGTGGAAAAATCCAGGCTCGACAGCTTGGCGACTCCACTGGGGATGCCTAAATTTTTTTAAAAAAGAGAGGGCTAACCACTTAGGAATTTTAAATTTTAAATTTATCCTTGCTCAATTTTTGTGAATATATGATTCTTTGTATATTATATTGAATAATTGTTTTGTAAATATATACTAACCTTGCAGGTATACAAAAAAAAGAAGGCAAAAAGCTTGTTTGTTTATTTATTTAAGTATTTGCATTTGCATTTGCATTAGCATATTGTGCTAGATACGGTCGTACCCCGTCTTAAGAGCCTAAGCGAGGAGGACGAAGTAAGGTCCGGGGGCTGTGGCTTTCCACCCTCTAGATCAAGAAATGTCCTCCCACTCCGGTTTAGTACCACTAAACCGGGGACCTATAGAACCCTACCAAATCATGCATTTCAACATGGGATGTGACCAAATTTTTTTCAAAAAAATGGAGTTGTATCATTTATTTAAAAAAAATCAATTAAATAAAACAAAAAGTTTTTACCAATACCAACAAAGTCTTAAAAAAAAAAAGGTGATGCAATATTCTTTTAGTTTTAATTGGCCTTATAAGATATAAAATATAAATAATTTGATGAAGGTTTTTAAACCATTGTTTTTAAAGACAACTCCAATAAATATTTTTCAAAATTCTATTGGTCATGATCCCCATTAGTATTTGTGCTAGCATATGTACATATTTGCATCTTTGCATTTGTATATATTTTCCTTAAAAAAAAGAAAAATGTGTATAGTAGACTTGTATATCCATAGAATATATATAGTTATAGGGTCTTTCCAACCAAAGTCAAACTTGTATATATCCATAGAGTATATATTGTTCACCTATAATGATAGGTTCTTTCCACCCACAGTTATTTTTGTCATAGGTATTCCACTTCGTTGTCATCAAGTCTATTGTTTTTGTAAAATATTAGCCCAATTCGAAATTTTTGAGAAAGTCATTGTTTTTTTTACCACTATAGAAAATAAAACTAGAATACTAAAATTTTTTCCACTTTAGGTTTTAAATAATCATTTGTAAATTTTTTGAATATCCATTATTCTTTCAAACAATTAATTCTTTGATAAATTTGAAAAAATAATAAAAGAAGAATAAAAGTTCCAAACTTTCTTTTAACAATAAAGAAGAAGAAGAAAAAATAAATAGGAGATATTTTGCTAGCAAGAACAAATTGAGACTTTGAAATTGCTTTTGACCAGGTTCAGCTAATCCCTTACACATTAAGTTAAGATGGCTAACAACAACAACACTCCCAATCACTACTGAACAGAGACTCAATGATATGGAACAAACCCTGTTTAGAGTTGCTGAACAAATGCAGACTTTAACACAGAGTCTTGCTCAGCTTAAGACCCCTACAACATCTGAAGGATCCTTAGGGACACAGAAAGGGAAAGGAATTGAGGGGCAACACATTGATCAAGATGACATACAAAATGAGTGTAATGTAGCTGAGCTAAAGAAAGAACTAGAAGCTCAAGTTATGGAGATAGAGAAAAAATTGGTTGAAAAATTGAAGACATTTGATGGCTTTGACCAATCTGCAATCTTAAGCCTACCACAGTGTGAGGAAGGTGACTTTCCTGGAAAATTTAAGGCACCTGAATTTGAGAAATACAATGGAACCGGGTGTCCCAATATGCATACAAGACTGTACATACGACGTATGGGGCAATATGCCAAATTTGACAAACTGATGGTACAAACTTTTCAAGATAGTCTTACTGGTCCGGCCTTAGCCTGGTATGCCCAATTGGATCACCAAGAAATTGATACCTGGGAAAAGTTAGCTAAAGCATTTTTCAACCAATATAAGTTCAACATTGAAATGGCACCCTCAGTTTGGGACCTGAACAATATGAAGAAGAAAAAGAAGAAACCTTTAAGGAATATGCCCAACGATGGAGAATTTTAGCTGCAAGAATCACTACCCCAATCCCTGAAAAGGATTTGACATGCAATTTCATCAATACTTTGGATGAACCTTTCTTTTCACATCTTGTGGGATATGCATCAGCAAGTTTCTCAGAAGCAGTAGTGGCAGGATGCAGAGTTGAAAATGCCCTCATTTCTGGTAAACTGCAAAACAATGAAGAACCGAAAGTAGAAGAGGACACAGCCAATGTAGTGAGTTACAACAATCCTACACAAAAATCTAGGAGGAAATTCACTCAAATCCCAGTTCCTCTATCTCAAATTTACCAGAAGCTGAAAGAGGATCAATTATTATACCCTAGTGAGCCAGTACCAGGGTATAAACCACGAAAGTACGACCCTAATGCACATTGTGAATACCATATGGATCAACAGGGGCATGCTACTGATGATTGTTGGGAACTGAAGAATAGAATTCAGGATTTGATTGACTCAGAAACGGTCCAATTGCGATTTGTTGATGAGCTAGCGGTTAACGATGAAGAACCTACAATCAACATGCTCCATGTACAAGAGTTCGGTAACACGCCAAATCAAAGAAGTGATTCACAAGAGAAAGATCAAAAAGAGTATGAAGAGCTAGAGCAAAGACTTGCAGGAATGACAGAAAGGATTGAAACCCTCGAGCGAGTTATGGGGCACGTGCTAGATAAACTCCAACATTTAGGTCTTAATGCTCACGAAGTGCCATCTTGTGAGACTCAAGAAGGATCATCAAGCTACAAACCAAAGAATATGGAGCAGGAAAGGAAGCCTTTGAATTCAAAAGCATGGGGCCAAAATAAACCAGATCATTTGACACAGCAAAGGCGTCTCACACAATTTGAGATTCCAATGATTCAAGTTCTTAACCAATTGAGAGATCAAAATCTGATAACATTTGAAATCCCAAAGGAAGGGTACAAGCCGAGGAAATATGATCCTAATGTCCAATGTGAGTACCACATGGGTCAAACGGGCCATTCTACGGAGAATTGTTGGAGATTAAAGCACAAAATCCAAGATTTGATCGATGCTAAGCTTATCCAACCCGAGCTCCTGAAATCTATGAAGCCAATTGATGATAATGATCCTATCCCAACTCCGACAGGGTTTCCAAGCGTCACTTCATCAAGAATTGAGAGTTTGTTGTTACCATCTGATAAAGTAGCCTATCATATGCAAAAGTTGAATGTGCCGGTCAACACCAATAGGGGCAGGTAGCTTAAGAAAGAAGATCGACATTGATGCCTATCTTTGTAATAAGAATGATAATGAAATCTTCTATTGATATTTGGGGCAATTTGAATGGATGTTTGTCTATGGATATTTTATTGCTTGAAAATGTTTTGACAAAAAAGAGGCAACCAAATACCAAACACTAACCACTGAACACTTGAGAGTTGAGTGATTGTGAGGAAATTTATAAGGCTCATTCCTTAAAAGAAGTCTATTTTGCACTTGATACATAGGTTAAGATGATACCAGGCATTCATTTCAATAACCAAAATATATCCCTTGTTAACCCCGTTGGGCCTAAAAAGAAGGAATTCTTAAAAATAAACCCTGTCAAGAACCACCCCGCATTGGGGCACCCCACAATGGGGCAATTTGGAGGTTAGGGTCATTAATAAGGAGAAAAGGAATAACTTATATGCACTTGACCTAGTCGCATCAATTCAAGAGTAGTCAATTGACACAAATAAATCATTTCCTATGAAAGGAAAAAGAGTCTTCATTTCAAACCATACACAGCACATACACTTTGAGCTATAAAAGAACAAATCACCTTGAATTCGTCTCCCAAAAGGGCAATGAAAAAAAAAAAGAAAAAAAAAAGAAAAAAAAAAAAAAAAGAAAAAAAAAAGAGAAAAAAAAAAAAAAAGAAAAAAGAAAAAGATATTAGGCAAACAAGGTGATAAAAATCAATGATTTGAAAATACATAGCTCAAGATCATTAAAATTCAAAATTCATCAAGTCCCACCCACAAATTCCACCCTTTGGAGACTCTTTGGATCAAAGGAGTTGATTTATTAATACCCTTGAAACTAGGAACAAGTGCATTATCAAGTTTTCCTTAAGGGTTCTTGACTTGTAAACCCGGGATGTATTGAAATTTTTTTCAAAAATAAAAAGCCTTTATGAAATATCCTTTTGATTAAAGCCAATGACCAAAAGCTCAAATTTTTTTTACCCAAGAAAAGTCCTGATAGATTAACCAAAATGTATCATTTACAAAACGGACTGTAATTTTTGGAATTCGAGTCATGTGTGAAAATAAGCCAAAGAGTGTGGGAGGAAGTCCTCTTTAACTTAGTATTTCAAGCATAAGATAACCAATCCAAGTTCATGGGAATGACAAGAAAAAATGAGAATTAGTTTGCCCCAAAGGCAAGAAGTCATATTGGAGATTGTTGCCCCTTAATCAAGGAGGAGAAAAGAAGGCTACCAAGGATTGACCTTCAAAGAAAATAAGTAAGGGAGAAGTTGTCGCTCATTAGCAATTTTGAAATCAATAAAATTCTTTGCTTGTTAGCAAAATTGAAAAATGATGAAATAAGTGAAAAAAAAAAGAGAGAGAGAAGTTTTTCTCAAAAGTTTGTTTTTCAAAAAGAAAAAGAACAAGAAAGAATAAAGGAATCTCTAATTTTTTAAAGAGATATAATTTTGAGAAAAAAAGAGAGAAGAGTTTTAAACTCAAAAGTTTTGAAAAAAGGCATTTAGCCTTAACAAAAATAAAAAGGAAGAAGTCTTGACTCAAGAAAAGTTTTCAAGTTAGCACAGTTTTCGAATTATAAGATTTCAAAAAAATCAGTCGTCATTGTTCTTCTAATATCTAGGATCACCTGCTCAAAGGAGCGTCGTCCTATTGTTTGAAAAATTAGGATCACTTGCTCAAAGGAGCGTCGTCCTATTGTTTGAAAAATTAGGAGCAAGACGCTCCTTTGTTTGAAAAATTAGGATCACTTGCTCAAAGGAGCGTCGTCCTATTGTTTGAAAAATTAGGATCACTTGCTCAAAGGAGCATCGTCCTATTGTTTGAAAAAAATTAGGATCACTTGCTCAAAGGAGCGTCGTCCTACTATTTGAAGAATTAGGATCACTTGATCAAAGGAGCGTCGTCCTATTGTTTGAAAAATTAGGATCATTTGCTCAAAGGACGTCGTCCTATTGTTTGAAAAATTAGGATCACTTGCTCAAAGCGTCGTCCTATTGTTTGAAAATTAGGATCACTTGCTCAAAGGAGCGTCGTCCTACTATTTGAAGAATTAGGATCACTTGCTCAAAGGAGTGTCGTCCTATTGTTTGAAGAATTAGGATCACTTACTCAAAGGAGCGTCGTCCTATTGTTTGAAAAATTAGGATCACTTGCTCAAAGGAGCATCGTCCTATTGTTTGAAAAAAATTAGGGTCAGTTGCTCAAAGGAGCGTCATCCTGCCTTTAAGAATTATAGTTACCAGTCCAGCCAAGAATCAGTTCAAGTAGCACCAATTCAAACCAAAAACCAATGCCCATAGGTCCGGCAAATGACCAAACCAAAGCCCAATGGTCCGGCAAATGACCAAATTAAAGCCCATAGGTCCGACAGATGACCTAGCAGTTTTCTAAAATCTAGACCCGACAGACGGTCTATTAGTTTTTTTTAGTCTAGGCCCGATAGATGGCCTATCATTTTTTAAAATCTAGACCCGATAGATGGTCTATCAGTTTTTTTTTAGTCTAGGCCCGACAGATGACTTATCATTTTTCTAAATCTAGGCCATACAGATGGTCTATCAGTTTTCTAAGTCTAGGTCCGACAGTTGACCTAGCAAATATCAAAGTCTAAACTCGACAGATGGTTTAGCATGGTGTCCAATATAGAAATCCATCCATTCAAGATGGTGATCAAGACAAAATTCAGAAGTCCAAAAATGATGACCTAGGTTTTGTCAAGTGAGCAAAAAATTGGCTATCTTTTGTCTTTGTAGCCAAGTTTTATTCAAACTTAGCCACAAAGAGGGGCAGCTGTAGACACCTAATTTTTGCCCAATTAATTAACGCTTAAATTTATAAAGTTAATTAAACAAAATGTTCATTTTTGTTTAATTAAACTCATTTTTCCAAAAAAAAGCCTTAAGTATTGATAAAGTTGGCTAAGTGATCGAGGCAAAGGCCAAATGGCCTGTTGGTTAAACACATTGACCCAAACATACACCCAGGCTCAAGGACCCTGGTTTAAATCCTAGCAAAGGCAAATTTTTGCGTTTTTATCATCTTATTTTTTGCCTTTTCATCTTACTCAAAGTGACTTTTCGCCTTACTTTGCATCAATTTTTAACTGACAAAACATCATTAATTGTTAAAATTGATGATGCCATTGCAAAGTAGACATGGAATATGAAAGATCAGTGCACAATTCATGTGTAAAAGCAACCCAAAAGTCACAAAATTCATGTTGGAAAAATTGAAAAAAAAATGCAATTTGTGAAGCTTCAATTGTCCATTAATGATATTTGCAAGAATTGATGAAATTGGACGATTCATCTACCCATATTGGATGATCTGATGAAGAATATGAAAGATCAATCATCAATTCATCGGTTTAAAACAAATTAAACACGAATTATTGGATTAAATTCGTGCAAATGAAGAGGCAAAAATCGATTGGTTTCTGAAGCAATACGAAACGTTAAATTGAGCTTGCAATCTATAAATAGAGGATACTAGGATCAAAAGGCACAATTCAATTTCAAGAAAACACATCATAAAGATAGAATTCGAAAATTTTCGAATCTAGGGTTCTTAAGAGAGAAAATTTGAAATTTGAAGATCTTGGATCAATTTCGATCCAATTTCAGTGTTTGAGGAGCTTTAGGAACAAGTTTAAAGTGATCAAGTGTGCTTAGATTTGATCAATTTGTTCGAATTGAGTTCTGCAAATTTTTTTTTTAATTTCCGATTGAGCCGCCGGCAACCACCATCGCGAACCGCCGCTTCTGGTGGTTCTGGGTGAGAACCACCACCACCAACGGACGCGCCACCACCATTGGAGTCGGGCCGACAACCTTGTGGAGGTCAACAACCACCAGGGACGGCCGAGGAAGCGTTCGAAACCACCGACTTCTTCTTCTTCGCCGGATCTAGTCAGATCCGACCCGAAATCCGATCCGAAAATCCGAAGTCCAACCCGCCCCCTGATCAATGGTCAACGGTCAGCCCAGATCAGACGGTCTAGATTCAATCAAGCAGATCAACGGCTCAGATTCAATCAAGCAGATCAACGGCCCAGATTCAATCAAGCAGATCAACGGTCCAGATTCAATCAAGCAGATCAACGACCCAGATTCAATCAAGCAGATCAACGGTCCAGATTCAATCATCCAAATCAGACGGCCCAAATTTGATCAAGGTGATTAACGCCCCAGATCGAGTCAACGAGATCAGACGGCTAGAATTGGATTTCAGATCAGACGATCCAGATCGCCTCCGCTCCATCCAACGGCCCAGGTCAGTCCATATTATTTTATTATATTTTTATTATATAATTAATTTCGGAAAATAGGAAAAATAGTAAAAAATTCAGAAAAATTCATAAAAAATTTAGAAAAATTCAGAAAAATCAAAATAATTATTTTTCATATAAATTTATTTTTTTTGATATTTTTGAATATTTTTAATATGTATTTATACATAAATTGCTTTTAGAAATGTGTATTTGATGCATGAAAATAATTTTAATATATTGTAAAATATTTCGAATATGTTGTGAATTTATGTGATGATGATTAATATATATATATATAATATAAAAAATAAATAAAAATGACAAAATTGGATTTTCCAAAACCAAAATTTTTAATAAAAAATGATTAAAAAAATGATTTTTGGACTTAGAAAAATTACATTTTCATGAAAAAAAATCAATTGATTAGATCATAGGATCATCAAAAATGATTTTCATAAAAATTCAAAATTTAATGAACTTAAAGTGAGAATAGTTCAAAAATATAAAATTGATCAACAAATTAAGTTCTTTTTTAAAAGAACTACGTTTTGTCTGATCTCGATTAGCGAGTACATAGGTACCTGCGGGGCGACATTAAAAAATAAAAAAATGTTTTTGTTTTTTTTTTTTTTTGTGAATAAACATTTTGTAAATATAAGATGTTTTGTTGATATTCATATTCTAAAAAAAATATAAAAAGAAAAAAACAAAAAATGTGACTTGTAAAATATATTTGAATTTTTTAGCATATAAAGGATAAATTATAAGTTTAAAATTCCAAAAGTGGTAACCATTTGGTTTAAATAGGTTAGCCCCCAAATCCATGATATCTGGTTTTAAAAGTTTGGTTTTTAAATCAAATTTTCGCAGACTAGTAGCTAAGTTAGGATCAACCGACCCATTGATCCTAGCTTTTTATTTTTTCCCGATTTATATCGGGTGGCAACTCTAAAAAGTTTTCAAAAATTAAAATTTCTTTTAACCCCTAGTCGATGATTCGTGTTAAATGGGTTCGGGTTTAATGTGAATCGGGTTAAGAGAAATGAACCAGATAGTGGGAAAATTCCAGGCTCGACACCATGTCTCAGTACTAAGAAAGCACATCCCCGGCCCTAATCGAATTGCGGAACTTGAACCAGTCAGGCTGAAAGAGAACTTGACTTGTGAGGAGCACCCAGTTCAAATTCTGGATCAAAAGATTCAAAAGTTGAGAAACAAGGAAATCCGATATGTCAAGGTGTTATGGGGGAATCATTCGCAAGAAGAGGCTACTTAGGAAGCCAAGATGAGATCCGAAAGAAATATCCAAATCTCTTTGAAGAATCAGGTACGAATTTCAAGTTGCAAATTTCAAGTTTTGAGGACAAAACTTTCTTTAAGGGGGGTAGGTTGTAAATCTTCGAAATTTTGGAATTCGAATTATAGTTTAAACCATAATCGGAAGTCAACCGGATTTTCCAAAGTCAACAAAACCCTAGTTTACCGTAACCGCTTAAGTCTGGCAATACCGTTTTCTTTAGCCCTAGAAAACGAAGTTGAAATAATTAGCTACAGTAGTTCGTAATAGCTATAGGTTTTATAAAAATATTAGTTTTACGAAATTCGGGTGTCTTTTGAACCCAATCGGACACAGTTCTTGAAAAACCTGACCGAGAGCTCGGAATAGGAAAAACATTCTGAATATACCATTAGAATCGTAAAAATATAAGATTTTCAAAAATATCAATTTCGTAATTTTTTGGTAGCTAAAAATATCAGATATCGCTTTTATATGCGTATTTTCTTACTACTGGCATTAAATTGTCATGTCTACTTTAACATTACACTATTTTTCTACTATTCTAAACTAATCATTTCTCACTAACTTTTTCTTACACCTACTCTTATCTTTCAAAACCATACACCTATTTTTTACACATTTTCATTTCCAATACAACTTCACATCTTTCATTTCTTACTTTTAATTAACAAAAAACAAAAAAATAAATTTCCCCCTCTTCTATGCATGAAAATTGCGCGGCCCCCTCACACATCTCCTCAATTTTTTTTTCATTTATTTAATTAACACAAATTATCTCCCACATTTTCCTATAAATACTCCCTCATACCTTCACTTCTTTCACACCACTTCTTCTCTAAAGTTACTATACCAAAATCTCTCTCAAATTCTCTCAAAAATCCTCTCCAAGAAGTCTTACAAGAAAGCTCTCTTTAGTTTCTTCTTTAGGTAAACTTTCTTCAAGAAAATCCTCCAAGCTTTCTTTATGTTCATCTACTTAGTATGAACTTAATGTGTGTTTTCTAGAACCACGAAGGCTAAGAAAGCAACAATAGGTTCATACTTTGTTTTTGTTCATAATCACAAAATTCCTTTATGTTCCTTTATGTTTCCTTTATGTTTATTACTATCTAATATATCTATATATCTATATATACTATTTAGAGCATATAAGCTCGTTGTCTTGCAATTTATTTACTTTATTGCAATTTATTTATTTCAAGTTGTTTTTAAGACTAGTCATTCTAGTCTTAGACTTGTCCTCATCAACTCAAAACAATTTCTTTTTCTTTTCTTTTCAGGACTAGTCTTTTCTTAGTCCCGGGATACCTTGATGAAGCTAAGGTCCCAATACTTGATTTACTTTCTTCTTTGCTTAATCTTTCAAGTTGTTATGTTCCTCTATATTTCTATAGTTTATGATTCATATTCATGCATGAAAATAATGTTTTTGTCTCAATAAAAATAAATGGGGAAGTGTTTTCATAAACTAAACGTTCTTGATAAATAAAAGTAGGAAATAGATTTCTTAAAAACTCATGAACATGCTTGGAAATGATTTTCCTTATATAAACAAAAAGTTTTATGAAAACTTATCTTTCATCAAGAAATAGAAATTCTTTTGCAATCATTACAAGAAACAAAAATATCATTTTATTACTTTTGAATCCAAGTTTAGAAAATAAAACCACATCTTAGGAATTTAAAGTAATTACAAGAGATTAAATTTAGAAAAAGAATATTCGTCTCAAATAACTCAAGATCTTTCAAAAGTAAAATGAATATTCTAATAAAATCTCAAGTTCAAAGTCTTTTAAAACCTTACTTTTCATAAGTTGAGACAACTTCATTTACTTCATACATTTGTTATGAGTCATTATATATATGTATATACCTTTCAAAAAGTTTACAAAATACTTGAAATATTCATCTTTTCAAATGAGTTTTGTTTACAAGAAGGAAAACAAGTGTTTGCAAATTCGTGGCAAATCTGGTCGCTGCTTTTTCGGAACCCAAACGACTTAGTTTTATGAAAATAAGCTTAGAAATGCATATATCTTTTCGAGTAGGTAAAAACGATATATTATACGCGAAATTCCGAGTTAAAATGAGCAAGATATGGCCATTTTAAGTTGGAATTTCCTCTTATACGATTTTACCGCGATTTTAAGAAAAGATTAGAATCTTCAAGAAAAGAAGTTCATGAAATACTCATCTTAGGTATTATTCTTTCTTTTATATAATCTCGAGGAGGATTGTTCATATCCCGAAGATTACTACGATTAGTGGAAATCCCGAACGACTCATCCGTTTCAAGAAATGTGTCATCATGGCTGAGTGAGTTTATTGCCCGTTATTTTTCTCATACTCTTGATTGTGCTTGTAAAATTAGTTGCACTAGAATCTAGGCAAAATCAAAAGGAAGTGTATGATAATATGTTGAAAGAATACTAAGTACATCGAAACTCGATTTGTTTGCAATAAAGTTGTATGTGCATTAATATCTTGAAGTGTTTGAAATTGGTTGATCACTTGAAAGAAGTTAAATGTAACTACTAGACCTTAATTGATAAATTATTCATGCACTTCATATGTTGAGTCACATTTCATTCACTACTATACAATTGGTGGGACTAGTGTATAATAGTGGTGGTAGGCAGAACCGGTATATCATGTAAGTGGCGAGTAGGAGCCGGTAAAAACTACAAAATTGGTGGCTAGTAGGAGCCTGTAATAACTACAAGTTTTTTATGGGGTATAGGAGCCGGTAAGATCTATAAAAGTGTTTTTTAAAAGTTGTGGCTGTAATTGGCCTGAATACCCAACCCCGAATGAAGAGCGTAATTCATTCAACATATGATTCCCGGAAAGTCATATGTCTTGTATGCTCACGTGGTTGTTGCATTCCATATGTTTGAATAATAAACTTGGTTGATAATTTACTTTGAGTATGAATTTTGGGATTTACTCACTAAGCCCATAAGCTTACACCCCTATAGTATTTGTATTCTCAAGAACACCTATTTTTGTGCCCGAGGCCTCCCCGTATCCGTGTAAGTTTTATATATTGAAGCTTTTGGAGGAAATCTGCTCGAAGACTTAGATTAGAATTCCTTTGAAATCTTTAATGTAGTATTTTGAATGTTGTAAAGACTATCACGATCCTTGGGATTAGCGGGGGTATGCCCCTAAGAAATCATGTAATAGACCTTTGGTTATTAATGATATAATATGTTTTATTTCTGGATTCTTGTATGTTCATTTTTACTTGCTTAAATTATACTTCCCAAAAGCGTCTCCTATTACTGTGCTAGACGCCTTACATGTAATACTAAGGCTTTTTCATGACTAAGGTAGTCATTCTTAAGCCTTGATATTATATGTGGTGGGCTGCCACGTTTAGGGTACCCCTCGGGGCGTGACAGTGTGTGGGTTCCGGATACCCATACATAATTGTTTGCTCACGTGTTTATTCATGCATAGCGTATGGTTGATTATAACTTGCTTGTTATGGTACGGAATTAAAGGAATTCTCACTAAGCTAGTGTAGCTTATACCCCAATAGTTGTTTAAATGAACAGGTTACTCAAGTACGCTAAGTGGGGACCATGATGGTTGGAGCCGAGAATGACTTTGGGATTCCGATAAGGAATAAGAATGATTGAAGTTATCAGCTGGTTTTATGATTTGCCTTGTAATAGTTTTATGAAGTGGAATCTTTTGATGAATGTAATTGAAGTTTAATGATTTGTATTTTGAAGTATAGTGATTCGTATATAAAGTATAGTGATTTGTATCTGAAGTATAGTAAATTGTATTTCCTTTACATTGTTACTCAAGCTATATCAACGTAAAATGTATTACTCCGATGAGTCTCCTTCATGTGTTAGACGCCTTGTACATAGTATGAAAGCCTTCACATGACTTAGGTGGTCATTCTTAGACTTTAATATTGTGTACGGTGGACTGCCACGTTTAGGGTACCCTTCGGGGCATGACAGTTTAGTTGGTATCAGAGCGACAAGGTTTTGGGAATTAGGTGGGAAGACTTTAGGAGAATAGAATATTAAGATATGATCTTTGGAATGGATAGGTAAGTGTTAGATGACCCCTAGGTAAAGAAGAACTAGATTTAACTCTATGACCTTTAAGGTATGACCTTCGATTATTAAGGATTTGTATTCTATCTTGGAGACTTCTGGAGAACATAGGAATAGATATACGAGAAAGAAAGATTGAAAATAATTAAGGAGACGATCAAATCCATTTGAGCAGCTACAAAATACAGGATAAGTGACCCTACCCGACTATTGGTCTAAGCCAATAATAAACATGGTGGATGCCCCTAATAGATTTAGCAAGTGGATAGCTACTCTCGTTTAGAAGAAGTCAATCACCTAGAAATAGAAATAGATCTTTCGTTGAGTGTTAGGAGCGAATAACTTTTTGAGTAAAAATAACAAAAATGTTTTGAAAATGTAAACCAATGTTGTAGTTTATCATCTAGTTCATGAATTAATTCCAATGTATATTTTGCATCCTTTCTTTGAACTTTGGTAATGGAAGACTTACATCTTCTCTTGATTTCATGTATTTCGTTTTGGATATTATGAAGTTTCTATTATTGATTTTTATTTCAATGGAATTTCAATATTTCTTATATATGCTTTTATTTCCGCATTTCCATGTTCTGTATTTCCGATAAGCTTCTTTTACCGCCTTAAGACGTAATAAAAGATTTAGAATTTTCACCTGAGCTCAATAAAATTATAGGAGATATACCCAACCACAACAAGAACCCGTCATGACTCCTTTAGGACCCAAGAACCAAGCAATACCTGAACCACCTAACCAAGGGGGAAATGCTTCAATAGAGATTGGACGGCTTACTAGTCAGATAAGAAGCTACATGCAACAGACTCAAGTCAGTTCAACGTCTACACCTGTGAGATATGAGCAAGAAACAACACAAGATGAACCCCCATCACCTCAATACCACCAAAGTCTCTTACCATGCTTCATAAAGTGTAACCAGTATTTCGATGGAGCTTTTGGAAAACCAGATGAGGTAGAGGATTGGTTGGCACACATTGAGAGGTCCTTTAATGCTTTTGAAGTACCACACTGTCTGAGAGTCAATTATGGAACCTATATGCTTCGCTTACATGCCCAAGTATGGTGGGAATCTAAGAAAAGAGAGTTGACGCCTCCAGTTACATGGGAGATGTTTAAATATGAGTTTTTGGATAAATATTTCCCCATGAGCTTAAGAGTCCAGTACAGTGCAGATTTCTTCAATATCTCACAAGGAGATCGTAGTGTGGAACAGTACGAAACCGTTCAGTAGATTGTTGCAATATGCTCCAAAATCATATAAATAAAGTGAGGAACTCAAAAGACAAGTGTTTCTGAATGGTTTAAAAGAAGACCTTCGAACTCGATTGGAAGAATTTGATATAAGGAGTTATCAAGGATTGCTAGAAAGAGCACGGATAATAGAAAATGCTCAAAGGAGAAGGCAAGAAAGAAATAATAAGGAATTGGAGTCTTATGTTGCAATAACCCCGAGTCGAGAAGTCAGAACACTTCCCTTAGATGATGACTCAAACAAGGAAGAAGACATAATATTGGATAAGCAACAATATTGGAAATGTAAGGGACAGCATTACCCTATACGGTGTCCATGACTTCAATCCAAGTGTTACCTCTGTGGGGACCCCAGTCACAAAGTTGAGAAGTATCCCAAAAAGACGACCAACGCATGCTCTCTTTGCACAAAAGCAGGACATTTAGCTAAAACATGCCCTGAACGGGATAACTTGCGTGTTGCTTCACTAGATCAACAAAGGAAGAAGAGGAGGAGACGTAATAGGAATAAAAGCAACAAAGGAAAAAGGAATCGAAGTTCTTTAAGCCCGTGGTTCGCTCATCTATGGTGATCTATGTAAAAGAGAGATTAGAAGACTTATTCTACCCATTCTATTTTATCTAAGTCTTTCTTATTTCTATTCAATTCTCCTTAAGTCCAATTCTATACTTATGATTCCTAGGTTCTTAACCATGCTTTGATACCAACATAAACTGTTACGCCCCAAAGGGTACCCTAAACGTGATAGTCCGCCACACTAAATATTAAAGCTTAAGTATGGCAACCTTAACCATTCCCAAAAGCTTTTATATTAAGTGTAAGGCGAGCTTTCACAACTTTAGAGGACCATATATGGAATTATGAAGCTCAAGAAGATATAAATAACACATTAAGAAAAGAGGATTCATAATAATCATTCACTTATAACAACAATCTTTACAAACTTAGGGATACTTCCCTGTGATTACTAATCTATTACAAGAATATTTGTACATCAATACTAATACTACACTTCATCTAAAATTTTCTTTATCCAAAGAGAAATTACTTGACCGTAGGGTCCTCGTGGCCTTAACCATAAATAGGGAAACTGGAAAAGATATCTATGGGGGTATAAGCTAACAGGCTTAGTGAGAATTATTTTCATAAATAACTTCTTCTAACAAAGTTTCAAACAAGTTAATTAAGCAAACAAATGGGATGCAACATACATGTGGGCAAACAAGGCATATAGTTTTCCAGGAACTATATGTTGAATGGATTTGCACACTCCATTCGAGGTTTGGTGATACTTAACCTCAAATCAAGTAGCTTTAGTTAAAAAGTTTTATGCTCACGAGCACTCATCGTCAAGAATTCCGAATCAACTTGAATTGACCTTGCTTTTGGATTTTCCGCCAAGCATTTTCCTTAAGCCGCCAAGCAATCGCTTTCGGATGCTCCGTCAAGTGTTGCTTTCGACATGAGCCAACTATCCTTCTCACCCAAGGATAATAACCCATATGCAATGTGACTCATTTCGTGGTATGCATGAATTCGTTTTTTTATGATATGATAACAAAGTATTATTTGGATTTAAGGCGATCAAGGAATTTCATACAAATCAAAGGTTATACTAAAACAAGCATTTAAATCAATTTTGGCTTCGATATTCTTAAGATTCTTTCAAAGAATTATTTTACATACATATCGATTTGTCTTTTCCTAATTCTAATGCAACTAATTTACAAGCACAACAAGTATAGCATTTTAAGGAAATAAACTCACGATGCCATGTCGACTATTCCTCTATGTGGATGAGTCGTTCACACACTCCACTTAATCGAAATAATCTTCGGGGTATAGGAATCCTTCCTCGGAGTCACCTAGCCAAAGAAAATACCCACAATGAGTATTCCTTGATGATTTTCTTGAATTTTGACAAAACAATATCAAAAGAACGTTAAAGTTCGTATAAAGGAAAGTTCCAATTTAAAATGGCCATAACTTGGTCATTTTAACTCGGAATCGCGCATATAATATACCGATTTCTACCTACTTGAAAAGATCTATCCATTTCTAAAACTATTTTTGTCAAACTAAACCATTTAGGCCCCGAAATAGTGGTGAGGAAATCCACCACGAATTTTCTAATTCAAAAACAACTTTGGTTCATTCATTCAAAACTTGCTTGATAAATACTTAGTTATCTATATAGTTGAAAAACTCTCATTTTATAACTATATAACTCATATTTAAGCATGCTCAAGTGTTTTGTTGTCCAATTATATTTCTTGAGTAAAACAATGTTGGTTTGAAGTTGTTAGAAATATATAGTTTACAAATATCGATTTTGTAAATTTCTTGAAACGAATATCTTGTTTCCTTTTGTTCTTCCAAAAATACTACATTGTTGGTTTTATTATGTTTCCCAAGTAACTTTTTGAAAATACAATTTTCTATTTTCTAAGTTCTTTTATATTAGTACCACTTTTCCTATTTATTTTTCCTATACAATTTCCTTTGCCTATTTGTTTGTAAAGGTCTTTATTTAAAAATTCCTTAGCCTTTCATTTTGTCTATCTTTTTCATAAAAAGTATTCTTGTACCAACCATTATTTTCTTTTGAAAAACAAAGTGGAATAATAAATGATTCAAGAAGCTTCTTATAGTAAAAGTAGTTTCTAAAATTTGTAGTGGGTTCTTTTTGTAACTTGAAAAGGAATTGATTTTATTTTAGAATATAGATTTTATTCTTTACATAACTTATTTCTAAGTGACAAAATCTTCTTTTGTTTATTATTTTTAGAAATTGAAAATTTTGGACAACAATCTAAATAACATGATTTATGAGAAATAATAGTAAAAAAAAATAACATAATAATAAAGTCAAGTGTTGGAGTCTTAGCTTTTTCAAGGCTCCCGGGACTAAGAAGTAGACTAGTTCCAAAATAAAAATCAAATGAAAGAAAGAAAAATTTGTTTTGACTTGATGAGGACAAGTCTAAGACTAGAGACTAGTCTTAATATAACAAGGAATAAGTAAATAAATTGCAATGGAATAATAAATAAATTACATTGCATAAAGTAAATAAATTGCAAGTGAGCTTATATGCTCTAAAGAATATGTATATATATAATATAATACTTAGATATAGTAACAATAATATAAACAAAACAATAACATGAACATAAATAGATTTTTCATGAACAAGAACAATACATGAACATAATATAGCTTTCATAACTTGTAGTCTTTGGAAACTCACACTATGGTCATGTAAAGTTACATGACATGAAGAAGAAGAAAATAATATGAAGTAGTTACCTAAAGAAGACTTGGTATTGTTATGTGGTTATGGTTTTAGTGTTGGTAGAAGTTGTTGTGGAATTATTTCAAGAGAGTTTTGGGATGGTTTTTGAGAGAGTTTTGGAAAGAGATTTTGGGAGAGTTTATTGTATGAATTTGTGGGTAGTAATTGTGTGAAAGAAGTGAAAGAGGAGGGGGGTATTTATAGGAAAATGTGGAGGGATTTTTGTATGATTAAAATAAAAGAAAAATAAAACAAATTGAGGGCACATGGGGGAAGGGGGGGCCGGCCATTGAGAGATGTGAGAGGGAGTGATTTTATTTTATTTTTATTTTTGATAAATAAAAGATGTAATATGTAAGGTAGATGTGAAATAAAGTTATGGGAAGGTAAAAAGTAAAGATATAGGTTAGGAAGTGTGTAAGAGTAGGTGTAAGAAAAAGTAGAGAGAAAAGAATAGTGTAATGTAAAGTAGATATGACTAACAAAGTACCAGTAGTAAGAAAATACTCGTATAATAGCTATATCGGTTATTTTTACGTACCGAAAATTTTTGAAATTGATATTTTTGAAAATCTTATATTTTTGCCAGTCTAACGGTGTATTCGAAATATTTTTACCATTCTGAGTCCCGGGACATGTTTTCAAGAACTGTATCCGATCGAGTTCAAAGGACATCCGAAATTCGTAAAACTGATATTTTTATATAACCTATAGTTATTACGAACTATTCTAGCTAATTATTCCAACTTCGTTTTCTAGGGCCAAAGAAAACGGCAATGGCGGACTTAAGCGGTTACGGTATACTAGGGTTTTGTTGACTTTTAGGGTTCTGGTTGACTTCCGGTTTAGGGTTTTAAGCTAAATCGATTTCAAAAAAATTTGGGGATTTACAACCTATCCCCCTTAAAGAAAATTTTGTCCTCAAAACTTGGAAATTCCTAATAGTGGCTTCAAGAGAACACGTATACTTTATTCATATCTTCTCAAGTTGCTTGAAAAAGATCCCTATTAATCAACTTCCTCATTTCTCTTGAACTTTTCGGGATGAACATTTGTTATTAAGTCCTCCTTTAAAACACTATCTTTTGTCTCTGTAACTTGATTCCTCGACCAATCGTTATACAGGGATTTGGAATATGCCGTATGTTTTCAACACATTTAGATGACAAGCTAGTCTTCCAACTTATTTTATCACTTCCCAAAAGATCATATGATAATCGCTTTTTATCCTTAGGCGCACAGGTTTTTCCATTTTGAAATTTCTAAGGTCCTTCTTTTTCGATCAGTCTTATTTCTTTCGTCTATCTTGTGCCTTTCTCATTTCATGAGACATTCTGGATTGTTCCTCCAAGGTCTTGAATTGTTCTTCTTGATCGTTTGTTATGTAGCATCAAGGGGTCTCTTTTTCTCCAAAATTCATTATTAGTTCCTCTTCGTTGCCCCATTCTCATATCCTGGTTTGTCATGACTCTGACTAAAACTTTTTGCTTTCATATCATCTTCCTTTATAAAGCTTTGTTAGGTTGTACGTAGAGAACGTTATATTGACCGACTATGAAAAGAACCATCTTTGTCAGTCGATCAGCTTATACTATAATCGTCCTTGCCTTCTTGCTAACAATGTGAGAAATCCAAAGTCTTGGGAAGGTTAATTCTGTCCTTTTGTGTTCTTACTTCTTTATCAATACTTCATTTCCTCTAATGTTCCTTGAACTTTGGTATATCTGAGTTCTCCTTGAATATGCCGTTGATCCCAAATTATGAATCATATTCATGATTGTTCTTACTGACTTCCTTGTCCTTAGTTATGCTAAATCGTCCTTTAGCTTTCTTCAATACGCCTTTCTTCCTATATTTCTTCTTTATCCTTTGTATCCCATCTAAGCTCTTTTATTCTTTCTACACGGTTGGTTTTAATATCCTATCGACTATTTCCTCCTTGTTTTGAAATTTCGATGTTCAGCTTCTCAATTCCTTTTATTAACTTCCTATACTTAAGATTACATTTCTTTGATTATCTCTTTTTCTCCTTCAGACTATATCACGATTTTCCTCAATTATTCACTTCTTCCAGGGTCTTATATTCTTGGTTTGAGTCCAAAAAGCGTTACTAGAACTTATGGGGTCTATAAAGAGTCTGAGGGTATTCCTCCTTGATGGTCCTTAGTTGGTAGTATTGCAATCTTAAACCTTGAGAAAACGAGTTCGCTCCTTGTAATTGGTCAAAAGATTTTCACTTCTAAGGAGTGGATGTTCACTTTGTTCCTTTCCGAAAGTTAACACATTGGCTTAGGGGTTTATCCTTTTTCTTTCATTATAAGATGAACGGGTATATTTCGTGGTGGTATACTTCATTGCATAAGGTCTTGATCTAGAGTTTCCTATTGTTGTTTCTCCGTCTTCCTTATAGGTTATTAGTCTAGTTAACAAGCTGGTATTTTTCCTTGGATGTAATCTGAGTCATTTATCTAGAATTCTTCTTAAAACTTCTATTGAAATTCACGAATATCTGCAAAGGTCGGTTTTTTTTCCCTTTCGTATTACTGAGATAGTCATTCATTCTCCTTTATCAACTCGAAAGAATGTGCCTCTTCTTTTCTTGTGATAGCAAGTCCTTTACCAATATTATCTTTCCGTCTTATTGGTTTATGAGTTCTATGTTCTTGTGACTTTTTATTGGGGTCCTACTTGGGAGGTATACATCTTATCCAAAGGATTACTTAACTCTATTTTTCCTTAGAGTTGCAAGCGACTGCATGTCCTTCCGTCATTATTGAATGATCGACCAACACTTTCTTGGGTTTCATCATCCTTTCGTGTGGGGACTTTAAATCTTAAAACTAGAGATTGATTGTTTGTTACCGGTAGTCTAGACTAGATATATCAAAAGAATGTGTCGCTTTGAATTCCAAGAGAGCAAAACATTCTGATTTACTAACTGAAAGCCTCTTACGTACTCGATGGGGGATTATTACTCCTATTCTCTTATTCATCCATATAAAGAAAAACTTTAAACTTTCGCGTTGCTTGAAATAAAGAAACAACATCAACAAAGAGGGTTGGAGGCTTACCGGTTCCCACGTCGCTGTTATAGCTTCTAATGCACTCCAATGCAGCCAAGTTTCCATCTTCTTTGTTTACCTCTTCACTTATCCGTTGTCCCTCCAAGTTGTAGATTCGAATTTCCGAAGCAGTAGATCCTGGTCTACTTTCACTTCCACTTCCATTTCCTTTCCCAATCCTTATAGGAACAATTCCTCCTGAGGATCTCGTCAGAATATTTCTCCCTTGCGAGCAATTGTTGGTGAGTTGCCCATTTTGTCTTTGGACATGGCAAGTATTACTTTCTTTCCTTGGACATTTCGACATCTTATGGTCTGCATTCCCACAGAAGAAACATTTCCTAAATAACTGAGGGCACTTCTTAGGGTAGTGTGTTCCATTGCACTTCCACACTTGACGTCTTTTGATCCGATTCCCCCACTATCATCTTTATTCTTATGGCGGTTGGAAAACTTGAGTTTCTTTTGTGGGGTATGAAACCGTTCTATCATGAAGCTTCTCCTCAAAGATCGGGGTTTCCTCTTCTTCTTTCCTTTCTCTCCTTTTTCTTGCTCCTTCCACAATTCGAGCTCTTTCCACCAATTCTCGATAGCTTCTTATGTCAAATTCTTCCAACCTCATTCTCAGATCTTCATCCAATCCTCCTATAAAAACTTGTCTTTTTAACTCCTCGCTATACTTATAAGAATCGGGGGCATATTGTAGCAGTCTACTGAACTCAGTCTTGTATTGCTCGATAGTTCTCCCTTTTTGAGCAATTTGTAAGAATGCGCTATACCTTATTCGTAAACTTCCTGGGAAATAATTTTCCAAAAACTCATGTCTAAACATTTCCCAAGTAATTGGAGTCATCAGCTCTCTTTTCTTTGACTCCCACCATATCCTAGCGTTTAGACGAAGCATGAATGTTCCATACTTGATTTGCAGGTGCGGTGGAACTTCATATGCATCAAAAGACATTTCAATCTGGGCTAGCTAATCTTCGGCCTCCTCTGGCTTATCATAAGCTCCCTCAAAGTAGCCGTTGCTTTTGATGAAATCAGGCAACATACTCTTATATGGCCTCGGTGGTGGGGGTGGAGGTAGTGGTGCACTTCGGATGTGCATGTTCCTAAGCACAGATGCCTCCGTTGATGCTTGTTGTGGTGGCGGTATTGGTATAGATGCCGGTGCTGTTGCTGGTGCTGTCTCAGGTACAGGTGTTTGTGCTGGCATGTTTTGCCTAATCGCTTCTAACAAGTGGGTAAAATGTCCTAGTGTGGCATGCAAGTCCATCTGGGTGCAGCGGCTCCTTGAGCGGCAGGTTGTTCTGCTTCACCTCCTGCTGGTTAGAGGCACTTCGCTCCTCTCTTCGTCTACTTCTATTTCGGCTGTTTAAAACCTTCCTAAGTTAGGTTTTATAAATTTTTGATAACTTAATTAAAATTATTGCCGGAAATTTGTGGATGCAACGGAAACTTTAACATACATAGAAGATAATAAAATTTAAATCAAAACAATTTCTGAAATCAACTTGGAGCATAACATAGTTAATTTTGAAATAAAGTATGAAAATAGAAATATTCAAAGGAAATCACAAAAGGAAAATTACATAGAAAACAACAAAACATTGTTCCGAAAACTAAAGGATACATGAGATCGAGATCTAGTCTATGGTTACAAAATTTAAGCTGGACTTCAAGGGATATGCTAATCTTCTTTCTTCCTTTCTTCATTCTTCGGGCACATCTCCAGGATTGCTGCTGGATGATCCTGGGTTCTAGTCCCTCATGAATTGCCTAAATATTTCCTCCTTTTCGGCTGCCTCCCTTGATCTTTCATGTATGTCGGTCAGTTCTTCCCCAGTCAATTCTGGTACTATGTCATGGATGGTTTTCCAAGTAACAGCTCCATCCATCTCCATGTTGTTGTTCTCATTAGGTAGAGCACTGTCTGTGTTCATGGCTGAGTCTGCTCCTTGCCCTCTTTGAGTCTGTCGTCCCATTAAGTAGCGGATGATTCTTTTCAGTGCTATTACGGGGTTCCTCATCTCCTACAGCGGTTTGGTTTCCTTCTTCTTGTTCCGATCTTCTTCATTGTCTTCCTCCGTGTCTTCTTCAGAATCTTACTCTCTTCTCCATAGGCTCATCTCTTATTACCGATCCATCTTCTCGTAGACGTAGGGTCTCGTTCATCCTTAGTTGGATTCCTATAAAGGCAGGCGGCTCAGTGGATACTTGAGTTGGGGGTCGTAGCACCTCCTGATACACTCCATGCAGTGGAAAATATCATTGATGTCGCCTTCATCCATTCAGATGGTCCATCAGATTATCGTGTGCGTAAACGTACATGGGTCCGATTTTCCTCCATGTTTGGAAGTCTGGTGAAGTTCGTCCTCATCTTCTCTAAGGACAAATGTTGCTTCCTTCAACATAGGTCTATCTTCAGCAATGGCAGCGATACGTTCTACGGCGTATATCATTTCCAACTCGGTCATTTTCTTTCCTATAGGGCAGTTGTGAATAGTCCGTACCACTTCCCTCCATTCAGTTTGCATCATTCCTCTTTTCCAGATTAGGAACATTTCCCGAACGGTCTTAGGTTGTCCTGCTAGGGCAAACTCCTCGCACAAAACTCTAAGTCTCAATCGGTAATCCTCTGTTTTCGAAAGGTCCTTTTCGGAAGTTCTTGGCTTGAAGACGGGCCTCATCTATGGTGATCTATGTAAAAGAGAGAGATTAGAAAACTTATTCTACCCATTCTTTTCATCTAAGTCTTTCTTATTTCTATTCAATTCTCTTAAGTCCAATTCTATACTTATGATTCCTAGGTTCTTAACCATGCTCTGATACCAACTTAAACTGTTACGCCCCAAAGGGTACCCTAAACGTGACAGTCCGCCACACTCAATATTAAAGCTTAAGTATGACAACCTTACCATTCCCAAAAGCTTTTATATTAAGTGTAAGGTGAGCTTTCACAACTTTAGAGGACCATATATGGAATTATGAAGCAAGAAGATATAAATAACACATTAAGAAAAGAGGATTCATAATAATCATTCACTTATAACAAATCTTTACAAACTTAGGGATACTTCCCTGATTACTAATCTATTACAAGATATTTGTACATCAATACTAATACTACACTTCATCTAAAATTTCCTTTATCCAAAAGAAATTACTGACCGCAGGGTCCTCGTGGCCTTAACCATAAATAGGGAAACTGCAAAAGATATCTATGGGGTATAAGCTAACAGGCTTAGTGAGAATTATTTCATAAATAACTTCTGTAACAAAGTTTCAAACAAGTTAATTAAGCAAACAAATGGATGCAACATACACGTGGGCAAACAAGCATATAGTTTTCCGGGAACTATATGTTGAATGGATTTGCGCCCTCCATTCGAGGTTTGGTGATACTTAACCTCAAATCAAGTAGCTTTAGTTAAAAAGTTTTATGCTCACGAGCACTCATCGTCAAGCATTCCGAATCTACTTGAATTGACCTTGCTTTTGGATTTTCCGCCAAGCATTTCCTTAAGCCGCCAAGCAATCGCTTTCGGATGCTCCGTCAAGTGTTGCTTTCGACATGAGCCAACTATCCTTCTCACCCAAGGATAATAACCCATATGCAATGTGACTCACTTCGTGGTATGCATGAATTCATTTTTTATGATATGATAACAAAGTATTATTTGATTTAAGGCGATCAAGAATTTCATACAAATCAAAGGTTATACTAAAACAAGCATTTAAATCAATTTTGGCTTCGATATTCTTAGGATTCTTTCAAAGAATTATTTTACATACATATCGATTTGTCTTTTCCTAATTCTAATGCAACTAATTTACAAGCACAACAAGTATAGCATTTTAAGGAAATAAACTCACGATGCCATGTCGACTATTCCTCTATGTGGATGAGTCGTTCACACACTCCACTTAATCGAAATAATCTTCGGGTAGGAATCCTTCCTCGGGTCACCTAGCCAAAGAAAATACCCACAATGAGTATTCCTTGATGATTTTCTTGAATTTTGACAAAACAATGTCAAAAGAACGTTAAAGTTCGTATAAAGGAAAGTTCCAATTTAAAATGGCCATAACTTGGTCATTTTAACTCGGAATCGCGCATATAATATACCGATTTCTACCTACTCGAAAAGATCTATCCATTTCTAAAACTATTTTTGTCAAACTAAACCATTTAGGCCCGAAACAGTGGTGAGGAAATCCACCACGAATTTTTAATTCAAAAACAACTTTGGTTCATTCATTCAAAACTTGCTTGATAAATACTTAGTTATCTATATAGTTGAAAAACTCTCTTTATAACTATATAACTCATATTTAAGCATGCTCAAGTGTTTTGTTGTCCAATTATATTTCTTGAGTAAAACAATGTTGGTTTGAAGTTGTTAGAAATATATAGTTTACAAATATCGATTTTGTAAATTTCTTGAAATGAATATCTTGTTTCCTTTTGTTCTTCCAAAAATACTACATTGTTGGTTTTATTATGTTTCCCAAGTAACTTTTTGAAAATACAATTTTCTATTTTCTAAGTTCTTTTATATTAGTACCACTTTTCCTATTTATTTTTCCTATACAATTTCCTTTGCCTATTTGTTTGTAAAGGTCTTTATTTAAAAATTCCTTAGCCTTTCATTTTGTCTATCTTTTTCATAAAAAGTATTCTTGTACCAACCATTATTTTCTTTTGAAAAACAAAGTGGAATAATAAAATGATTCAAGAAGCTTCTTATAGTAAAAGAAGTTTCTCAAAATTTGTAGTGGGTTCTTTTTGTAACTTGAAAAGAATTGATTTTATTCTTTACATAACTTATTTCTAAGTGACAAAATCTTCTTTTGTTTATTATTTTTAGAAATTGAAAATTTTGGACAACAATCTAAATGAACATGATTTATGAGAAATAATAGTAAAAAAAATAACATAATAATAAAGTCAAGTGTTGGAGTCTTAGCTTTTTCAAGGCTCTCGGGACTAAGAAGTAGACTAGTCCCAAAATAAAAATCAAATGAAAGAAAGAAAAATTTGTTTTGACTTGATGATGACAAGTCTAAGACTAGAGACTTGTCTTAATATAACAAGGAATAAGTAAATAAATTGCAATGGAATAATAAATAAATTACATTGCATAAAGTAAATAAATTACAAGTGAGCTTATATGCTCTAAAGAATATGTATATATATAATAATACTTAGATATAGTAACAATAATATAAACAAAACAATAACATGAACATAAATAGATTTTTCATGAACAAAAACAATACATGAACATAATATAGCTTTCATAACTTGTAGTCTTTGAAAACTCACACTATGGTCATGTAAAGTTACATGACATGAAGAAGAAGAAAATAATATGAAGTAGTTACCTAAAGAAGACTTGGTATAGTTATATGGTTATGGGTTTTAGTTGTTGGTAGAAGTTGTTGTGGAATTATTTCAAGAGAGTTTTGGGATGGTATTTTGAGAGAGTTTTGGAAAGAGATTTTGGGAGAGTTTATGTATGAATTTATGGGTAGTAATTGTGTGAAAGAAGTGAAAGAGGAGGGGGGGTATTTATAAGAAAATGTGGAGGGATTTTTGTATGATTAAAATAAAAGAAAAATAAAACAAATTGAGGGGCACATGGGGGAAGGGGGCGCCGGCCATTGAGAGATGTGAGAGGAAGTGATTTTATTTTATTTTTATTTTTGATAAATAAAAGATGTAATATGTAAGGTAGATGAAATAAAGTTATGGGAAAGGTAAAAAGTAAAGGATATAGGTTACGAAGTGTGTAAGAGTATGTGTAAGAAAAAGTAGAGAGAAAAGAATAGTGTAATGTAAAGTAGATATGACTAACAAAGTACCAGTAGTAAGAAAATACTCATATAATAGCTATATCGGTTATTTTTACTTACCGAAAATTTTTGAAAATCTTATATTTTTGCCAGTCTAACGGTGTATTCGAAATATTTTTACTATTCCAAGTCCCGGGATAGTCTCCGACCGAGATCCCAGGTTTGTATAAAAATTTTGTGTAAGTTTGCAGAAATGTATGGGAACTAAGCTACATTTTAGTACGGCTTATCACCCTCAAACGGATGGTCAATCGAAAAGGACGATACAAACATTGGAGGATATGCTGCGAACCTGTGTAATAGAGTTCAAAGGTAGCTGGGACGTACACCTGCCTTTGGTAGAGTTTGCCTACAACAACAGCTACCATTCCCCGATCCAGATGCCGCCTTATGAAGCACTGTACGGAAGAAGATGCCGGTCACCTTTGTTTTGGGATGATGTAGAAAAATTGAGCATCGGACCTGATTTAGTACAAGATGCAGCCGACAAGGTACGGATCATCCGACAAAAGATGAAGGAGGCACAAGATAGGCAAAAGAGTTGGGCATACATGAAAAGACGTACACTTGAGTTTGAAGTTGGAGACCACGTGTACTTAAAGGTAAATTGTCACGCCCCAGCGGGTACCCTAAACGTGACAGCCCGCCGTACGCAATATTAAAACTTAAGAATGACTACCTCAGTCACTCGAAAGCTTCCATATCGGTACAAGGCGTACATTCACAACAAAGGGAGACCGGTGGAGTAATGCATTTTAAGACATTGGCAGCGGAACATGCAAAATAACACTTAATATATTTCATTGAAATAAAAGTCTTACAGCTTCTAAGGGGCATTCCCCGATAATCATAATAACATGGTTCTAAATATACATAACTAAAGCTAGAAGATTTTAGAAGAAATCTACTCTATAACTTCAAAATAGATTGCCTCCAAAAGCTTCTCAAAATAAGGATTCTACCCGGGAAATCAAGGAGGTCGCGGGTGCAAAAGATAATCCTGCAATATCAAAAGTCTATAGGAGTATAAGCATGACTAGCTTAGTGAGATATTCCTTACGCAATAGTACTCATAAGAACAATCAAACAAGTTTATTAATCAAGCATATGAATGCAACAACCATATGATCAAACATTACATACGACTATCCGGTTTCGTATGTTTGATGGATTTACCCCTCCATCGGTGGTTAGGGAATGCTTTGAACTGGGTCCCGAACAACCTCCTCAAAGTTTGCGCGCGTCTTGGGGTTCCAACGAACCGTACTACTAGTCCCCGGGCCTTCCATGCCCAAAGCGATCGATCCGGCTCGGCTACACCTTGAGGCCGTATTCCCCGTACGTCCTAACCCTCAAGATGTAGCTAGGCAGCTTACCTTTCCGGTCCCACGCTGAGGAGTAGTAGCAAAACTTCGAAATGATTCTAAGTGATATGCATGAGCAATTTATTATATGGGATTTCAATATGACATTAAATCATTTAAAGCGATCAAACAATATTTGCACACATAACAATACATACATGGAAACATTTATATCAATCACAAATCGGGTTCGATATACTTATCGTTCATTGATCGCACACAACGAATCACATACATAATTCCCATAATATCCCACATGCATATCAATTTTTATCTTTTCCTAACATCTAGTGCTCTATTCTACAAGCACATGCGCGAATACGTAAGCGTAAAGGAAACTCACTCGTCCATAGCGCTCTAGGAGTCGAAGTAATCCTCGGGGAAGACAAGATCGTGATCCTCGACACCTAAACAAAAGAAATACCCAACATGAGTATTTCATCCAAGATCTATTCAAGATCTATACTTCTATCTTAAAGAATTTGTAAAAATCGTATGGAATGGAAATTCCAATTTAAAATGGCCATAACTTGCTCATTTTAACTCGGAATTCCGCATATTATATACCGATTTCTACCTACTCGAAAAGATCTATCTATTTCTAAGGTTATTTCATCAAAAGAAGTTATTTGGTCTCGGAATAGTAGCGTACAGATTTGATACGAATTTTCTAAACTTCAAAACTAGAGTTTTCAAACATTACTTCACTCAAGGGCTTTTGTACAAAAATATAGATATATTGTATGGTTGAAAAACCCCTTGAAATACTATAGTATACTCAAACCATATGCATGAATTTAGTAGTGTTGTCTCAACAATATTCTAGTAATACAATATGCTTTGAAAGTGAGATAAGCTTAATTTTTGTAAAGAAATTAGTTTTGTTAATGAAATTTCTTATTTTACTAAAAGTAAATATCTCCTCCTTTTAACTCCATTTCTTAAATAAAAGTGGATTTAATCTCTTTCAAATTTCTATTTCCTTATTTCTAATGTTTTGAAAAACATACTCTTTTCTAAATACTTCATGGTTATATCCACTTTTGAAAGAAATCATCTTATAAGTAAATTTTGGAAAAACTTATTTTAGACTTTAGCGTAGGTGGGAAAATTTGACAATTGAATCTAAGAAATCCTTTGTTTAAGTCTAAAGAAACTTTCTTATATATTTGAAAAGAGAATAACTTTACTTTATGTATTTCTTGGTGAAAACCATATATTATTACTAAAACTTGAGCTAGCTTATCTAACTTTAGAAGAATATTTGTTTTAAGATGAATTTCAAATCTTTAAGGAAAATAACTTCTTATGTGACAAAATTTATTTTTATGAAGAGTTCTTATTCTATTTTTGAGAAAACTCATTCCTATTATGATTGAGACAATAACAACATATTCATGTATGAATGAGAATATGTAACAACATAAATAAGAGCATAAAGGTAAAGTCAAGTATTGGGAACCTTAGCTTCATCAAGGAATCCCGGGACTAAGAATAGACTAGTCCTTAAAAGAAAAGAAAAGCAAGGAAATAAAATTGTTTTGACTTGATATGGACAAGTCTAAGACTAGAGAGACTAGTCTTAAGAACAACTTGAAATTAAATAAATTGCAAGACTTGAAAATAAATAAATAACAAGTGAGCTTATATGCTCTAAATAAACATATATAATATATAATGGATAATACAAATATAACAATATCAACATAATAGTAACATAAAGAAAATAAGAACATGAACAAAAACAAAACATGAATAAATTGTTGCTTCTTTAACTCAATGAGCCTAAGAAACATACACTAAACTCATGTTAAGTTATATGAACATGATGAGTATATAAGAGAAGTTTTACCTAAAGTTTATGTGTTGGTTGAAGAAGAAAAGAATGGGTTGTAGTATTATGTGGGAATGGATTTTCTAAAGAAAAGAGAGAACTTGAGAGAGATGTTGGGAGAGGAATTTTGTGGAGTGATTTTGAGAGAGTTTTAGTATGAATTTTTGTTGTGTGAAAGAATGGAAGAGGAAGGGGGTATTTATAGATTTTTGGAGTGGAAATTAGATGTAATAAAATAAATTGGAAAAGAAAACAATTTGAGAGGAAGAGGAGAGAGAGAGTGGACGGCAAGAGCTTAGGGGGAAGAGAAAAATTGATTAATTTTGTTGTTTTGTAATAAAAAGAAGTAATGTGTAAAGTGTGATGTGATTAAAGTTGTATGGGGAAAGTAAATTGTAAGGTATAGGTATGGTAGAGTGTAAGAAAAAGTAGAGATAGGTGAATAGTAATGAATAGTAGAAAAGTACTATGAATAGTAGACTAGACAATTAAAATACCGGTAGTAAAGAAAATACGCGTAAAAGGCCTATATCTGTTATTTTTAGATACCGAAAAATTCTAAAACTGATATTTTTGAAAACCTTATATTTTTACGGACCTATTGGTGTTGTCGGAATATTTTTATCCGGTGCTTCGGGGCACTTTTTTCGAAAACTGATCCGATCGGATCCGAAGGACCCCAGAAAATTCAAATCTGATATTTTTAGGCTTCCCTATGTTATTACGAACCGTTTTTCCACAATTATTTCAATTTCGTTTTCTAGGGTTTTAAGAACACGGGATTGCCGGATCTAGAGATTCACTAGACTAATCATAGAACTAGGTTAATTTTAGGTTTCGTTTCAATCCGGTTCTTAGGGTTTGCTATGTTATCGAAAAATCTAGGGGCTTACATAAATCCTATCAAAGTATTCGCCAAGTCCGAGCACAAGGGAAGTTGAGCCCACGTATGTTGGACCTTTTGAAGTGCTGGAAAGAGTAGGAGATCTGGCTTACGTTAGCACTTCCTCGAGCCTATCGGAAATTCACATAACGTGTTCCATGTGTCCGTTCTACGGAAACATGT
Organism: Combretum micranthum; assembly: GCA_024138025.1. Taxonomy (NCBI): domain Eukaryota; kingdom Viridiplantae; phylum Streptophyta; class Magnoliopsida; order Myrtales; family Combretaceae; genus Combretum; species Combretum micranthum. The sequence goes on along the minus strand of JAMXBD010002103.1, from coordinate 134,611 downwards.
GTCAGACCAACCAGGTTGCAGAGCTAGAACCTGTTCAGCTGAAAGAAAATCTCACATACGAGGAGCACCCGGTTCAGATCATAGATCACAAGGTACAAAAGTTTAGGAACAAAGAAATCAGGTATGTGAAGGTTCTATGGAGAAACCACTCACATGAAGAAGCAACCTGGGAGGCAGAAAATGACATACGCCAGAAGTACCCAAGCCTGTTCAAGGAATCAGGTATGAATTTCAAGTTTTGAGGACAAAGCTTTCTTTAAGGGGGGTAGGTTGTAAGTCCCTGAATTTTCGGTTCCAAATTAAAAGACCTAAACCCTAATCGAAAGTCAAATGGACTCTTAAGTCAACCAAAACCCTAGTTTATCAGGACCGCTTAGATTCCGGCATCGCCGTTTTCTCTAGCCCTAGAAAACGAAGTTGGAAAAGTTTGCCTTAATGGTTCGTAATAGTTATAGGTTGCGTAAAAATATCAGATTGAAGAATTTCGAGTGTCCTTGAACCGATCGGACATGATTCTTCAAAAACGTATTCGGAAGCCCGGAATAGGAAAATTATCTCGAATATACCGTTAGACTCGTAAAAATATAAGATTTCCAAAAATATCAATTTCGTAATTTTTCGGTAACTAGAAATATCAGATATCGCTTTTATATGCATATTTTCTTATTGCCGGCATTAAATTGTCATGTCTACTTTTTCATTACACTATTCTCTACTATTCCATACTATTCATCTATCTCTACTTTTTTACAACCTATTCTTACAACCATACACCTATTTCTTACACATTTTCATTTCCAATACAACTTCACATCTTTCATTTCTTACTTTTAATTAACAAAATAACAAAATTTTAATTTTTCTCTTCCCCATGCACAAAATGGCGCCGGCCCCCTCTCTCTCTCTATGCTCAATTTGTTTCATTTTCCAATTATTTAATTAACACAATTTCTCCCAATTTTCCTATAAATACCCTCTCATACCTTCACTTCTTTCACACCTCTTCTTCTCTAAAGTTACTCTACAAAAATTTCTCTCAATTTCTCTCAAGAGTTCTTTCAAGAAGTCCTCTTAGTTTAGCTTCCTTTAGGTAAGATTTTCTCAAGATTTCTTCATGTTCATCTACTTAGTATGAGCTTAGTGCGTGTTTTCTAAAACCATGAAGGTTAAGAAAGCAACATTAGGTTCATGCTTTGTTTTTGTTCATAATCATAATTCCTCTATGTTCATTTATGTTTCTTTTATGTTCTTTACTATCTAGCATATCTGTATATCTACATATATTATTTAGAGCATATAAGCTCATTGCCTTGCAATATATTTATCTTTCATGCAATTTATTTACTTCAATGTAATTTATTATTTCAAAGTTTTTTAAGACTAGTCATTCTAGTCTTAGACTTGTCCTCATCAAGTCAAAAATTCTTTCTCTTTTCGGGACTACTCTTTTCTTAGTCCCGGGGTACCTTGATGAAGCTAAGGTCCAATACTTGATTTATTTCTTTATATGCTTTTCCTTTAAGTTACTATGTTCTTTTCATATTTTCATAGCTTATGATTCATATTCATGCATGAACATAATGCTTTGTCTCAACAAAAATTTAAAGAAATGTTTCTTTAAAATTCATTTTACATAAATGTAGGAAATAGATTTTATTGGAAAATCAAGAGCATATTTGAAATAATTTCATAAACAAAAGGTTTTATGGAAACTTATTTTTCCTCAAGAAATATCTTTACAACAATTGTCTTTTAATACTTTTGAAACCAAGTTTTGATAATAAAATACACCTTAGAATTTAAAGAAACTACAAGAATTAAATTTAGAAAAAGAATATTCTCAAAACTCAAGATCTTTCAAAAGTAAATAAATAATCAATAGAATCTCAAGTTCAAAGTCTTTTAAAACCTTACTTTTAGTTGAGACAACTTCATTTACTTCATACATTTGTTATGATCATTACATATATATATACCTTTCAAAAGTTTACAAAATATTAAATATTTATCTTTTCAAATGAGCTTTGTTTACAAGAAGGAACAAGTTTTGCAAATTCGTGGCAAATCTGGTCGCTCTTTTCGGAACCCAAACGACCTAGTTTTATGAAAATAAGCTTAGAAATGCGTAGATCTTTTCGAGTAGGTAGAAAATGGTATATTATACGCGAAATTCCGAGTTAAAATGAGCAAGTTATGACCTTTTTAAGTTGGAATTTCCCCTTATACGATTTTACCGCGATTTTAAGGAAAGATTAGAATCTTCAAGAATAGAAGTCTTATGAAAGACTCATTTTGGGTATTTCATCTTGTCTAGGTGACGAGGGACCCGAGATCATCTATCCGGAGGACTACTACGATTAGATCCACCGATATGGAGTGAGTTAATTCTTTTCCTAATTCATTTCCTTGTTTGTGCTTGTAACTAGTAGCATTAGAAAACTAGGAAAAGAAATGAACCATTGCTATGAAATAATTGTTGAATGAAAGTTAAGTATATCGAAAGACGATATGTTAAATAAAGTGTGATTTATGTATTGAGATGATGAAATTATGGTTGATCACTTTCTAATATGAATTCAACTTATATGATCGATGTAAATTAAAATTATTCATGCATTCATATACATAAATCGCATTTGTTCACTACTTTTCTTCATGTGGGGAAACGAGGAAAGAGTGGTGGTAGCTGGTAGGAGCCGGTAAGTCTACATGATGGCTAGTAGGAGCCGGAAAGTCTACAGGGCAAGCAGGAGCCGGTAAATCTGCAGATATTGATGGTCGTATGGGCCTGTAACCTCCCAACCCTTGTCATGGAGGGCGTTAAATCCATGCTACACTTGATTTCCGGTTAATCATGTGTATCTTACATGTTCATATGATTGATGCATTTCATATGCTTTGATTAAATACTTGGTTGATTTTTCGGAAATGTCTTATAGTTGGAATTATCTCACTAAGCTAGTCATGCTTATACCCTTATAGTTTTCTATTACAGTATGATTATCTGGTTGGCCCCGAGGAGCCCCGTATGCCAGGTACGAGTATAAGCTACTAGGAGTTTTTGGAGAAGTTTATGTATTTTTAGTTTTGAACATAGACTTCTAGGAAAAATCTCTATAGTAGACTTATGTAGTAGATGTTATTTTGATATTAGTATTGTGATCAAAGACTTTAAGGCGGGGGAATGCCCCTAAGATGATGTATGAATTTATGATGAAATGAAGATCTTATGATTATTTATTTAAGTTCATGCTTGCTTTTGCTATCTATTTAAACGTAATACCCCTATGAGTCTCCTACTATCTTGGAAGCACGCCTTGCATATGATATCGAAGCTCCTGCATGACTACGGTTTGTCATTCATTAGCTTAATATTGTATGCGGCGGACTGCCACGTTTAGGGTACCCTCTGGGGCGTGACAGTTTAAGTTGGTATCAGAGCGCAAGTTTTAGATATAAGATAGTAGAAATAGACCTTAAGATAGATAGTAACAAGATAGAACTCTAGCTTAAGAGCTGATCCCCTTTTTTTCCTTGATAGCTGACTTTCCCTGAGGTTAAGGAAAAATCCCGACATTTCCTTAAGGACCATGACGAGACCTTCGTGAACTACCGCCTTAGACTAAGGGTTCTATGTGAGGAGTTCGCGTTAGTTGGAAGGCCCAGGACCGCCCGCGAAATGTTCAAGTTGTGGGAGAAAGGACTGAGACATTCCCTGTGGAGGAACTTGCCCCAGGAGTTGAGATATGACGCAGTAAGCAATCGGAGATGGAGTGATGTAGAAGTCATTTACGTGTCGAGAGAATGATGGTTTTCATATATCGGGAGACCATGCTTCAGCAGCAATGACCTTCGTCTTGAAAAAGGGAGAAGGACGACAGGAACCAGATTTTCGGACATGGAACAAGCTAGGACCCCTGTACATCTACGCACACGATGAGTTGACAGATCATACGGAATGGCTAAAGGCAGATGCGGAGGATCGATTTTATTGGTATGCCGCTTATCGACGAATTGTCCCTACGCCTTCAGAATACAACATCAACCTAACTCCATTGGAATGCAACTAGATGTCATTCCAGACGAAGACTTCATCATGGAGGAAGCCCATGCCAACGAAGGAGATGGAGAGACAAACGATAGTCCGGAAGGAGATCCGAACGAGGACTCGGAGCCTGAGGAGACCCAATCTGCATCCCTCTGGGAAGACAGCCCTCTGATCCCCAATCAAGCACCTCCCCGAAGGTTGAGCCAAGACGTACCAATGGAGACCGTTGCAAGGAATGACCCCGTGATGATTTCTTCTGAGAATGAGGGAAGAAGGAACAATGTTTTTGATCCAAATAGATTCCTGAGGAGCAGATCCCAGACCCCCAAATGACATGGCACCGAGGAAGAGAAGAACCAGAAGAAACGAATGGCACAACCCATGGAGAGAGGATGTCCGTGCATGACGAAGTTTGGCCGTCTCAAGCAGAGATCACCTCACGATACCGAGGGAAAAGAATGACTGTGAGCCAATACTACAACAATTCGTCAAGCGACACAAGGGATCCACTAGCAGAGTGCGAACCCAGCGCCGTCCCCGTAGAAGAATGAAGGAATGAAAAGGAGCATAACCCGACAAGTCCAACCTAGTTTTTCCTAGGCTTATCTTCTTTTAATGCATTGTGTTTTGTTTTCTATGATTTTGAACAATTATCTTTTGATGAGAATGGTTTATACCTTCTCAAGGTTATGTAAGAATTATTAATTTTCTCATTTTGAATGCAAGTGTTTTGATGATTTCTGAATTTGATTGCTTTAAATATTTCCTATGCAATTTCCGATATTTCCGATCTCTTTAAAGTCTAAAACTAGAATAAATAACAGACGTGGTAGGAGAGGTAGAAGACGCGAACGTCGCGCCTCTAATAATATACCAGCAGAACCAGAGAATCCCCCAGGACAACAAGCCCCAAATCCTCCGCCAAATCAACAAGGAGATGTGTGGGCCGCTATCAACCAACTGACAGGGTTGGTCAATAATTTCATGCAGCGTGCACAAAACGCACCACCGCCTGCTGCAAATGCACCTGAAGCAACCGTTGAGGCACCTGCAGCTCCAGAAGCTGAGTCTCATACCGTTCCTTTGCCAGCACCACCGCCGCCTCGACCTTATAGAAGTTCCTTGCCAGACTTCATAAAAAGCAACAGGTACTTCGACGGAAATTTTGGAAAGCCAGACGAGCTGAAGACTGGCTAGCCCAGATAGAAAGGTCGTTCGCCGCCTATGAAGTCCCCCATCATCTGCGCCTGGACTATGGCACGTACATGCTCGGTTCAATGCCAGGTATGGTGGGAGTCGAAAAGCAGGGAATTGTTGCCACCCGTGACCTGGGCAGCTTTCCGTAGAGAGTTTCTGGACAATTACTTCCCTGGAAGCTTAAGAGTTCAATATAGTGGAGACTTTCTCCATATATCCCAGAAAGGAAGGACGATAGAGCAGTACGAGACGGAATTTAGCCGACTGCTCCAATACGCACCTGAGTCCTTCAAGCACAGTGAGGAGCTGAAGAGGCAAGTATTTCTGAGTGGCCTGGATGAAGACATAAGGATGCGTCTGGAGGAGTTAGACCTGAGACCCTCCGAGAGTTGGTAGAAAGGGCTCGTATCATTGAAGGAGCAAAGAAGAGGAAGAGCAAAGCTCCTGAAAGGAAGACTTCGTGTTTGGAAAGAGAACTCAAGATAGCTACACCGCCCCAGCTTTCAAAACAAGAAGTTTAAACCTTTCCATAGCTTCAGAGGAAGTGTTAGTAACAACAAGGAGACACCGGAAGTCAGTGTGACCTGCTGGAAATGCAAGAAGGAGCATTACCCAAAGAGGTGCCCGCTACTGCAACACAAATGCTACTTTTGTGGAGATCCCAGTCACAAGATAGGAGATTGCCCAAAGAAGGCTTCCACCGTTTGCTTCGTTTGCAAGCAAACTGGGCACTTCGCCAATGAATGCCCACAAAGGAAGAATGCACCAGCAAGACCGTTTGGTTCTACTGGAGGAGCAGCACCAGCAAAGAATGGAAATGGAGGAAGCAACTCGAATCGGACTGGAGCAGCTGTCCATGGAATGAGGATATACAACTTGGAAGGACAGTGGGTATGCGAGGAGTCCGATGGTGAGGGCAGAGCTAGCAGCCGTAGATGGAGATTATGGCTCAGATTTTGGATTGGTAACAGGTCAGAATCGAAAACCCTTTCTTTTAAAGCAAGTTATTAAGTTTCCTACGCTACGCAAGTTTTATACCTACGATTAGCTTAAGTATACCAGTTCGTAATTAGTATAAAAATCGAGTGCAGGGCGATACGTGTAGCTAGTCAACCCGCTTATGCTTTGTTCGATACGGGAGCTACCCATTCTTTTATCACCGTTAGCCTGGCTAAACAAATTGGGTTACCCATAGATACTATTGCTACCGGTTTTCGAGTTAAGACCCCACCGGAAGCATAGTAACACAAAGGAAATGCTTAAAGGCTGTCCAATGGAGATACAAGGAAGTCACTCCAAGTGTGACCTAATAATCTTAGAGATGAGTAAATACGAAGTAATCTTGGGTATGAGTTGGTTAACATCCGTCAAGGCCTTAGTAGATTGCAGACAAAAAAAGTTTAAAGGACCAAAATGGATGTGAAGTGATATTCAGAGGAGAATCCACGGTGAAGTTAAATTCGTTCGAGTTAATGGACGACGAGGAGATCAACCTTAGTAACCTGGATGAAGAAGAAGGAGAAAAGCCTGAGCTTGGATCCATACCCGTGGTCAATGAGTTCCCAGATGTATTTCCGGACGAATTGCCTGGATTGCCACCAAAGAGAGAGATCGATTTTGAAATCGACCTATTGGTCAATACGAACCAATCTCAAAGGCACCTTACGGATGGCACCAGTGGAGCTTAAGGAGTTAAAGATTCAGTTGCAAGACTTGTTGGATCAAGGTTTTATCCGACCAAGTGTATCCTTGGGGAGCACCAGTGTTGTTCGTGAAGAAGAAGGATGGTTCCATGCGCTTATGCATCGACTATCGGGAGCTAAACAAAGTCACCATCAAGAACAAGTATCCCCTCCCAAGGATAGATGACCTCTTCGATCAACTTCAAGGAGCAAGTGTCTTTTCAAGGATCGATCTACGATCAGGATACCACCAGTTGAGGATTAAACCTGAAGACGTACCAAAGATAGCTTTCAGAACTCGCTATGGACATTACGAGTTTCTAGTGATGCCTTTTGGACTAACCAACGCACCAGCAGCTTTCATGGATATCATGAATCGAGTATATAAGCCCCTGTTGGACAAGTGCGTAATAGTCTTCATTGATGATATTCTAATCTACTCCAAGACGCGAGAGCAACATGAGGAACACTTAAGAATGGCATTACAGACCCTGCGTGAGCATAAGTTGTACGCCAAGCTATCTAAGTGTGACTTTTGGCTGGATCGTATATCTTTCCTAGGACATGTGATATCTGGAGAAGGAATATCGGTAGACCCTGAGAAATCAAGGCAGTAATGGATTGGAAACAACCTAAAACTGTGACTGAGGTGAGAAGTTTTCTCGGTTTGGCTGGATTATAGGAAGTTTGTGAAGAATTTTTCAACCATCGCCAAGCCCCTCACTCAGTTAACCCAAAAGGAGAGAAGTTCATTTGGACAGACAAGAGAGAACAAAGTTTCCAGGAGCTAAAGAAAAGACTTGTTCTGCCCCAATCCTAATTCTACTACGGACCCCGAGAAGTCCTACACAGTGCACAGCGATGCTTCTAGGAATGGCCTCGGATGCGTGCTGATGCAGGATGGAAAGGTGATCGCTTGCATCTCGACAACTCAGACCCCATGAGCAGAATTATCCTACCCACGATTTGGAGTTGGCCGCCGTTGTTTCGCACTCAAATTATGGAGGCATTACTATATGGACAAAGGTGTGAAATCTACACGACCATAAGAGCCTCAAGTACTATTCACACAAAAAGAGTTGAATATGCGGCAACGAAGATGGTTGGAGCTTATTAAGGATTACGACCTTGGAATCAATTATTGTCCAGGGAGAGTGAACGCAGTTGCAGATGCCCTGAGTAGGAAAAATTATGGAGAAGTTGCTTCTTTGCTCACTGATAAGAGAGAGTTGAAAGGAGTTTGAAAGAATGACATTGAATTCATTGGGCAAAGTGTGGAGTAGAGATTGCCAACCTTGTTTTGGAACCCACCTTGGTGGAAAGAATCAAGGAAGCCCAGCGATATGATGAGGCGATCATGAAGATCAAGAAAGAAGTACAGAAGGGAGATACACAGATTTTTCCATGGATGAGGACGAAGTGGTGAGGATGAAAGGCAGGTTATGTGTTCCGGATGATGAAGACATAAGAAAGGAAATCATGGAAGAAGCACATCACTCCGGATACACCATGCACCCAGGAGGAATGAAGATGTACCAGGATCTAAAGAGCCACTATTGGTGGAACGGCATGAAGAGAGACGTAGCAGATTTTGTGCTAAAATGTCCCACGTGCCAGCAAGTAAAAGTAGAGCACCAAAGGCCTGGTGGACTTCTGAAACCCTTGCCAATACCTGAGTGGAAGTGGGACCAAATCACGATGGACTTTGTGTGTGGATTGCCAAGAACGTCGGCTGGATATGAGGCGATTTGGGTCATCGTGGATCGATTGACAAAAACGGCACATTTTCTTCCAATGAACATGACGTACTCTATGGAAAAGTTGGCAAGAATGTACATAAGGGAAATAGTACGCTTGCACGGAGTACCCGCTGGAATAGTCTCCGACCGAGATCCAAGGTTTGTATGTAAATTTTGGGTAAGTTTGCAGAAATGTATGGGAACTAAGCTACATTTCAGTACGGCTTATCACCCTCAACGGATGGTCAATCGGAAAGGACGATACAAACATTGGAGGATATGCTGCGAGCCTGTGTAATAGAGTTCAAAGGTAGCTGGGACGCACACCTACCTTTGGTAGAGTTTGCCTACAACAACAGCTACCATTCCACGATCCAGATGCCGCCTTATGAAGCATTGTACGGAAGAAGATGTCGGTCACCTTTGTTTTGGGATGATGTAGAAAAATTGAGCATCGGACCTGATTTAGTACAAGATGCAGCCGACAAGGTACGGATCATCCGACAAAAGATGAAGGAGGCACAAGATAGGCAAAAGAGTTGGGCGGACATGAAAAGACGTACACTTGAGTTTGAAGTTGGAGACCACGTGTACTTAAAGGTAAATCCTATCAAAAGTATTCGCCGAGTCCGAGCACAAGGGAAGTTGAGCCCACGTTATGTTGGACCTTTTGAAGTGCTGGAAAGAGTAGGAGATCTGGCTTACCGTCTAGCACTTCCTCCTAGCCTATCGGGAATTCACAACGTGTTCCATGTGTCCGTTCTACGGAAGCATGTGTCAGACCCGACCAGGATTGCAGAGCTAGAACCTGTTCAGCTGAAAGAAAATCTCACATACGAGGAGCACCCGGTTCAGATCCTAGATCACAAGGTACAAAAGCTTCGGAACAAAGAAATCAGGTATGTGAAGGTTCTATGGAGAAACCATTCACATGAAGAAGCAACCTGGGAGGCAGAAAGTGACATACGCCAGAAGTACCCAAGCCTGTTCAAGGAATCAGGTATGAATTTCAAGTTTTGAGGACAAAACTTTCTTTAAGGGGGGTAGGTTGTAAGTCCCCGAATTTTCGGTTCCAAATTAAAAGACCTAAACCCTAATCGAAAGTCAAACGGACTCTTAAGTCAACCAAAACCCTAGTTTATCGGGACCGCTTAAACTCCGGCATTGCCGTTTTCTCTAGCCCTAGAAAACGAAGTTGGAAAAGTTTGCCTTAATGGTTCGTAATAGTTATAGGTTGCGTAAAAATATCAGATTGAAGAATTTCGAGTGTCCTTTGAACCCGATCGGACATGATTCTTGAAAAACGTGTCCGGAAGCCCGGAATAGGAAAATTATTCCGAATATACCGTTAGACTCGTAAAAATATAAGATTTCCAAAAATATCAATTTCGTAATTTTTCGGTAATAAATATCAGATATCGCTTTTATATGCGTATTTTCTTACTACCGGCATTAAATTGTCATGTCTACTTTTTCATTACACTATTCTCTACTATTCCACACTATTCATCTATCTCTACTTTTTCTTACAACCTATTCTTACAAACCATACACCTACTTCTTACACATTTTCATTTCCAATACAACTTCACATCTTTCATTTCTTACTTTTAATTAACAAAATAACAAAATTTTAATTTTTCTCTTCCCCATGCACACAAAATGGCGCCGGCCCCTCTCTCTCTATGCTCAATTTGTTTCATTTTCCAATTATTTAATTAACACAATTATCTCCCACATTTTCCTATAAATACCCCCTCATACCTTCACTTCTTTCACACCTCTTCTTCTCTAAAGTTACTCTACAAAAATTTCTCTCCAATTTCTCTCAAGAGTTCTTTCAAGAAGTCTCTTAGTTTAGCTTCTTTAGGTAAGATTTTCTCAAGATTTCTTCATGTTCATCTACTTAGTATGAGCTTAGTGTGTGTTTTCTAAAACCATGAAGGTTAAGAAAGCAACATTAGGTTCATGCTTTGTTTTTGTTCATAATCATAATTCCTCTATGTTCATTTATGTTTCTTTTATGTTCTTTACTATCTAGCATATCTATATCTATATATATTATTTAGAGCATATAAGCTCATTGTCTTGCAATTTATTTATCTTTCATGCAATTTATTTACTTCAATGCAATTTATTTATTTCAAAGTTGTTTTTAAGACTAGTCATTCTAGTCTTAGACTTGTCCTCATCAAGTCAAAACAATTTCTTTCTCTTTTCGGGACTCTTTTCTTAGTCCCGGGGTACCTTGATGAAGCTAAGGTCCCAATACTTGATTTATTTTTTATATGCTTTTCTTTAAGTTATTATGTTCTTTTCATATTTTCATAGCTTATGATTCATATTCATGCATGAACATAATGCTTTTGTCTCAACAAAAATTTAAAGAAATGTTTCTTTAAAAAAGGTTCATTTTACATAAATGTAGGAAATAGATTTTATTGGAAAATCAAGAGCATATTTGAAAATAATTTTTCATAAACAAAAGGTTTTATGGAAACTTATTTTTCCTCAAGAAATATTCTTTACAACAATTGTCATTTTATACTCTTTGAAACCAAGTTTTGATAATAAAATACACCTTAGAAATTAAAGAAACTACAAGAACTTACATTTAGAAAAAGAATATTCATCTCAATAACTCAAGATCTTTCAAGAGTAAATAAATAAATCAATAAATCTCAAGTTCAAAGTCTTTTAAAACCTTACTTTTAAAGTTGAGACAACTTCATTTACTTCATACATTTGTTATGAGTCATTACATATATGTATATACCTTCCAAAAAGTTTACAAATACAAAATATTTATCTTTTCATGAGAGCTTGTTTACAAAGAAGGAACAAGTATTTTATAAATTCGTGGCAAATCTGGTCGCTGTCTTTTCGGAACCCAAACGACCTAGTTTTATGAAAATAAGCTTAGAAATGCGTAGATCTTTTCGAGTAGGTAGAAAACGGTATATTATACGCGAAATTCCGAGTTAAAATGAGCAAGTTATGGCCATTTTAAGTTGGAATTTCCCCTTATACGATTTTACCGCGATTTTAAGGAAAGATTAGAATCTTCAAGAATAGAAGTCTTATGAAAGACTCATTTTGGGTATTTCATCTTGTCTAGGTGACGAGGGACCCGAGATCATCTATCCGGAGGACTACTACGATTAGATCCACCGATATGGAGTGAGTTAATTCTTTTCCTAAATTCATTTCCTTGTTTGTGCTTGTAACTAGTGGCATTAGAAAACTAGGAAAAGAAATGAACCATTGCTATGAAATAATTGTTGAATGAAAGTTAAGTATATCGAAAGACGATATGTTAAATAAAGTGTGATTTATGTATTGAGATGATGAAATTATGGTTGATCACTTTTCTAATATGAATTCAACTTATATGATCGATTGTTAAATTATTCATGCATTTCATATACATAAATCGCATTTGTTCACTACTTTTCTTCGTGTGGGGAAACGAGGAAAGAGTAGTGGTGGCTGGTAGGATCCGGTAAGTCTACATGATGGCTAGTAGGAGCCGGAAAGTCTACAGGCAAGCAGGAGCCGGAAGTCTACAGGGCAAGCAGGAGCCGGTAAATCTGCAGATATTGATGGTCGTATGGGCCTGTAACCTCCCAACCCTTGTCATGGAGGGCGTTAAATCCATGCTACACTTGATTTCCGGCTAATCATGTGTATCTTACATGTTCATATGATTGATGCATTTCCATATGCTTTGATTATAAACTTGGTTGATTTCTCGGAAATGTCTTATAGTTGGAATTATCTCACTAAGCTAGTCATGCTTATACCCTTATAGTTTTCTATTACAGTATGATTATCTATGGTTGGCCCCGAGGAGCCCCGTATGCCAGGTACGAGTATAAGCTACTAGGAGTTTTTGGAGGAAGTTTATGTATTTTTAGTTTTGAACATAGACTTCTAGGAAAAATCTCTATAGTAGACTTATGTAGTAGATGTGATTATTTTGATATTAGTATTTGTGATCTAAGACTTTAAGGCGGGGGAATGCCCCTAAGATGATGTATGAATTTATGATGAAATGAAGATCTTATAATTATTTATTTAAGTTCATGCTTGCTTTTGCTATCTATTTAAATAATACCCCTATGAGTCTCCTACTATCTTGGAAGCACGCCTTGCATATGATATCGAAGCTCCTGCATGACTACGGTTTGTCATTCATTAGCTTTAATATTGTATGCGGTGGACTGCCACGTTTAGGGTACCCTCTGGGGCGTGACATATGCTCTAAAGAATATGTATATATATAATAATACTTAGATATGTAACAATAATATAAACAAAACAATAACATGAACATAAATAGATTTTTCATGAACAAGAACAATACATGAACATAATATAGCTTTCATAACTTGTAGTCTTTGGAAACTCACACTATGGTCATGTAAAGTTACATGGCATGAAGAAGAAGAAAATAATATGAAGTAGTTACCTAAAGAAGACTTGGTATTGTTATGTGGTTATGGGTTTTAGTTGTTGGTAGAAGTTGTTGTGGAATTATTTCAAGAGAGTTTTAGGATGGTATTTTGAGAGAGTTTTGGAAAGAGATTTTGGGAGAGTTTATTGTATGAATTTGTGGGTAGTAATTGTGTGAAAGAAGTGAAAGAGGAGGAGGGTATTTATAGGAAAATGTGGAGGGATTTTTGTATGATTAAAATAAAAGAAAAATAAAACAAATTGAGGGGCACATGGGGGAAGGGGGCGCTGGCCATTGAGAGATGTGAGAGGGAGTGATTTTATTTTATTTTTATTTTTGATAAATAAAAGATGTAATATGTAAGGTAGATGTGAAATAAAGTTATGGGAAAGGTAAAAAGTAAAGGTTATAGGTTACGATGTGTGTAAGAGTAGGTGTGAGAAAAAGTAGAGAGAAAAGAATAGTGTAATGTAAAGTAGATATGACTAACAAAGTACCAGTAGTAAGAAAATACTCGTATAATTGCTATATCAGTTATTTTTACTTACCGAAAATTTTTGAAATTGATATTTTTGAAAATCTTATATTTTTACCAGTCTAACGGTGTATTCGAAATATTTTTACTATTCCGAGTCCCGGGACACGTTTTTCAAGAACTGTGTCCGATCGGGTTCAAAGGACATCCGAAATTCGTAAAACTGATATTTTTATATAACCTATAGTTATTACGAACTATTCTAGCTAATTATTCCAACTTCATTTTCTAGGGCCAAAGAAAACGGCAATATCGGAATTAAGCGGTTACGGTATACCAGGTTTTGTTGACTTTAAGGGTTCTAGTTGACTTCCGGTTTAGGGTTTTAAGCTAAATCGATTCGAAAAAAAATTTGGGGATTTACAAACATTTTTTTTTCTTGTGTCAAACCTTATCAAGTTTTCTTAGGACGCGATCAAACAATTTTGCAACAATAAGCAAGCATACATATAGTAAACAAAATACTTAAATAAACAATTCAAAGTTGCGATATTCTTAATTTTCATTCCATCACATAAGCATAAAATCACATATATACAAATCCTTGAATTCCCCATACCTGTCCATTTTTGTCTTTTCTTAGTTTTCTAATGCCACTATTCTACAAGCACAAGCAAGTAACGAAATTAATAGGAATAACTCACTCATCTATTTCGTAATCTTCTTAGTCGTAGTAATCCTCAGGAAGGAAAATCTCGTATTCCACGTCACCTAGACAAAAGAAATACCCAGGATGAGTATTTCATAGAAATTCTACTTAAACTTTCTAATTCTATTTCACTATGTTCGTCAAAAATCACGTAGAATAATATTTCAACTTAAGATGGTCATAACTTACTCATTTTAACTCGGAATTTTACATATTATATGTTGTTTTCTACCTACTTGAAAAGATCTATCTATTTATGAGGTTATTTTATCATAAAAATCCATTTGGGTTTGTAAATTATGAGGTAAAGAATCATTACAAATTTGCAATTCCTCAAAACACAATTTTTCAAACTTTTTCCTTATCCAAGAATCCTTTGACAATAAAATATATATTTATATGATTGATAAATCCTTTGAATATATATATATATATATATAGACTCATATTGTATGCAAAATTCCAATGGTGTTGTCTCAACGATTATTTTTCATTAAACAATTTATCTTACGGGGTTGAAGACTTGAATCTTCACAATTTCTTTCCTAAGTATTGTGAAAGAGCTTTATAATTTCTTGGGTTATTATAAATAATTATATTCTTTTTTGTTTTCCAATTTCTTTTCTGAAATAAATAAATTATCTCTCAGCTTTAGTCTTGTACAAATTTTACTTTTAGTGACAAGAATGAAGTTTTCAGGAGTTTTATTAAGTTGTGTATGTTTTCCTTTAAAAAAAAATAGCTTTGGTAAACAAGTCTTTTTCTCCTTATTTTTCATTCTCCAACTTCTTTAAAAATAAACTTCATTTCTAAAACTTGGTTTTTTAACTCTTCAACCAATTGTACTTGGAAGGAAATCATGTTTCAATATTTTCTTAAGTTTTTGATAATATATATTGTTCTTTTGTAATTTATCATGTTTATATTCTTTTTATTTCTTTGAAAATGGTTTATCATTTAGAAACTTAGCAACCTTTATTTTTCTAAGTGAGTTTATAATTTAGTGAGTTGATTTTATCTTAACTTATAAAACTTAGTCTAATTATTACTTTTTATTATGGAGTTGGTAAAATCCTACAAGTAAGCTTTTTGAGAAAAATTTGCTTACCAAAGAATTATTACTACTAAGTTTTAATAATCTTTATGTGACTTATCATAATAAAAGAAAATGTTTATTTTTTTAGTTAACTTCTTTGAGGAAATCATTTTCATTGTTATTTAAGAAAAATCTTGGTGGGTTTGAAAAGAAGTTGTAGAAATAATTTTTCCTATGTAGGTAATAATAAAATCTTGATATATTGAGTTTGGTTTCATTCTCCTTCATTAAAGGAAATTTCTACTTTAGATTTTGTTGAGACAATATCATTATGATGATGCATGTATGAGCATGTAGTATGAAAATGATGAAATATAGGAAAGATATAAGAAGCAAATAATAAGCAAGATAATAATATCAAGTATTGAGAACCTTAGCTTCATCAAGGTAACTCGATCAAGCATTGGGAGCCTCAGCTTCATCAGGGCAACTCGGGGCTAAAAATAGACTACTCCTAAAAGAAAAAGAAAAAGAAAACGAAAGAAAAGAAAAAAATAATAAGAGCAATAGTAGTAATAAGAGCAAGTTAGTAAGAGTTAGTGAGCATTTAGGCTGTATGTGTCACGCCCCGAAGGGTACCCTAAACGTGGCAGTCCGCCACATATAATATCAAGGCTTAAGAATGGCTACCTTAGTCATGCGAAAGCCTTAGTATTATATGTAAGGCATCTAACACGGTAATAGGAGACACTTTTGGGAAGCATAGTTTAAGCAAGTAAAGATAAACATGCAAGAATCCAGAAATAAAGTATATCATATCATAAATAACCAAAGGTCTGTTACATAATTCTTAGGGGCATACCCCCGCTAATACCAAGGATCAAGATAAACTTCATAACATCCAAAATACTACCTTAAAGATTTCAAAGGAATTCTAATCTAAGTCTTCGAGTAAATTTCCTCCAAAAGCTTCAATATAAAACGTATACGGATACGGGGTGGCCTCGGGCACAAAAATAGGTGTTCCTGAGAATACAAATACCTATAGGGGTGTAAGCTTATGGGCTTAGTGAGTAAATCCCAAAATTCATACTCGAAGAAACTTATCAAACAAGTTTATTATTCAAACATATGAAATGCAACAACCACGTGAGCATACAAGACATATGACTTTCCGGGAATCATATGTTGAATGAATTTACGCCCTTCATTCGGGGTTGGGTATTCAGGCCAATTACAGCCACAACTTTTAAAAACACTTTTATAGATCTTACCGGCTCCTATACGCCATGAAAGACATGTAGTTATTACAGGCTCCTACTAGCCACCAAATTTTGTAGTTTTTACCAGCTCCTACTCGCCACTCACATGATATACCGATTATGTCTACCACCACTATTATACACTTGTCCCACCAATTGTATAGTAGTGAATGCAATGTGACTCAACGTATGAAGTGCATGAATAATTTCTTTAATTAAAGTCTAGTAGTTACGTTTAACTTCTTTCAAGTGATCAATCAATTTCAAACATTTCAAGATATTAATTCACATACAACTTTATTACAAACAAATCGAGTTTCGATATACTAAGTATTCTTTCAACATATTATCATACACTTCCTTTTGATTTTTCTTAAATTCTAGTACAACTAATTTTACAAGCACAATCAAGAGTATGAAAAATAACGGGAAATAACTCACTCGGCCATGATGACACCGTTCTTGAATTGGATGGGTCGTTCGGAAATTCCACTTAATCGTAGTAGTCCTCGGGATACGAACAATCCTCCTCGTGATTATCTAATCAAGAAGAATACCCAAAATGAGTATTTCATAAAATTTTATCCTTGAAGATTCTAATCTTTTCTTAAAATCGTATAAGGGGAAATTCCAACTTAAAATGGCCATAACTTGCTCATTTTAACTCGGAATTTCGCATATAATATATCGTTTTCTACCTACTCGAAACGATCTACGCATCTCTAAGCTTATTTCCATAAAACTAAGTCGTTTGGGTTTCGAAAAGGTAGCGATCAGATTTGCCACGAATTTGCAAACACTTGTTTTCCTTCTTGTAAACAAAGCTCATTTTGAAAAGATAACTATTTCAATTATTTTGTAAACTTTTGAAAGGTGTATATGTGTAATGACTCATAACAAATGTATGAAGTAAATGAAGTTGTCTCAACTTATAAAAGGTAAGGTTTTAAAAGATTTTGAACTTGAGATTCTATTGAATATTTATTCTACTTTTGAAAGATCTTGAGTTATGAAGATGAATGTTCTTTTTCTAAATTTAATCTCTTGTAATTTCTTTAAATTCCTAAGGTGTGGTTTTATTTTCAAAACTTGGATTCAAAAAGTAATAAAATGACATTTTATTTCTTGTAATGATTCCAAAAGAGTATTTCTTGATGAAAGGTGGGTTTTCATAAAATCTTTTGTTTATGTAAGAAAAATCATTTTCCAAGTATGTTCATAAGTTTTTAGGAAATCTATTTCTTATTTTCATTTAACAAGAACCCTTAGTTTTAGAAAGACACTTCCTTCTCTATTTTTGTTGAGACAAAAACATTATGTTCATGCATGAATATGAATCATAACTATAGAAATATAAAGGAACATAATAACTTTGAAAGCTTAAGTAAATAATAAAGTGAATCAAGTATCGGGACCTTAGCTTCATCAAGGTACCCCGGGACTAGGAAAAGACTAGTCCCGAAAAAGAAAAGAATTGTTTTGACTTGATGAGGACAAGTCTAAGACTAGAATGACTAGCCTTAAAATCAACTTGAAATTAAATAACTTGAAATGAAGTAAATAAATTGCATGAAAGATAAATAAATTGTAAGACAATGAGCTTATATGCTCTAAACATTATATATAGCTATATAGATATATTAGATAGTAAAGAACATAAAGGAAGCATAAATGATCATAGAAGAATTTTGATTATGAACAAAAACAAAGCATGAACCTAATGTTGCTTTCTTAACCTCCATGGTTTTAGAAAACACACACTAAGCTCATACTAAGTAAATGAACATGAAGAAATCTTGAGAAATTTCTTACCTAAAGGAGCTAAACTAAGAGGACTTCTTAGAAGAACTCTTGAGAGAAGTTGGAGAGAAATTTTTGTAGAGTAACTTTAGAGAAGAAGAAGTGTGAAAGGAGTGAAGGTATGAAGGGGTATTTATAGGAAAATGTGGGAGATAATTTGTGTTAATTAAATAATTGAAAAATAAAACAATTAGAGGGATGGAGAGAGAGGGTCGGCGCTATTTAGGAAGAAAGAGAGGGGAAATTTTTATTTTTTTGTCTTTTGATTAATTAAAAGTAAGAAATGAAAGATGTGAAATTGTATTAGAAATGAAAATGTGTAAGAAATAGGTGTATGGCTTGTAAGAATAGGTTGTAAGAAAAAGTAGAGATAGGTGAATAGTATAGAATAGTAGAAAATAGTGTAATGTAAAAGCAGACATGACAATTTAATACCGGTAGTAAGAAAATACGCATATAAAAGCGATATCTGATATTTTTAGTTATCGAAAAATTACGAAATTGATATTTTTGGAAATCTTATATTTTTACGATTCTAACGGTGTATTCGGAATATTTTAAGTATTCCGGGTCTTCGGACACGTTTTTTGAGAACTGTGTCCGTTCGGGTTCGAAGGACATCCGAAATTCGCGAAACTGAAACTTTTATAAAACCTATGGTTATTACAAACTATTCGAGCTAATTTTTCCAACTTCGTTTTCTAGGGCTTGAGAAAACGGCAATGCCGGAGTTAAATGGTTACGGTAAACTAGGGTTTTGTTTGACCTAAGAATCCGTTTGACTTAGGGTTTAGGTCTTTAATTTTGGATCCAAAAATTTCGGGGATTTACAGTATGAAATATATATATACATATAGATAATATATATATATATAGGGTTAAGTTAGGAGCATAATAATAATAATATCAACATAATCATAATAACAGAATAATAAAATCAAAATTCTTGGCATGTGCAAGAATAAAACGTGAACATGTTGCTTTATAACTTATATGAGTTTTTAAGAAACAACACCATAGTCATGCTAAGTTATAAGACATGAGAAAATAAATGGCTTGAAATCTTTACCTAACTGTGTGTATATGTTGAAGAAAGAAGCTGATGTTATAAGAATACGTGGGTAGTAATATGTGAAAGATGATTTTTGTGTAGAGGAAAGAAAGTTGAAAAGAATTTTTTAGAGAGGATTTCTAGTAGAGAAAAATTTTATAAAAAGATTTTGGTAGAGTTTTGTTATGTAAAAGAGAATGTGTGAAAGAAGTGAAGGGAAATGGGGTATTTAAAGTTAAAGATAGAGGAAAATTAAGAGTTAATTAAATAAATGAAAAAGAAAAGAAATTGATGAAATGAAGAAGAAGAGTAATTAAAAATTAATTTTTGAAGAAAAATGTAAGAAAAGTTTAATAATATATGGCGTAGAATTTTTATGGGAAAAGAAAATTATAAAAAATAGGCATGTGGATTGTAAGAACAGGTAGTACAAAAAGTATAGATGGATGAATAGTAATGAATAGTAAAAATAGTACTAAATAGTAGACTAGACAAATTAATATTAATAGTAAAGAAAATACGTGTAAAAATACGATATTTGATATTTTTAGTTATCAAAAAATTATGAAACTGATATTTTTGAAATCTTTGTATTAATACAAATCTAACAGTGTCATTAGAATATTTTTGCTATTCGTTGTACTAGGGTATGATTTTTGAAAACTAATCTCGTTCGGATCCAAAAGACACTAGAAATTTACGAATCTAATATTTTTAGGCTTTCCTATATCATTACGAACTATTATCAACAATTACTTTAGTTCGTTATTTAGGGTTTAAGAGTATGGGATTACCGAAGCTAAACACTAGAGTTTGTTGTAGACTTTATTGACTTTTAGGGTTTCGGTTTGACTTCTGGCTTGTTGAGTTATTCATAAAATCATAAAATTTTAAGGTTTTTGACCGTTTTATATTTTGGGTTCAACATTTATGTTTTGTTTTAGTTTATTTTTTATCTATCTAATATTTTTCAGCTTCCAAGATTGTTTAACCAAGTTTAAGGTTATGGGTTGACTCAATTTGACTTTTGATGACAACCTAAATTTTTTATTCTAACATTCATTGAAGGATTTAAGATTTTATATTTTGTTGTCGAGCGTTATTTGGATATATCATCTTGATTTGCATGTTAGAGATCGAATAGATAATTTGATTGGTGTACAGATGTTGGATCAATCGATTGTTTGGATTTTACATTTGTTTTGAGGGTTTCCTTTTTCTCAAAGTTGATAATTTTCGTATTTGATCTTATTTAGAATTTGGTTTTAACTCGGGTCGATTTTCAGGGTTTTGGTTTTTGCATTTAACTTCTAGGATTATTTGCAAAGAATTGTGAAGAATTCAGGGGTTTACACTTGTCCCATCGAGCATAGTAGCTAATGCAATGTGACTCACTACGTGATATGCATGAATCAATTAATATAACTCTTAATATGTGATTAAGGTAATTTAAAGGCGACCATAGAATTTGCAAACACTCCATTATGATAATAAAACACAATTTAATTAACAATAATTCATGTATCGATATGCTTAGTATACCTTCAACCAATATTATCATGCATATTCCATTTTCATTTTTTTCCTACTTCTAGTGCCTGTAGCTACAAAAACAAACAAGTCTAAGGCTTAAGTTAAGGACACGTCTAAAAAATATATAATAAGAGCATAAATAAATAAATTGCGAGAGACAAAATAAGTGCAAGGAAATAATAGTTAGATTAGTCAGCTTATATGCTCAAATTGATCTAAATTTGTACATAACTATATTTATACATGCAGAAAGTCAGATTAGATGACTAAAATATGACAATATGATTGACATCTTAACATGATCAATGTAAACCCCCAAAGTTTTACGACCGGTTAAGCTTAAACCTTAATCGGAAGGTCAATCGGAAACCCTAAAGTCAACAAAACCCTAGTTAGACGTAACAAGTTTAAGTCCGGTAATCCCGTGTTCGCAACCCTAAGTGAGTAAATAAGAGATTAGTATGTAGAATAGTTCATAATAATATAAGAAAGCTTAAAAATATCCTATTAGTAAAACTGCAAATCGTTTTGAAGCCAAACAGATAAAGTTTTCGAAAAATGTGTATTGGGTCTCGGAATAGTAAAAATATTTTGGATATTCCATTAAACTCGTAAAAATATAAGGTTTTCAAAAATATCAATTTTATAATTTTTCGACAATTAAAAATAACAGATATCGCAATTATATGTGTATTTTCCTACTACCGATACTTTATTAGTCACATCTACTTTACATTATACTATTTATTACTATTCTACAATATTCAACTATCTCTACTTTTTCTAACACCTACTATTACACTCTATACACCTATTATCTATACTTTTTATCTTTCTCATAATTTTACATCACATCTACCTTAAATATTATTACTCTTATTTCACAAAATACAAAAAAAAAAAAAACACATCTCATTCTCTCTTCTTCCTCCTTAGACGACGCCCCTCCTCGCTCTCTCTTTCTTATTTTTTTCAATTTTCCTTTATTTAAATCACTAAAAAAACTCTCCTCATTTTTCTATAAATACCTCCATCCTCTTTAATTTTTTTCACACTTTATCTACCCACAAATTCACTACCTAAACTCGCCAAAATTTTCCTCTCAAAACTCTCTCCAAACACTCTCCCAAAATACTCTCAAACCCCCTTCTACATACACAAAACCCATTCACATATACTACTCCAAAATTCTCTTTAGGTAAAATCTTCTTTCCATATTTCTTTCTATCATGTCATGTAACTTTACATGACCATGGTGTGAGTTTCTTAAACTTGTTGTCATGGAAGTTACACTATACTCATGTATTGTTCTTGCTCATGAATATCTATTTCTCTATTTTTGTGTTGTTATTATGTTTTGCACATATTATTGTTGATATTATATTAACTTTTTTATATATATTTAAATAAATATAATTATGTACTTATATATAATCTTTAGAGCATATAAGCTCATTTGTTATTTTATTACTTTCAAGTTATGCAATTTATTTATTTATTTATTTTATGTTGTTTTAAGACTACTCTAGTCTTAGACTTGTCCTCATCAAGTCAAAACAATTTTTATTCTCTTTTCGCGACTAGTCCATTATTAGTCCGAGAGCCTTAATTCAAAGCTAAAACTCTCAATACTTGATTTATATTATTTTGTTATTATAATTTTGCTTGTTATTATTCTTATGCTCATGCAATTTAAATATGGTTGTCTAAACCACCAAGTTTAAACTATACTTTTTATAAAAAAAAAAAAAGGATTTTTGCCACCAAAAGAAAGTCCTAAAAGAAATTTAGAAGTAATAAGAAGAGTTTACTTTTTCAAAACTTTAGAAAGAACTCATTATGATTTTGGAAATATCATCATTTGAAAAACTTTTCCAAACCATAACTTTAGAAGTAATAGAATTGTTTTCAAAAATTAAGGAAGATGAATCCTTGCATGAACATGTTCTTTTGAAACATAATATAAAAAGGGAATGTAAATTTTCAAACTAAGATTTACAAAGTACAAATGATACATAGAAAACAAATAGAAAAAGTGATACTAGTATTGAAAGTTTCAAAAGGAAAAATAGGAATTTATTTTTTTCATAGGAAAGAGATCAAAGAAAATAGTAAGATAAACATAAAATACTTTTTGAATACAAAAGAATCAAAATATACATTTTAAAGGATTTACAAAAAGGATTTCTTGTAAATTATGATTTTTCCAAACTTACAACTAACATTGTTTTTACTAAAGAATTACTGGTTGGACAACAAATACCTGAGCACGCATGGAATATGAGTTATATAGCTATAAAAAGGAATTTCTCAACTATATAGATGAAAAAGTATTTATCAAAACAATTTTTGAATGAATTGATGATTAAAACAAATGTTCTGAGGATTGGGAAATCTCGTGGTGAATCTGATCACCACTGTTTAGAAGCCCAAATGACTTAGTTTGATGAAAAAAGTTTTAGAAATGGATAGATCTTTATGAATAGGTAGAAAACGGTATATTATATGCGCAATTCCTAGTTAAAATGACTAAGTTATGGTCGTTTTTAGAATTGTCTTCTATACGAATTTTGACGATCTCATGACATAGTTTTGACAAAGTACAATAGAATCAACAAAAAATTCTCATTATGGGTATTCTTCTTGATTAGGTGATCCGAAGAGGAGTATCTGTCATGCCTTGAAGGGTACCCTAAATGTAGCAGTTCGCTACATATAATATCAAGACTTAAGAATGACTACCTTAGTCATGTGAAAGTCTTAGTTACATATAAGGCGTTTAACATATTACATGTAAGGCGTTTAACATAGTAATAGGAGACACTTTTGAGAAGTATGGTCTAAGCAATTATCATAATAATAATTAAAAATCTATTACATGATTCTTAGGGGCATACCCCTGCTAATACTCCAAGGATCGAAATTACTAATAGTCTTTACAATAATTTAAATACTACATCAAAAGATTTTAAAGGAATTCTAGTCTAAACGTTCAAGTAGATTTCCTTTAAAAGCTCCCCAATGAAAACTTATGCAAATAAAAGGAGATCTTGAATACAAAAACAGATATTCTTATGGATACAAATATCTATAGGGGCATAAGCTTACGGGCTTAGTGAGTATAATTCCGGTAATTATACTTGAAACAAAATAACAACCAAATTTATTAAACAAACAAATGGGATGCAACAAGCACTTTAACATACAAGACATATGATTTTCCAGGAATCATATGTTGAATGAATTACGCCCTTCATTCGGGGTTAGTATTCCGGCTCATTACAACCATTACTTCTTTAAAAAAAATCATTTTTATAGATCTTATCGGCTCCTATTCGCCATAAAAAACATGTAGTTATTATCGGCTCCTACTAGCCATCAATTTATGTAGTTTTTACTGGCACTTACTCGCCACATACGTAATATACCGGTTATACCTACCACTACTATCATACACTTGTCCTACCTATTGTATAATAGTGAATGCAATGTGACTCAACATATGAAGTGCATGTATCAACTTTTATTTAGAGCCTAACTATTATATTTTAATTTCTTGCAAGTGATCAACCAATTTTAGATACTTCAACGTGCTAATAAACATACAATTTATCACAAGAATATCATGCCTCGATATACTTAATGTTCTTTCAACATGTTATCAATACATACATCTTCAATTTTATCTTTCCTTAAGTCTAGTGCAACTAAATTTACAAGCACAAACATAAGCATGAAAAATAAAGGAAGTAGACTCACTCGACCATGACGATACTCCCTTAGTCGACGATACCCTTAGTCGAAGTAGTCCTCGGGGTAGTATACATCATCCTCCTTGATTCCTAAATAAAGGAAATACCCAAAATGAGTATTTCATGGAATTTCTACTTAAACTTCTAACTCTATTTTCTAGTTGTAGCAAAATTCGTATAGGTGGAAATTCCAACTTAAAATGGCCATAACTTGCTCATTTTAACTTGAAATTTCGCATATAATATACTGTTTTCTACCTATTGGAAAATATCTATCGTTTCTAAGGTTATTTTATCATAAAAAGTCATTTGGCTCCCGAAACCATAGGGTAGATTTACCACAAAATTCTAGTTTTAAAACTTAATTTTGCAAACTTTTTTTTATCTAAAAATACTTGTACCAAAATGTAGATATTATTATGGTTGGAAAAACCTTTAAAATGTATATATTAACTCATATCATGTGCGTAAATTTAATGAAGCTGTCTCAACCATGATTTTTGTAAAAGCAATGTTTTCTAGAAATTTGGAAAAGCAAAAATTTTGAAAATTTCCACTTAGCTTGTTGGAAAATTACTTAAATTATTTGAAGTGAGTATTTTCCCCTTTTTAATTTGTTTCCTTAGTCTATTAAATTTCAAAAGAATGATTTTTGTTTTTCTAACTTTCTTATAGCTTAATTTCTAGAGATTGAGAGGGTAGTTTCTAAATACTATTTGAGAGTAGTTAAAATCTATCAAGTGTTATACTTTCTTAATCTTTCCTAAAGTTTATTTCATTTATTTAAAATGATTTCCTAAGTTGTTTACTAATTTTATTCCTTAAGATCATTTTAGCCTTATGAAAGAAACTTTCTTGTGTTTTGTCAAATTACTCTATTCTTTTATATTCTAGAGTATTGGTGAACTTTCTTAAATGAAGTTTAGTAAAACTTTCGTTAAATAAGAATTTTGAGATTTTAATTTTTTCAAAGAAAATTTTTCCATATGGTTTTGTAAAGTGTATGTATGATATATCTACTTTATGTATCATCTAGAAATTCCTATGTTCTTTGGTTACTAAAAACTTATGATGAACTCATCTAGATTTTTGGAAAAGATTTGCTAAGATAAATTCCTAAGTCTTTATGAAAAATCATTTATTACATGGCAAATTTTATTTTAGAAAAGAACTTCTATCTTTTTATTTAAGAAATATTTCCTTCTTTATCTTGTTAAGACAAAACTCAATATGTTCATGCATGATCATGAATATGAAATTATGAAAATATGAAAACATAAGAAATTAAGTAATATAATAAGCAAGCTAATAGAAATATCAAGTATTGAGAACTTTAGCTTCATCAAGGTATTCCGAGACTAAGAATAGACTAGTCCCAAAAAGGATAAAGAAAAGAAAGAAAATGTTGTTTTGACTTGATGAGGACAAGTCTAAGACTAGAGACTAGTCTTAAAATAGTATGAAAATAAATAAATATATTACATAACTTGAAAGTAAATAAATAACAAATGAGCTTATATGCTTTAAAGATTATATATAAGTACATAACTATATTTAGTTAAATATATATAAGAAGTTAGCATATTATCATCAATAATATGTGCAAAACATAATAACAACATAAAAATAAGAAATAGATTTTCATGAACAAGAACAATACGTGAACATAGTATAGCTTCCATAACAACAAGTTTAGGAAACTCACACCATGGTCATGTAAAGTTACATGACATGGTAGAAAGAAATATGAAAAGAAGATTTTACCTAAAGAGGATTTTGGAGTAATATGTGTATGAGTTTTGTGTATGTAAAGGGGATTTAAGAGTATTTTGAGAGAATTTTAGGAGAGTGTTTGGAGAGAGTTTTGAGATGAAAATTTTAGAGTTTTGGTAGTGAATTTGTGGATAGTAAATATGTGAATGAAGTGAAAGAGAAGGGGGTATTTATAGAAAAATGAGCCTAAATTTTGAGTGATTTAAATAAAAAATTTGAAAAAAAAAAGAGAGAGGGAGTGGGGTATGTACTGGCCAGATAAAGAGGGGAGGGGGTTGGGGCGGAGGGAGGGAGGGGAGCAGGGAGATTTATATTTTCGTAATTTTGTGTATTAAAAGAAATAATATATAAGGTAGATATGATATAAAGTTATGGGAAATATAAAAGGTAAAGATAATAGGTGTATAGAGTGTAAGAGTATGTGCTAGAAAAAGTAGAGATAAATGAATAGTGTAATGTAAAGTAGATGTGACTAGTAAAATACCGGTAGTAAGAAAATATGCGTATAATTGCGATATCTATTATTTTTAGTTACCGAAAAATTACGAAATTGATATTTTTGAAATCCTTGTATTAAATCGGTCCTAACGATGTTATCGGACTATTTTTACTATTCCGAGCTTCGGGACACGCTTTTCGAGAACTAATCTCGTTTGGGTCCGAAGGACGCTCGAAAGTCACGAATATGATATTTTTATGTTTCCTTATATTAATATGAACTATCATCATTAATTATTTCAACTTCGTTTTCTAGGGCTAAGGAATACGGGAATGCCGGATCTAAGTTTAAGAGTTTGTACTTGTCTTTTGTTGACCTTTAGGGTTTCCAATTGACTTTTAATTTTAGGATTAAACTTAAAATTAACGAAATTTCAAGGGTTTGCATTATCCTTACCGGAGGATTACCTTGATTAATGGATTGACCGATCGACTCATCCATAAGAAGAAAGTATCGTCATGGCAACGTGAGTTTATTTCCTTAATTACGTTATTTGATTGTGCTTGTAGTTTAGTTGCACTAGAATTAGAAAAGACAAATGGATATGAATGTAAAATTGTTGAAGGAATTCAAAGAATATCGAGGCGGGAATTAATTGTAAATAATCGTTTGTTTTAGTATAGAACTTGATATGTCCGAAATTCTATGATCACCATAAATTGACGTTAATTGTACTATGATATTATAAATAAATTAGCTCATGCATATCACGTAGTGGGTTACATTACATAGAGATCACTAATCTTGCAAGGAAAGGTTAGTGGTACCGTTGTAAGGCCATAAACAATGCTTATCGACTTCAAGCTAGAAGCATAATACAAAGAGAAACGCTTAGCGGCATCATGCTCAAAGCAAAATACTAGGACGATGCTTATCGGCTTTAAGCTAGAAGCATAATAACAAAGAACAATGCTTAGCGGCCACTGGCTCGAAGCAAAATCTTATCAGCCTCTCCAAAACCCGAATGGAGGGCATAAATCTATTCAACATATAGTTCCCGAAAAACTGTATGTCTTGCTTGCCCATGTGTTTGTTGCATATCACTTGGATGCCTAAAAACTTGCTTGATTTTGTTACTCAAGTATTTATCTTTGGAAATAATTCTCACTAAGCCTGTTAGCTTATACCCCTATAGATATCTTTTACAGTTTAGCTATTTATGGTTGAGGCCACGTGAACCCTAACCAGTTTTTTTTTTTTTTTTGTTAAGGAATTTTTTTTTAGATGAAGTTTAGCGTTAGTTGGATGTAGACTTCATAGAAAATTTCTTGTAATAGATTCTAGTATTTTGATGAGGGAATGCCCCTAAGATTTGTAAGACAATTATTTTGAATGAGTGAATATTATGATTTCCCTTTCTTAATTTGTTATTGTATCTTCTTAAGCTTCATATTTTAAAGTATGGTCCTCTAAATTTGTGAGAGCACGCATTACACTTAATATCGAAGCTTTTGGGAATGACTAAGGTTGTCATGCTTAAGCTTTAATATTGGGTGTGGCGGACTGTTACGTTTAAGGTACCCTTTGAGGCATAATAAACATAATATAGATTTGATACAAGTTCCATATTAGCATTATCTTTCCTAGCTTCAATGCATCATGGGGAGATTTTTGGTCCATGGATAATGCTTGAACTTTGATAAACACACATAAGATCAACTAAGGAGATGAGAATTAAGTATTTACCTAAATGAAATCTCGAAGGAAATGTGTGTATGTGTGTCTAAAAAAAAATCGAGAGAGAATGGGAGGATTTTTGCACCAGTACTAAGGAGAGATAAAGGAAAGAATGAGAGAAAAAAGAGAAATTTGTGAGAAGTTGCAAAGTGTAATATGCGACAATGGCATGGATATTTATAGAGGGAAATGGGAAGAATTTTGTGTGAAAAATAAAAAAGGGGTGCAAAAAGGAGGGGATAGCAGCTGCAAACTTCTTTAAGAAGGAAAGGAGAAAAAGAAAATGAAGGAAAAAAATAGATTTGATGTAATAGGTAGGTATATGTTAAGGAATATAAGCTATAAGTTATAAGTTATGTTTATAAGAAGTATATATAAAAATATAGGGATAAAATGGCAGCATGAAATAGCTGCAAAAAAAAGTAAAAAGGAATGATAAAATATCATATAAGTTATCGGTAGAGATAAAAAAACATGTATGTTATAAGCTATATCTAATGTTTTTATGACCCAAAAATTTTTATCACATATTTTATGAACGTCTTAATATTTTTCTAGTGAGAATTGATTGTTGGAAAATTTTACCTTATTTTGCGTGTCGGTGCCTAATTTGAAAAATGATCAATTTGGTTTTAAAATAAATGAGTTTTTGTCGAATTGATTTTTTAGGGTATATGACATTTTTTTTGGAGTATAATTTAGGGTTATCTCATTTTTTATTGTCTTAAGGTTCAAGCACGACCTTGCCAGATTTAGATCTTCTAGAACTTATTATTGACCTAGACTAGTTTTTAGGTTTTGATTTAAATTTCGAATTTAAGATTTACTCGTAAGATTATAAAATTTAGAAGTTTATACTTATAATGTATTTTTGCTACATAAATTGAGTTTACTCTATTTTTATAATTTATTTGATATTTTAGGAATCTTGGGATTATCTAATCAAGTATAAGTCTACTAAGGCCATATGTTGACTTGGTTTGATTTTTAAGTATTAGTCTTAATTTTTACTCTAAGATTCACTTATAAAGTTACCAAAGAATCAAGGGGTTTACTCTTTTATCATTAATGGTTATCTAGTAATGTTATCTCGATTAGTGTGCCAATGACTTGGTATGGAAATGGCCATGGCTTCATTGGTGAAACATTGACTTGATAAATTATTACAATATGATACGAATCAAGTCACACTATGATTTGTTCCACGTTCGACACGAATAGATCTGAATATTTTTTATTCAATAACCCTCAACCAATCTGCTGTCACGCCCTAAAGGTAAAACGCGACAGTCCACCACACTCAATATTTAAATTTAAGAATGACATCCTTAGTCATCCCATAAGTTTACATATCGGGTGTAAGGTGTACTTGCATAATTTTTAGGATCACACTTTGAATCGAATAGTCCTAAGAAGGCATACAATAGCATTAAGAGTAGAAATCACAACAAGATAAACAAGTTAAGTCTTTACAAAAGTCAAGGGGGCATACCTCCGCCAAAATAATAATAAAAGTCTATCCGATCTAAAACCATATTACAAACATTAGATTTATGTTAAAAAGATTTTCCTAGAAGTCCACGCCTCTAGTTAGGTTTCGACTTCTTCAAAAGCTCCTTCATCCAAAAGATAACCCTGTAAAAAATGTTCTCTCGAAACAACAAAAAATGCAAATACCACAACAAAACTATTGGGGTGTAAGCTAACATGCTTAGTGAGATTCATTCCCAAATATTTAATACTCAATAACAATATATAACAGATAAGTTATTAGCAGCCATATGAAATGCATAAGCAAATGATCATATAAGCATATGACTCTCCGGGAGCCATATGTGAATGGATTTATGCCCTCCATTCGAGGTTGGGATGGTCCATAAGTCATGCAATCATAATTTCGATTTTGAGTGGGGTGGTCCATAAGTCATGCAACCATAATCCCGATCTCTTTCTCTAAATTATATAACCTCTATTGTTTTATTGTGGTAGTTTTATGTGCCTACCCCATATCCCTTAACTTAAGTGATCTCACATCATTAATGTTAACATAGGCCCCCTCGCCTATCCGCTAATATACTTTTATCCCACCAAAGGTATATCAGCCAATGCAATGTGACTCACTACATGATATGCATGTACAGTTTATTCATATAATCGTGGCATGTGAATTAGGTAAGTTAAGAGCAATCATAGAGAATTTCAGACAATTCAAGTCTATACTAGCTCATACAATATTTTTACAACAAGTCTCGTTTCGATATACTTAACATTCATTCAACCAAAATTAGATCACAACTCATCTCAATTTTATCTTTCCTTAATTCTAATGCCACTACAATTACAAGCACATACTTGAGCACGACTATTTAAGAAATGAACTCACTCGGCCATGTAAAAAATCCACTAGTCGTAGTAGTCCTCGGGGAGTGGAAATCCGTCCTCCAAATCACCTAAGTACAAGGAATACTCGAAATGAGTATTTCTTATAAAGTTCTAATAAACTTAATAATTCTAATTACTAAGTTCGTCAACTTTCGCCTAAGTTAAAGACCTAAATTAAAATAGTCATATCTAACTCATTTTAATTCGGAATTACGCAATTACATATCGATTTCTATCTACTTCGAAAGATCTATCCATTTCTCAAGTTAAATCAAACATCCAAGGTCAGTTGAGGGTGGAAAAGTTCCTGTAGAGTAGGGATATGAATTTCTAGTTTTGAGTTCTTGTTGAAAATTATTACTTTTGTTTCATTTAACCTTTTAGATCAACTTATATTGGTTCTACACTTGTAAAGAGAAATTCTAGCCAAGGATATAAGATCAAATACTTATATGATCCTAATGATATTGTCCAAATGAAAATTCCAAGAACTTACTTTTGTATAAACCGAAATTTTGAGTTGAAACTCATTTTCTTATTTTAAGAAAATCCTTTGCTAAAACTAACATGACTCAATGAAAATAATTTCCTTATATCAAAAGCATTCCATTTTCCACATAAAACTCTTGTTTTGAAGTCTAAAACAAGGTTTTCAAAATTCATCTCTTCCTAAATCCGAATTTCTTACTTGAGTTTTAGAATGAAAATAAGACCTAGACTTGTCTTTTACAAAACTCTCTATTTTAGAAATACCTTTTAGGAAAACTTATCTACACTTATGAAAATCCAATCCTAAGGATATCTATACTAAGAGCCCTTTATTTTTTGTCTAAATCTTCATTTTAGGATTAGATAATAGGTTTTAAAAATGGGTTTTGGCTTAGATCCGAATTTTCAAAAATTGTTTTTGAACATATCTTTTGATAAAATCCATCAAGACTTATGAAAAATCATCCTTTACATATCCTCTCTTAAGAACCTTCCATTTCTTGAATAAAATCTTCATTTTTTGGTTGTAAAACATGTTTTTAAACCATGCCTTGGCCTAAATCTGAAAATGAGATTTTCATTTTGAAAATAACTTTTGAAAATCACCTTTGATTCTTGTAAAAAGAAGTCTTGATGATATACATCCACTAAACCTTCATTTTTTTTAACTAAAACTTCCATTTTGAGACTTGGAAGAGGGTTTTTAAATATAGGTCTTGCCTAGATACGAATTTCACTATTTTTATTCAAGTTCAAATCTAAGATCTACACATAATATGAGCATAAATATAAAGAAATGCATGGTTGTAAGCTCTAAACCCATAGATCTAAACATAAATATAATCAAAGCTTCATAAAAATTAGATCTACAAAGTATAATACATATATGAAGATAAAAAGTCTTAAAGACAACAAATATAGCAATATTATTATAGATCATAATAAGAGGAGTGTTTCAAAGTTTTGGCATCATCATCTCTAGCCTTTAGGCATTATGAAGAGTCCTTTGATGCATGAAACCTTCATATAATCAACCTATAGTGTCTATGGAAGCTTAAGAAGAAGGTATATTTAAATGATCTTCAAGAATGGAGTGTGGTAGCAAGAAATGGAAATGGGGGCAGCTTGTATCCTCTTGCAAGAACAAGGCAAAGAAAGGGATAAAGAGAGGAAAAAGAGAGTGTAAAAGATGTAGGGTTGTAAAGGAATGAAAGGATGTAAATAAGAGGCTTTAAATAGAGAGAGGAGTGCATTAAAAGAGTGTTAATTAATTGAAAGAAAAAAAAAATAAAACAATGGTAGAAATGGGAGGGGCTGGGGGGGGGGGGGGGGGGGGGGGAGGGGGTGGTGTTTAGTTTGTTGTAACTTAAATTTTGAAAGTGTATGTCACGCCCCATAGAGTATCCTAAACTAACAGCCCACCACATACTATATAAGACTCTCGAATTCCCTATCCGAGCCCTTCGGGAGTCTTGTATAGATGTAAACCGTCCCTTTACGACGATAGAATACTCAACCAATGGAGTTAAATAGTTTAATGTGGCATTCATTAGCCATAGATAATAAGCCAAAACACATAAATATATATTACAAATCTAAGGGGCATTCCCCTGCAAAATAATATCAAGTCCATTACAGTCATCCAGAATCCTTTAGTTTCCAATAGAAGTCTAAACAAAAGCGAAGTAAACTTCTATAGGAAACTCCTATCTCTAGTAGCTGAGTTGTGGCTTGCCTCGGCCTAAGCCAGATAAACTCGTGTTGCAACAAATAAAAGCTATGGGGGCGTAAGCTAACTAGCTTAGTGAGTTAGAACTTCCATATCACAATTAAGTACAATTCATTCAAACAAGTGATTATTCACGCAAGTGTATGCATCAGACAAATGAGTTCAGCAAACATATGACCAGCCGGAAATCATATGTGGATGGACTTACGCCCTCCATCCCAGGTTAGCAGATTAACGAATCCTGCGGTACGATGCCGTTTAAGCTCACGGTCAACTGAACAATAATTCGTTTTATGGATCACGATTAACCAACATATTCGTTTTATGGATCACGAAAACCAACCAATGCTCATGCTCCATCCCCGTCGTGATATGACGAGTTCAATTACAATTGAAGTCAAATACATATTAATTCAATTCTTTTAGGTGACCAACAATGATTCGCAGACAATCCATATGAAACACTAGCTAATCAATCAATAGATTAACACCCGGTTTTGATATTTCTTAAGTTCCATTTCACACATCAACAGCAGACACATATATAATTCCCATATTCCCCATCATACATATCCGTTTTCATCTTTGCCTACACCACTAGTGCCAAATCAATACAATTACAAACATTAATTGAGAGTGGAAGTAGTACTCACTCGGCCATTGGACGCCGGTCTTTTTAGTAGTAATAGTCGGGAGGTAGGGTGTCGTCTTGTTCGGGATCACCTACCACATAAGAATAATCCTAATGAGATCTCATCATTTAGCTACTCCAAGCTATGCATCTAAACTAGATGAATTCGGAATTCTCGCTATTTGCGGAAGCCGCGACTTAAAACGGCCATAACTTGGTCATTTTAACTCGGAATTTCGCAAATTTTATATCGATCTCTATCTACTTCGAAAGATCTATCTATTTCTAGTATTATTTTCAATTTTGAAAATAGTAAAGCCACGAAACAGTAGGATCAGATCTGTTCTGTCACTTTCCGATTCCGAAAAATTGTTTCGCTTTTGATAAAAAATGTTCCTAGTTGATGATTCATGGTTGAATGGTATATGAATGAATTCCTAACATGAATGTCATGTAATGAACTCGATATATGCATGGTCTTGATGATTTTTGATGATGATCTCTTATGAACTTCTTAATTGTTATAAAATTCCATAAAGGCTATTTTTAAAAAGCTATTCTTCCCAACTTTACATTCCCTAGGATTTCTATGCTTTTATACTTGAAATTCACTTGTTATCTAAATAAAATGAGTCCTCAAGGTTTATATTAATCATGGCCTTCATTTATGCTTAAAAATCCACATTTTTCATTTAGTAAACATGTTTTTAAACAAGCTTCTTGTAAAAATCCGAATTTTTTAAATTTCATTTTCTTGCATTTTCCTTAGGAGAAAACTTGTTTAATGCATTAAAATTTGAAGCTCCAATGTATCTATTATCTAAAGACTTCATTTAACTCATAAAACATCCAATTTAGGCTTAGATACTAGGTGTTCATGTAGGCATGATCCTAAATTACGAATTTGACTATTAATCCACATATCAATATTTTTCATTTTAACTCCACTACTTGTTTTACATTCTTATCATGCCTAAACTCATCTAAGCTTATGAAAATCATTCCTTCAAGATACCTATTGCACATACCTTTCATTTTTCATGTGAAATATGAGTTTAAAGATGGTTTTGGTGGTTTTTAAAGTAGGGTTCTAAATCCATCCGAATTTCCAACAAATCATTTCTAACCAAATATTTTTCTTTTCAAGCTCCTTGTCTTCTACACATGTAGATCTACCATCTAACCTATCTATACATAGTCAAGGCCACATTTTTATGATCATCAATGCATGAGAATCAAAATAAACAAATTGACATAAAGGTAGATGAAGATATAGATGTCTAAAGATTAGATCTACTAGATATGATGCATGAATCATAAATCTCATGGCATGAACATCAATATATATATAAGATCTCTACTTCACATGCATGAACAAGATGATACTTCAAACAAAACTCCTTCAAATACTAGATCCACTTCTTGTGATGGCTTGAGATTCTTGTAGTAGTGTTTTCATGTCCCTTGCTCATGCTCATTGGGATTAATGGTGGAAAACACACAAGAATGATCTTGTCATTACAAGATTTGGGAGGAACAAGGTTAAAATCAACCTACCAATAGAGATCAAGGTGGAAATGAAGAGGATTTGAGTTGAAAATGTGAGAGTGAGGAGGGGGGGGGGGGGGGGGCTCACGGCACAACTAGAAGGAAAAGAGGGAGTTTTTTTCTCTTGAAAGACATTTTGAACAAGTGAAAATGAAGAGAGAGAGAGAGAAAAATGTGTTTATATATGAAGACATTAGGGTTTGTTAATGAATAAAAATTAGTAAAAAAAATTCAAATGAGGGAAAAAAAAAAAAGAAGGGGGGGGCCGGCCATTTGCTTGTGTGGTGTTGTGTGTTTTTGAAATTTGATATTTTGTAATTTAGTAATTAAAATGTAATAAATGTATAATTAATTAAGAGACAAAATTCTTGGAAAAAAATTGAAATGAGTAGTTGTAAGGATGTAAGAATAGGGTATGGGTAGTGTGTAGTGTAGGTTGTACTTGTGAATAGTAGACAAGACATCTACTTTACCGGTTGTAACGAAAACACGGGAAAAGGCTATAACTGTAATTTTTATAGCCCGAAAATTATAAAATTGATATTTTTGGAATCCTTATAAAATTACGGTTCTAATGAATATTCCGGAACATTTTTCTGAGTTCGTGGTCCGGGCACGCTTTTCCGTAATTGAGCTCGGGAAGGCCCGGAATTGAAAAATTCCCGAATTTAAAACTTTCAAAGGTCTAAAATATACTTTAGAAGATAATTCATATTCATTTACTTTATAAAACTTCTTTTATTATGAAACCGAAGGAAAGCCGGATTTAGGGTTCCTAAGCTCCTCTCACTAGCTTAAACTGAACCGGATTAGGGTTTCGCTTTTCAACTCCGGGGTTTTCTTAACTACTGAGATTCCGGGGTTTACAACCTCCCCACCTTAAATAAAGTTTTGTCCTCAAAACGGAACTGACGTACCTTGTTCTTCAAATAACTCGGGTACTTCCTCGGATCTCATCTTCAGCTTCCCAGGTTGCTTCCTCAAAGGCATGATTCCTCCATAACACTTTGACGTAGTGAATGTCTTTGTTCGTAGCCTTTGAGTTTTCTTATCCAATATCTTCACTGGTGTTCCTCATATGTCAGGTTTTCCTTCAGCTGAATCGGTTCCAACTCCAGAATCCTTTCCGGGTCGGCAACGTACTCCTCAATACTGACACATGGAATACATTGTGGATCCCGGACAAATTTGGTGGTAGGGCTAGCCGATATGCCAAATCTCCGACTCTTTCCAAGATTTCAAAAGGTCCAATGTATCTCGGGCTTAACTTTCCTTGTGTACGCATCCTTTTAATACTTTTAATCGGGTTTATCTTTAGGTACACATGATCACCCACCTTGAATTCGAGTTCTCTTCTTTTCAGGTCTGCCCAACTCTTTTGCCTGTCCTGAGCTTCTTTCATTTTCCGCTGAATTACCCTCACTTTATCGGCGGCTTCTTGTACCAATTCCGGCCCAATAGCTACCTTTTCCACTTCATCCCAAAACAAAGGGGATCTACAGCGCCGTCCATACAGAGCTTCATATGGTGGCATCTGAATGGTGGAGTGATAGCTGTTATTGTAAGCAAACTCAATTAGATGTACATGACTATCCCAACTCCCTTTGAATTCCAAGGCACACGCTCTCAGCATGTCTTCCAGGGTTTGGATCGTCCGCTCAGACTGTCCATCGGTCTGAGGGTGATAAGCCGTACTAAAATGCAATTTAGTGCCCAAACTCTTTTGCAGGCTTGTCCAAAACTTGGACACAAATCTCGGGTCTCTATCTGAAATAATCCCTGCAGGTATGCCATGTAACCTTACAATCTCTCTATAGTATATTTGGCTAACCTTTCCATGAATAAGTCATATTTATGGGCAAGAAGTGTGCCGACTTGGTTAACCGATCCACTATTACCCATACCGCATCACAACCAGAGGAGTCTTGGGAAAACCACACACAAAATCCATAGATATCTGATCCCACTTCCACTCAGGAATGGGTAAAGGCTTCAGCAATCCACCCGGTCTTTGGTGCTCTACCTTCACCTGTTGGCAAATCGGGCATTTCATTACATAATCCGCCACATCTCGCTTCATGCCGTTCCACCAATAGCGGCTTTTCAGATCTTGGTACATTTGGTACCTCCCGGATGCATGGTATATCCGGAGTTGTGAGCTTCACTCATTATTCCTTCCTCAATCCTCGTCCTCTGGTACACACAACCTTCCTTTCATTCGGATCACATCTTCATCATCTATTGCAAAATCAAGGTACTTTCCTACTTGGGTTTCCCTTTTGATCTTTTGTATCACTTCGTCATACTTTGAGCTTCTTTGATCCTTTCTATTAGGGTCGGTTCCAGTGCCAGATTGGCTATCTCAAGCTCAGCGCTTTGGCCTATGAACTCAATCTTTAACTTCTCAAACTCCTTAACCAACTCTCTTTGACTTGTGATCAAGGCAGCTACCTCCCATAATTCTTCCGACTTAAGGCATCTGCGACGGCATTAACCTTCCGGGACAGTAATTTATTCCCAGGTCATAATCTTTTATTAATTCTAGCCATCTCCTTTGTCGCATATTTAGTTCCTTTTGTGTGAACAGATATTTAAGACTTTTATGATCCGTGTATATCTCACACCTCTGTCCATAAATAATGTCTCCATAGCTTCAAAGCGAAGACAACTGCAGCTAATTCCAAATCATGTGTAGGGTAGTTCTGCTCATGGGTCTCAATTGCCAGAAGCATATGCAATAACTTTCCCTTCCTGCATCAAACACATCCAAGGCCATTCCTTGAGGCGTCACTGTGCACCGTATAGGACTTTTCTGGGTCTGGTAAAACCAAGATCGGTGCCGATACCAATCGTCGTTTCAATTCCTGGAAGCTCTACTCCCTCTTATCCGTCCAAACAAATTTCTCATTCTTTTGAGTCAATTGAGTCAGTGGCTTGGCTATCTTGAGAAATCCTTCACAAACTTGCGATAGTAGCCAGCTAATCCCAAGAAACTTCTTACTTCCATAACCGTCTGCGGCGGTTTCCATTCTACTACCGCCTTGATCTTCTCGGGGTCAACTGATATCCCTTCACCAGTTACCACATGCCCAAGGAAGGATATTTTGTCCAACCAAAAATCACATTTAGACAATTTGGCGTACAGCTTGTTGTCCCTTAAGGTTTGTAACGCCAAACGAAGATGTTCCTCGTGTTGCTCTTTGGTCTTCGAATATATAGGATCGTCTATGAAAACTATCACGCACTTATCCAAAAGTGGCTTATAGACTCTATTCATAAGGTCCATAAATGCAGCTGGGGCATTGGTCAGCCCGAACGACATCACTAGGAACTCGTAGTGTCCATAACGAGTACAGAAAGCCGTCTTTGGTACATCCTCGGGCTTTATCCTCAATTGATGGTATCCCGAACGCAAATCAATGCGTGAAAACACATAAGCTCCTTGCAGTTGGTCGAACAAATCATCAATTCTTGGCAGAGGGTATCGATTCTTGATAGTCACCTTATTCAACTCACGATAATCGATACACAATCTCATCGATCCATCCTTTTTCTTTACAAACAGAACAGGTGCGCCCCATGGCGACACACTTGGCTTATGAATTTTTGATCCAAAGTTCCTGTAATTGTGCCTTTAGCTCTTTCAACTCAGCCGGTGCCATCCGGTATGGTGCTTTGGATATTGGTTCGGTGTTTGGAGCTAAAACAATCTCAAAATCAATTTCTCTTTTTGGTGGTAATCCTGGCAAAATTTCTGGAAACACATCCAAATATTCATTTACCACTGGTATATCCCTTTCCTCACGGGTTTCCTCTTCATCCAAGACACCTTCAATCGGTATTATCTCTTCATCCTCCATCATCAACTCAAACGAGTTTAAACCAAACCTTCTCGGGACTAGGGTTTCTCCCACAAATTCTACTTTTTCCCCCATTTGATCATAGAAACTCACTGTTTTCTTTTGACAATCCACTATTGCTTTTACCTTGCTTAGCCAACTCATTCCGAGGATAACTTCGTATTTATTCATCTCCAAATTATTAAATCGCTTTTGGAGTGTGTCCATGAACCTCCAACGGACAATCCTTTATAATTCTCGGGTTGACACAACACTCCCGTAGGTGTCTTAATCCTCAAACTAGCAGTAGTTGTGGCTATAGGTAATTCAAGTTGATTAGCCAAACTAGTGGTGATGAACGAATGTGTCGCTCCCGTGTCAAATAAGACATATGCCTCCACGCTATTCACCCGAATGTGTCCTGAGGTCAACAAACATCCATCACTCATCAATCCTACAGCACTCTCTATGCTACTTACCTAGGGTTCTTACTTCCAACTTTCCTTTAACATATATAATTTCATCCAGATAACAATTCTGATAAATAAATCAAAATTTAACTTGTGAAGGTTTCTGTTACTAACCTGTCACCAGGCCGCCATCAGCACCTTCGCTTTGATCCAAAGCTGCCAATTCCACTTCCTCCTCCTCATCTTCCTCTACCATCCACTGGCCTTCGAAATTATATAACCTCATCCCATGCATTGCTGGTGCTGTTCGGCTCCCACTTTTATTTCCCAACCTCAAGGGGTTGGTATTGCTCGAAGTCCCAAAGGGTCGAGCGACTACACTTTTACGTTGGGAACACTCAGAGGCTAAGTGCCCCTTCTCCTTGCAAATAAAGGAAGTCACGGCCAGCTTCTTCGGGCACATATAAACCATATGGCCAGCATCGCCACAGAAATAACACTTGTTTTTCAACAACTGGCATTGCCTAGGAGCATGTGCCCCCTTACATTTCCAACAGGAGACAGTGGCCTTAACCTGAGTCGGCTTGCTACTAGAGTCATCTTTAAACCCATGGTACGGTCTGTACCTTTTTCCTTTGAATCCCAAACTCGAGGCGTCAAACGGCCTTTTCCCGAATACCCTCTTGTCAGGTTCCTGGTATTTCCTTTTTCTGGCCCCTTCAATTACTTGGGCCTTCTCTACCATCTCAGGGTATGTCCTTACCCCAAATTCTTCCAATTTGATCCGCAATTCCTCGTCTAAGCCACCCAAAAATACTTGCTTCTTCAGCTCTTCACTATCCCTGAATGACTCAAGTGCGTATTGTAACAGGTGGACGAACTCAGTCTCATACTGTTCCACTGTTCTCCCCTTTTGTTTCACGTGGAGAAAGTCAGCACTATACTTCACCTGTAAACTGGAGGGGAAGTAGTTATCCAAAAATTCCCGGCAAAAAGATTCCCATGTAACCGGGGAAGGCAAGCTTCTTCTCTTAGAGTCCCACCAGACCCTTGCATTATACCTCAACATATATGTCCCATATTCCACTTGTAAGTAAGTTGGAATTTCATATGCACCAAAAGATTGCTCAATTTGAGCTAACCAGTCCTCAGCTTCATCTGGTTTGCCGAACGCTTCATCAAAATACCGGTTACTCTTGATGAAATCTGGTAAGGAGCTTCGGTGGGGTCTTCTGTATGGTGGGGGTGGTGGCAAAGGCACATTATAGGAATGCTCCTCTTGTGGAGCAGGGGCTTCGATAGTCACTTCCCTGTGATCTGTGGGTGGTGGATGTGGAGCAGAATCCCTGACACTTTGTCCTTGGTGTGGGTTCTGAACTGGGTTCTGATTCTGGATGAATGTATTCAGAAGATTGGCTAATTGTCCAATCGCGTTTAACACATCACCCTGTTGATTCTGAGGCGCAACCCCTGAGGGTTAGGTGGAGGTGCAGCCGGTTGATCGGCTTCATTCGGAAGAGACCCTTGTTCCCGATTCCGAATCCGTCGGTTTCGTCTGTTTATACATTGTTTAATGAATTTTTAGTATTCTTAGGAGGTTTTAGATTTTGAAAGGACTTAATTGTGTTAATAATATTCAAAAATTGCAAAAATTTGGAAATCAACTTAAAAAGAACTGGAATTTCATAATTTCATATAATCATATGGAGAACAAAAGAATTCATACATAGGGTAACAAGTTGAAATCTCATAACAATAGTGCGAATGAATGAATGCTTATGCAGTCCATATGCGGTTAATGTTCTTTATGCCTCATGTCTAGCATGCATGCTTTTCACAACTCCTTTCCTTTGAAATAAACACGATCCTTCATTAATTTAGCGAGCCATGCAAATATTACATCGAGATTTTTGTCCCCAAAATTTGGCTAACTATCTTCCAATTCCAATTATAAACATTTTCCCTATTTCCGAAAGCATAACAAAATACAAGGAAAAAGAAGCAATAAAATACTAGCTATCCTGAAATCCTAAGGCAAATTGGAATCCCGCATTGCCTACTACAAAATAAGAAAATTAGGACTCCATTTGGACTTCATGGGTTAGCTATCATCTCGGTCTCTACTCATCACTAGAGTCATCGGAGGTCGAGCTAGGAGGTTGTCTCCTACTGGAAGAACCACCGTCGTCCCGTCGGATAAACAAACTAAGGTATTCTCTCGTAGTCATCCTCCGCTTTCTAGTAGGTCGGACTAAGGGTTCTTGACCTTCACTGTCTTCCTCTTCTTCCATGCCTTACCCTTCCCTCAGGCTCACTTCATTCTCCTCACCTCTAACTTCAGGCTGACTCACTTGAGCCTCCACTAACTCGGTTTCTCTCACAGGCTCTCCACCCACGTCTTCTACCTCCATAGGCTCAGGGGCCACGGGTTCTCTACTACTAGGTCAAGCACAGGTGGATTCTCACCCTCTATATAAACATCTCTCCATATCATTGGATCAAACTCGGGTTCTACCCTACCACTATTCGGTATCTCCAGCTCCCGATTAAAATCCCATACAATTTGGTTGGGTTCCGGATTCACTTCCGCTTTCGGCTCGATGGGTGGGGTAGGGGTTCTAGGGACTACATTTTCCTCCCAATTAGGATCCTCCTCGGGTCCTCTTCCTCTTCCTCATTCTCTTCAATCACAGGCGCCCATTCAATTGCATGCTTATATCAGTGGCTGGGTTGGGGGGGGAGGGGGAGCTATCACTCGGGGTGGGAGAATGTCTAAATAAACCGCATGCCAAGTGATATGGTTCCATGCGTCTACTATGTTCCAATCATGGTGGTCATACAAGTTGTCATGGGCATACACATATAAGGGGTCCTATAGGGATCCATACCCTAAAATCTGGAGGGGTTCGATTTACCCCATTCTTCAAAATAAATGTAGCCTCCCTAGTCATGGGCTCGCGCCCATACTCACCCATGATTCTCTCCAAAGTATAAATCGTCTCCAATTTAGTCCAACTCCTCCTCCCCATGGGATCATACCTCAACCGGTCGACTACAGCCCACCTTGTGTATCTCAATCCATCTTTCCACAGTTTGAACATTTCCCCTATAGTCCGGGGATGTCTGGCTAGGGCAAAGTCTTCGCACAATTCTCTCAACCTTAACCTATACTCCACCATTGTAAACCCCGGTTTTTCAAGTAGCTAAGATAACCCTAGAACCGGAAACCAAAACCCTAAACCGGAATAGCTCAAGTCTGGAGTGAGAACTAGGAACCCTAATTCCGGCTTTTCCTCGGTTTCCAATTAATAAACTTTTCTAAGAAAATTTAATTGTGATTATAGTTCTTGATTATATTTCAAACTAAGAAAATATCAGATTTTGAGAAAATTTCAATTCCGGGTCATCCCGAGGCCCATTATAGAAAAACGTGCCCCGGAA
This sequence comes from Combretum micranthum, assembly GCA_024138025.1. Taxonomy (NCBI): domain Eukaryota; kingdom Viridiplantae; phylum Streptophyta; class Magnoliopsida; order Myrtales; family Combretaceae; genus Combretum; species Combretum micranthum. Next base: position 91,453 of record JAMXBD010002103.1, on the reverse strand, counting down.
CTAGAATTTCAAAAATTTACTTATGAGTACTCATTTGAACCGAAATAAAATAAGGATTTCAAAAATATATTTTTCATAATTTTCCGGTTTATGAAAAATACAGTTATAGCCTTTTTATTCGTATTTCATTACTACCGGAAATTAAATTGTCTTGTCAACTATTCACTACTATTCATAAAGTACTACCTAGTCTACCTATTAGCCACCCTACAAATCTAACCCTTACCATCACTCAAATCAACTCCATTCTTCCATAACTTTTGTCCCTTCATCTTTATTCAATTATGACAAGTGAAGCAAAAATCAAATCAAAGACAAATCAAAACCCCACCCCCCCCCCCCCATCCATGCTCCATTTGAAATTTTCTTACTCATTTAACCTAATTCCAACTCCTATATATACTACTTTTTCTCTCTCTCTTCATTCTTTCATTTCAACTTTTAAGTAAAAGCTCTCTTTTCTCTCCATTTCCTCTTGGCCGAAACTTCCCAAGCCCCCCACACACACACAACTTCCATTCTTCTTTTCATCTTCCATTTACCTTCAAGTAAGTAAGTTTATCCTTTCCACTCATAAAACTTTGTTATGGCTAAGTGATTTTGGATATTTCAACTCCATGTCCCCATGATCTTTTAGTAGGGACAATGAGATATCAAAACAAGAATCCCGAACCATTACAAAGTGGATCTAACTTTTAAAGAAGCTTTCATACCAAAAGCTTTATGTTCCTCCAAAAAAGTGTTTTTAAAAAAAGATCTTTTATAAAAATATAGTTTTTATGTTTTCAAAACTCATTTAAGCATTTGATAAAGTAGATCCATCACTTTATCACTCATGATCATGTAGGCATTTAAAGTTTCATTATTATTTTGTTTTATGTGCATTAATAGTCTTAATACTTTTGTCTTTAGTAAATGACTTTCCTAGTATATAGATCTATAGATAGATGAGTCCATGAAGTCAAAAAGAAAAGTACTTTACAAGAAAAAGACTTATGAAAATTCGGATGACTTTGAAAACCTAGGTCAAAAACACTTTTATCAACTTCTAAACATATATTTTATAAGAGAAATGAAGCCTATGGGTAATAGATAATGTTTAGTAATATTTTTCATGAGTCTAAATGAGTTTTTACTAAAGAAAATGTTGGAAACAAGAAATGAAGTCCATAGAGTTTTGAGCTAAAAGTCATGTAGACAAAATTCGTAATAATGGATGTAGGGTTAGAAAACACTATTTTTCCAACTTCAAAAATGATATTTTCTTAAATAAATGAAGTCCTTAGGATATAGGTATAATAAATACTTAAAGTTTTAAGTACAAAATATATTTTTCCTAAAGGAATCAACTTGAAAATGGACTTTTGTAAATTCGGATTTTTGGAAACCCCATAGTAAAAGACCCACTTAAAAGTTTATAAATGTGGATTTTATTAAAGAAATAAAGGCCTTAGGATATAACTAATATAAGGGTCAAAATTTCTTTAAACAAAGTAGAGTTTTTCTAAAGAAAATCCTTGTAATATGTAGGTGTGGTCAAGTGTAGGAAATTCACTTACTAAACATTGGTATAAAATGGTTTCTAAGAAAAGTTTATTTTAAAATTCTTTAAATCTAAAAAGTTATAAGAACATAGACTCATTAAAGTTCACATCATGACATTCATGATAGGGAAAATCATTACCATTGCATTTAGTATCATTTATACTTAGGAATCTCAAATGCATTCATGAAAACCGCATTTTTGGAATTGATAAACCCGCTGTACAGATCTGATCCCTCAATTCCGAGGCTTAGATATTTTCAAAACTTGATTTAAACTTCATATTTAGAAAGCTCTTCCGAAGTAGATAGAAATCGGTATAAAATTTGCGAAATTCCGACTTAAAACGACCAAGTTATGGCCATTTTAAAACGGAACTTCGAAATGACGCGAATTCCGATTTCACTAAGTTTTCTTAGAGTTTTAGTGTCTTAAGTTGGTAGAATACTTATTAGGGTATTTCTTATATGAATAGGTGAACCCGTGGACGGTGACTATTTGCCTCCGGACTATTATTACTAGAAGAACGGAGTACCAATGGCGGAGTGAGTTTTTCTTCCCGATTCATTTATTGTATGTGCTTGTAAAGTAGTGCACTAGAATGTAGGTCAATTGAATGGAATATGAATGATGGGGATTAATGGGAAATTATATGATTGATGATGATGTGAGAACACAAATTAAGAATATCGAAACCGGGTGATAAACTTTGATTGTATAGTTAGCTATGATGGATTGTCTGATAAATTGATTGATCGCCTAAGTAAATTGGCTTAATCAACTACTTGGACTAATGCTAAATTGACATGTGCATATCACAAGGGGATGGAGCATTAGCATTTGTAGGTTAGTTGTGAACCATAAATGACATCGAATAATCGTAGGTTAGTCGTGAACCATAAAAGACATCGAATAATCGTAGGTTAGTCGTGAACCATAAACGACATCAAATAATCGTAGGTTAGTCGTGAACCATAAACGACATCGAATAATCGTAGGTTAGTCGTGAGCCATAAACGACATCGAATAATCGTAGGTTAGCTGTGAACCATAAACGGGATATTGTTAGTACCGCAGTAGTCGTTAATCTGCTAACCCGGGATGGATGGCGCAATTCCATCCACATATGGTTTCCGGTTGGTCATAAGTATGTTGAACTCATGTGTTTGATGCATACACTTGCTTGATTAATAACTTGGTTGAATTGCTGTGACATAAATGTTTTTGTGGGAGATTACACTCACTAAGCTAGTTAGCTTACGTCCCTACAGTCCATTCCTTTTGCAGCTTACACATTTATGGCTTAGGCGACGAGACCCGGCTGAACAGGTACCGAAGCTAGGAGTTTTCCCTAGAAGTTGTAATTTCTGTATTAGACTTCCATAGAAAACTTCTAAGACTTGGATGAAGGGTTTGTAATATTTATTTATGTTTCATGAATTATATCCTACTGTTAATGCATGCCAAATTAAGCTTTTATCTCTATTCGGACTTGTACTCTATTGTTGTAAAGGTACGCCTTACATCTATATGAGACTCTCGAAGGACTAAGGTAGTAATTCGGGAATCTTATATGGCATGTGGTGGACTGTTACGTTTAGGGTACCCTATGGGGCGTGACAATCATAGTCTCATCATTCCTCTTGGTGAAGTTTCTGGCCCGTTCCCTAGTCTCACCTAAGGAGACCTACAACAATATAAGACTCCTAATCAGACTTAGCAAGAAAACATTTTTAACTCCATTTGAACCTACTCCATTTGAACCTATTAATTAGATTCCTAAGTCCGGTTTCTTTTAATTCTATTGTCTTGTTTTATAACCTAGTGCTCTGATACCAACTTAAACTGTCACGCCCCATAGGGTATCCTAAACGTAACAGCCCGCCACATACTATATAAGACTCTCGAATTCCCTATCCGAGCCCTTCGGGAGTCTTGTATAGATGTAAAGCGTCCCTTTACGACGATAGAATACTCAACCAATGGAGTTAAATAGTTTAATGTGGCATTCATTAGCCATAGATAATAAGCCAAAACACATAAATATATATTACAAAATCTAAAGGGCATTCCCCTGCAAAATAATATCAAGTCCATTACAGTCATCCAGAGTCCTTTAGTTTCCAACGGAAGTCTAAACAAAAGCGAAGTAAACTTCTATAGGAAACTACTATCTCCGGTACCTGAGCTGTGGCTTGCCTCGGCCTAAGCCAGATAAACTCGTGCTGCAACAAGTAAAAGCTATGGGGGCGTAAGCTAACTAACTTAGTGAGTAAGAACTTCCATATCACAATTAAGTACAATTCATTCAAACAAGTAATTATTCACGCAAGTGTATGCATCAGACAAATGAGTTCAGCAAACATATGACCAGCCGGAAATCATATGTGGATGGACTTACGCCCTCCATCCCAGGTTAGCAGATTAACGAATCATGCGGTACGATGCCGTTTAAGCTCACGGTCAACTGAACAATAATTCGTTTTATGGATCACGATTAACCAACATATTCGTTTTATGGATTATGAAAAACCAACCAATGCTCATACTCCATCCCCGTCGTGATATGAATGAGTTCAATTACAATTGAAGTCAATTACATATTAATTCAATTCTTTTAGGTGACCAACAATGATTCGCAGACAATCCATATGAAACACTAGCTAATCAATCAATAGATTAACACCCGGTTTCGATATTTCTTAAGTTCCATTTCACACATCAACAGCAGACACATATATAATTCCCATATACCCCATCATACATATCCGTTTTCATCTTTGCCTACACCACTAGTCACTAATCAATACAATCACAAACATTAATTGAGAGTGGAAGTAGTACTCACTCGGCATTGGACGCCGGTCTTTTTAGTAGTAATAGTGGGAGGTAGGGTGTCGTCTTTTGTTCGGGATCACCTACCACATAAGAATAATCCTAATGAGATTCTCATCATTTAGCTACTCCAAGCTATGCATCTAAACTAGATGAATTCGGAATTCTCGCTATTTGCGAAAGCCCCGACTTAAAACGGCCATAATTTGATCATTTTAACTCGGAATTTTGCAAATTTTATATCGATCTCTATCTACTTCGAAAGATCTATCTATTTCTAGTATTATTTTCAAGTTTTGAAAATAGTAAAGCCACGGAACAGTAGGATCAGATCTGTTCTGTCACTTTCCCGATTCCGAAAAATTGTTTCGCTTTTGATAAAAATGTTCCTAGTTGATGATTCATGGTTGAATGGTATATGAATGAATTCCTAACATGAATGTCATGTAATGAACTCGATATATGCATGGTCTTGGTGATTTTTGATGATGATCTCTTATGAACTTCTTAATTGTTATAAAATTCCATAAAGGCTATTTTTAAAAAGCTATTCTTCCCAACTTTACATTCCCTAGGATTTCTATGCTTTTATACTTGAAATTCACTTGTTATCTAAATAAAATGAGTCCTCAAGGTTTATATTAATCATGGCCTTCATTTATGCTTAAAAATCCACATTTTTCATTGGTAAACATGTTTTTAAAAAGCTTCTTGTAAAAATCCGAATTTTTGAAATTTCATTTCTTGCATTTTCCTTAGGAGAAAACTTGTTTAATGCATTAAAATTTGAAGCTCCAATGTATCTATTATCTAAAGACTTATTTAACTCATAAAACATCCAATTTAGGCTTAGATACTAGGTGTTCATGTGGCATGATCCTAAATTACGAATTTGACTATTAATCCACATATCAATATTTTTTATTTTGACTCCACTACTTGTTTTACATTCTTATCATGCCTAAACTCATCTAAGCTTATGAAAATCATTCCTTCAAGATACCTATTGCACATACCCTTCATTTTTCATGTGAAATATGAGTTTAAAGATGGTTTTGGTGGTTTTAAAGTAGGGTTCTAAATCCATCCGAATTTCCAACAAATCATTTCTAACCAAATATTTTTCTTTTCAAGCTCCTTGTCTTCTACACATGTAGATCTACCATCTAACCTATCTATACATAGTCAAGGCCACATTTTTATGATCATCATGCATGAGAATCAAAATAAACAAATGGACATAAAGGTAGATGAAGATATAGATGTCTAAAGATTAGATCTACTAGATATGATGCATGAATCATAAATCTCATGGCATGAACATCAATATATATATAAGATCTCTACTTCACATGCATGAACAAGATGATACTTCAAACAAAACTCCTTCAAATACTAGATCCACTTCTTGTGATGGCTTGAGATTCTTGTAGTAGTGTTTTCATGTCCCTTGCTCATGCTCATTGGGATTAATGGTGGAAAACACACAAGAATGATCTTCCATTACAAGATTTGGGAGGAACAAGGCTTAAAATCAACCTACCAATAGAGATCAAAGGTGAAATGAAGAGGATTTGAGTTGAAAATGTGAGAGTGAGGGGGGGGGGGGGGCTCACGGCACAACTAGAAGGAAAAGAGGGAGTTTTTTTCTCTTGAAAGAAATTTTGAACAAGTGAAAATGAAGAGAGAGAGAGAGAAATGTGTTTATATATGAAGACATTAGGGTTTGTTAATGAATAAAAATTAGTAAAAACAATTCAAATGAGGGGAAAAAAAGAAGGGGGGCGCCCAGCCATTTTGTGTGTGTGTGTGTGTGTGTGTGTTTGAAATTTGATATTTTGTAATTTAAATAATTAAAATGTAATAAATGTGATAATTAATTAAGAGACAAAAATTCTTGGAAAAGAAAATTGAAATGAGTAGTTGTAAGGATGTAAGAATAGGGTATGGGTAGTGTGTAGTGTAGGTTGTACTTGTGAATAGTAGACAAGACATCTACTTTACCGATTGTAACGAAAACACGGGAAAAGGCTATAACTGTAATTTTTATAGCTCGGAAAATTATAAAACTGATATTTTTGGAATCCTTATAAAATTACGGTTCTAATGAATATTCCAGAACATTTTTCTGAGTTTGGGGTCCGGGGTATGCTTTTCCGTAATTGAGCTTGGGAAGGGCCGGAATTGGAAAATTCTCGAATTTAAAACTCTCGAAGGTCTAAAATATACCTTAGAAGGATAATTCATATTCGTTTACTTTATAAAACTTCTTTTATTATGAAACCGAAGAAAAGCCGGATTTAGGGTTCCTAAGCTCCTCTCACTAAGCTTAAACTGAACCGGATCAGGGTTTCGCTTTTCAAATCCCGGGGTTTGCTTAACTACTGAGATTCCCGGGGTTTACAGTGTAACTTGTGTCACTTAATTTGCTAACTAAAAGAGACTTTAAATCATTAAAAAAAAAAAGAGGCTATTTTTAGGAGTGTGGTAGCTACCATGTATGGGAGATTGAGTGTAAGAAAGAATGAAAGAAAACATGATTAATGTGTAGAAGTGTCAATTGAAGTGTACTTGAAGTATAGGTTGAAAAAGTGCTTTTTATTAAGAAAAATATATAAAATAAAATTAAGAAAAATATTTTTAAATGAGTGGCAGAATTTTCATAAATAAAATTAAATAATTAATTGAATTATTTTAGTATTTCAACAAATATGTTACCGGTATGATCAAAATATGTTTATAAAGTTATAACTAATATTTTTAGATTCTGAAAAATTATGAACTCGATATTTTTGAAATCCTTATGAGAATAGAGTCTAAAAATATTAATGATATATTTTTAATTTTTCGGGCCCGAGATACGCTTTCCAAAAACAGTATCCAATCGAGTTCGAAATAAGCCAAAAATAAACCAATCTGATATTTTTAAGAAATCAAATATTATTACAGATTATTCTACACTCTTTACTTAATTTTCAACTTCTCAGTTTACGAACACGGAATTTTCGATTCTAAACTGTAGGGTTTAACTTGAGATATTGACTTAAGGTTTCCGGTTGACTTATCGACTTAGGGTTAAGGCTTAGGGTTACTCTAAAAACCAAGGGCTTATAGCTGCGAACCTTAAGAATAAAAATCCCAAGACCCAACAAACAAAGGAAAACCTTGACTCGTCGCTTAAAATAAAAGCACGAACCTTGGCACAATTGATATAGACGCCACAATAAAAAATGGTAATTTGATTGGCAAGTCAATTATAAAAACAAGAATGCCATGGATTATGAATCCAATAAGTCTTTACAAGTTCTCACAAGAACTATCAGAGAAAACTCTCAAAACTCTATTATCCCAGTCTGTTTTAGACATAGTAATTATGACTACTTATAAAGACCTAGGAAATTGAAAAAACCTAAAAAACAAAAGGTCATTATGATATAAAAGATAAGGTAGCAACCTAAATGACAAAGTTGGCGGCCATTAATTGAAATAAAAATACAAAATAAATGACATTATCAAAGTTGCTCCTTGGCCAGCATAAAGGCCGGCAGCCTACTCTTCAAAGCCATTAGCATTGGCTTATAGGCTGGCGGCCTATAGTCCATCTTTGCTCCAATTCGCCCATAACACTTCTGTTTTGCTCTGTTAGTCCTAATTGACTCTTGTTCCTTCTCATTTTCACACCAATCTCTCCTTCTTTGGAAGGATTCGTCCTCGAATCTATACGTCCATGAGTCTTTGATGGTCCTTGATGCTTCAAACGAAATTGATGCACTTGTTGCTTGGCTAATCTTGTCATCTTTTCATCCTTGGATTCCTGCAATAAAGAATTTTTCTTTCTAGAAACACACAATATGATTGTTAGTTACAACTTGCCTAGCAAATATGACACTCTTAACATTACTCACAAGTGTTTCACTCTTATTTTTGCCTTAAGCACTCGTATGTTTGCCTCTCACTCTAAAATCTCTCAATAATAAAAGCTGATCCTCATGTGCTTCTCTTGGATTGATAGGTGCTAATTCCACGTGTTGGTTTCTCAAATTTAAAGAAATAGCAATTCTTGAAATCATCATATAAAACCCATCATCAAATTGCCATGGACGGCGCAATAGAATGACCAGCATGCATTGGCGCTACATCACAGAGGACTTAATCCTTGTAGCTACGAATTGAAAACTCCAATAACACTTGTTTCGTCACCCTCACTTCACCACATTCATTAAACCATTAGAGTTTATATGGAATAGGATGCTTCAATGTAGGTAAATGTAGCTTTTCTATTAACAAGGTACTAATAATATTAGTACTCCTTCCATTGTCAATCAATAAGATACAAACCTGATTGTGCACTAAACAACTGATATGGAAAAATTTGTTCTCTCTACACTTCCATTTTCTCTTTTACCCGCTAACTGCTTTCTTCTTCCCAATTGCAATCAACTTTCCTTATGCAGGCTCTTCTTCACTGACATCCTCAAGTGGTGGCATATCATCATTAGAACTCTCACACTTGATGTCACCATTATCCTTTACCACCATTACCCTCTTATTCAGAAGTGATATGCCTAAGCCCTTGACATTTAAAACATATTATATCATGTGCTCTAGAAGAGGATTTATTAGTCTTATCTTTGACAAGAGAATCAGACTCCTTAATCTTCACTTCATTCTTTGATTTTGAAACTGATTTCTGCTCCTTCTAGCCTGATTTCCATGATGATCTAGATGATGAACCATTCCTGGATTTGCCCTTGAATTTTAGTTGCTTCTTCACTTTGATGGCTTTATGAAGCAATTCTTCCATCTCTACATAGGTGTACAAATTAACAATGTTAGCAATATATGGATTCAAACCACCAATAAATCTATCCATCGTCGCCTCACGATCCTCTTCCACATTAGCCCGTATCATCCCTTTTTCCATTTCCTGATAATATTCCTCAACACTCATTAAGCCTTGAGTCAAACTCTGTAGTTTCCTGCACAAATCTCTCTAATAATGACTAGGGATGAATCTCCTCCTCAACACAATTTCATCTCTTCCCACGAGCTAATTGATCTCTCTCCATATCTCCTTCTATTCAAAACAAGCTGATCCCACCAAATATTGGCATAATCAGTAAATTCCACAGCTGCCAATTTCACCTTCTTTTCCTCAAAATTATGGCAGTTAAATACATGCTCAACTTTCCTCTCCCATTCAACGTATAATTCGGGGTCATTTTTACCCTGAAATGGAGGAATTTTCATTTTGATATATCCCGTTGATGGTTCCTTCATCTTCTTCCTAAGAAACTGCCTACACCAGTGTCACGCCCCAAAGGGTACCCTAAACGTGGCAGCCCGCCACATATAATATCAAGGCTTAAGAATGGCTACCTTAGTCATGCGAAAGCCTTAGTATTATATGTAAGGCGTCTAACACGGTAATAGGAGACGCTTTTGGGAAGCATAGTTTAAGCAAGTAAAGATAAACATACAAGAATCCAGAAATAAAGTATATCATATCATAATAACCAAAGGTCTATTACATAATTTCTTAGGGGCATACCCCCGCTAATTCCAAGGATCGAGATAAACTTCATAACATCCAAAATACTACATTAAAGATTTCAAAGGAATTCTAATCTAAGTCTTCGAGTAGATTTCCTCCAAAAGCTTCAATATAAAACGTACACGGATACGGGAAGACCTCGGGCACAAAAATAGGTGTTCCTGAGAATACAAATATCTATAGGGGTGTAAGCTTATGGGCTTAGTGAGTAAATCCCAAAATTCATACTCGAAGTAAATTATCAATCAAGTTTATTATTCAAACGTATGAAATGCAACAACCACGTGAGCATACAAGACATATGACTTTCCGGGAATCATATGTTGAATGAATTACGCCCTTCATTCGGGGTTGGGTATTCAGGCCAATTACAGCCACAACTTTTAAAAATACTTTTATAGATCTTACCGGCTCCTATACGCCATCAAAACATGTAGTTATTACAGGCTCCTACTAGCCACCAATTTGTAGTTTTTACTGGCTCCTACTCGCCACTTACATGATATACCGGTTATGTCTACCACCACTATTATACACTTGTCCCACCAATTGTATAGTAGTGAATGCAATGTGACTCAACATATGAAGTGCATGAATAATTTCTTTAATTAAAGTCTAGTAGTTACATTTAACTTCTTTCAAGTGATCAACCAATTTCAAACAATTCAAGATATTAATGCACATACAACTTTATTTACAAACAAATTGAGTTTCGATATACTTAGTATTCTTCAACATATTATCATACACTTCTTTTGATTTTTGCTTAAATTCTAGTGCAACTAATTTTACAAGCACAATCAAGAGTATGAAAAATAACGGGAATAAACTCACTCGGCCATGATGACACCTTTCTTGAATTGGATGGGTCGTTCGGAATTCCACTTAATCGTAGTAATCCTCGGGATACGAACAATCCTCTCGTGATTATCTAATCAAGAAGAATACCCAAAATGAGTATTTCATGAAATTCTATCTTGAAGATTCTAATCTTTTCTTAAAATCGTGGTAAAATCGTATAAGGGGAAATTCCAACTTAAAATGGCCATAACTTGCTCATTTTAACTCGGAATTTCGCGTATAATATATCGTTTTCTACCTACTCGAAAAGATCTACGCATTTCTAAGCTTATTTCCATAAAACTAAGTCGTTTGGGTTCCGAAAAGGTAGCGACCAGATTTGCCACGAATTTGCAAACACTTGTTTTCCTTCTTGTAAACAAAGCTCATTTGAAAAGATAAATATTTCAATTATTTTGTAAACTTTTGAAAGGTATATATATTTGTAATGACTCATAACAAATGTATGAAGTAAATGAAGTTGTCTCAACTTATAAAAATTAAGGTTTTAAAAGACTTTGACTTTACTTTTGAAAGATCTTGAGTTATTGAGATGAATATTCTTTTTCTAAATTTAATCTCTTGTAATTTCTTTAAATTCCTAAGGTGTGGTTTTATTTTCAAAACTTGGATTCAAAAAGTAATAAAATGAATTTTTGTTTCTTGTAATGATTCCAAAAGAATTTCTACTTCTTGATGAAAGATAAGTTTTCATAAAACCTTTTGTTTATGTAAGAAAAATCATTCCATGCATGTTCATGGGTTTTTAGAAATCCATTTTCCATATTTATTTCTTTAGAAAGAATCTTTAATTCAAGAAAACACTTCTCTTATTTTTGTTGAGACAAAAACATTATGTTCATGCATGAATATGAATCATAAGCTATAGAAATATAAAGGAAATAATAACTTGAAAGCTTAAGTAAATAATAAAGTAAATCAAGTATTGGGACCTTAGCTTCATCAAGGTACCCCGGGACTAAGAAAAGACTAGTCCCGAAAAGAAAAGAAAAGAATTGTTTTGACTTGATGAGGACAAGTCTAAGACTAGAATGACTAGTCTTAAAATCAACTTGAAATTAAATAAATGAAGTAAATAAATTGCATGAAAGATAAATAAATTGTAAGACAATGAGCTTATATGCTCTAAATAATATATAGTTATATAGATATATTAGATAGTAAAGAACATAAAGAAACATAAATGAACATAGAGGAATTATGTTTATGAACAAAAACAAAGCATGAACCTAATGTTGCTTTCTTAACCTTCATGGTTTTAGAACATAACACTAGATACTTTAAGTAGATGAACATGAAGAATTCTTGAGAAATTTCTTACCTAAGGAAGCTAAACTAAGGGGACTTCTTGAAGAATTCTTGAGAGAATTTGGAAGAGGGAAATTTTTGTGAGTAACTAGAGAAGAAGAGGTGTGAAAGAAGTGAAGGTTGAAGGGGTATTTATAGAAAAATGTGGGAGATAAATTGTGTTAATTAAATAATTTGGAAATGAAACAAATTGCGCATGGAGAGAGAGAGGGCCGGCGCCATTGTGTGTGTATGGGAGGAAGAGAAATTAATTATTTTTTTTTGTTATTTTGTTAATTAAAAGTAAGAAATGAAAGATGTGAAGTTGTATTGGAATGAAAATGTGTAAGAAATAGGTGTATAGGTTGTAAGTGTAGGTTGTAAGAAAAAGTAGAGATAGATGAATAGTGTAGAATAGTAGAAAATAGTGTAATGTAAAAGTAGACATGACAATTTAATATCGGTAGTAGAAAATACGCGTATAAAAGCGATATCTGATATTTTTAGCTATCGAAAATTATGAAATTGATATTTTGGAATCTTATATTTTTACGAGTCTAACAGTATATTCGGAATATTTTTCCTATTCGGGGCTTCGGACACATTTTTCATGAAATCATGTTCCGATCGGGTTCAAGGACATCGAATTTTGAAAAACTGATATTTTTATAAAACCTATAGCTATTACGAAACTATTATAACTAATTTTTCCAACTTCGTTTTCTAGGGCTTGAGAAACGGCAATGCCGGACTTTAAGCGGTTACGGTAAACTGGGTTTGGTTGACTCTGGAAATCTGGTTGACTTCCGATTAGGGTTTAAACTATAATTCGGATCCAAAAATTTCGGGGATTTACAACCGAATCAGAATCCACTTCATCTCCTTCAACAAACAATCTCCTTCTATCATAATTCAGATTACTAGATGATTCTAAATTGTCTAACTCATATTCATCGCATTAAACTAATCCTGGAAAGAATTCATAAACGATCTACTCTCCACCAGAAATAGAAACCTCTTGTCCACTCATTTTTTTAAATTATAACAGATCCTAACAACATAAAAAATAATCAATTCCACAAACCCTCAGCAATCAAATCTCACAAACCCTAACAATCAATTCTCCAATTAATTGTTTATATCAACCAAATAATTTAAATGGAGGAAGAAAATTTCAAAGATCTTACCACAAATCGCATTGAACAATCAACATAACCTTTTGCTCTGATACCAACTGATACGAATTTGGCCATGCTTGATTCGTTCCACGTTCGACACGAATATAATACAAATCGCATCGAAAATCAATACAACCTATTGCTCTTATACAACTGATACGAATCGCTACGCTCTGATTAGTTCCACGTTCGACACGAATAGATCTGAATATTTTTTATTAATAACCCTCAACCGATGCTGCGAAGCCTAGGAATAAAAATCCTAAGACCCAACAAACAAAGGAAAACCTTGACCCGTCGCTTAAAATAGAAGCATGAACCTTGGCACAATTGATAAAGATGCCACAATCAAAGAGAGTAATTTGATTGATAAGTCAATTATAAAAACAAGAATGCTACGGATTATGAATCCGATAAGTCCTTACAAGTTCTCATAAGAACTCTTAAAGAAAACTCTCAAAACTCTATTATCCAAGTCTATTTTAGACATAGCAAATATGACTACTTATAAAGACCTAGGAAACTCAAAAGACTTAAAAAACAAAAGGTCATTTGACATAAAAGATAAGCTAGCGGCCTAAATAATAAAGTTGGCAGCATTAATTGAAATAAAAATACGAAATAAATGACATTGTCAAAGTTGCTCCTAGGCCAACAAAAGGTCGGCAACTACCCTTCAAAGCCGATGGCGTTGGCTTATGAGCAATCTAGCTTTGCTCCAATTAGCCCATAACATTTCTGTTTTGCTCTTATTCATCCTAATTGACTCTTATTCCTTCTCATTTTCACATCACAATATTATAGAATTATTTCATATTATTTTATTATTAAACATTATTTTGGATATATTGCCTAATTTAGAGATGAAATATATGAATTATTTAGCATAAGGATTCTGAGTCGAGCGATTATTGGATTTTCATTTTGTTTTTGAAGGCACTCTTTTTCTTGGTGTTTGGTATTTGGGGTTTCCTTTTCCCATCACACTTGTTAGACATTTAAGGTTTTTTTAACTTATCTAATATTGTCTAAGGTTTTCGGAACTTGTAACTTGTTAGGATCAATTTTGGGGTTTCTAAAGTTCGGTTATAACTTGGCTCAATTTTTAAGGTTCCTGTTTCGATATTAGCTCAATGATTATTTTCTAATAGTAAAAAAAAAAAAAATCTAGGGTTTACAACCTAACTCCCTTAAAGAAAGTTTTGTCCTCAACACTTATTACGCATATATGGTTTATTGAACTGGTGAGAGTATTTATGTCATATCTTATTAGCATTTCTTATGTGTGAGATTCATCATACATTCATTTGCTCAATATTTATATTTGATAAGTTTATCTGTCACTTGTATTACATTGTTTCGTTCTTTTTATTATTTATTTGATAATTTTTGCTATTTTCATTTTTATGAATTATATTGAGATTTATTATTTGTTTTAGTATCACTTCTTTCATAAATATTTATTATTCATCATTTACTTCTTAATTTGATAAGTTGAGAATTTTCAATATTTTTTAACTATATGATTGATATTCCATGCAATAGAGCACATATAAATCAATAAGATTTGATTTAGCGATTCCAACCTTTGTCTACTCAATTTCTGGAGAAAACTCAGACTCAATAAAGACAACAATGACTGACAACTCATTTCCATACCTAAGATGACATATATAATGACACAACACTCACATGATATGACAACTCAATGAAAGAAGATTATAGATTCGCCTTTCCGTTCGTATATGAATTATATGACATTATGCATGTAATATATATGTTCGTATTCTTTTAGTTATTAAAGATATCATGTTTTATAATTTTCATTGATGTGATCATCTTGACAAGATTGAAATCAAGATATCTTACCCTTGACATATATATCAAAATTACCATTATCTTTTGATGTTGAAATTAGGATGTCTCATTATGTTATTTGATTATGAAAACTATGGAAAATTGTATTTTGAGATTTTTTGTTAACAGTTCTAAATTTTAGGAAACCATTAAAATATTCATGTTTTTAATATCCTTAAATCATGAAAAATCACACAGGCAGGTGTTTTGGAGTCGACAAGGTGAATGGGGTTTGATTTAGATTTCCACATTTTACTCATACTAAATTTTTACTTAGACTATCTTATATCTATCCATTCCATGCTAGGTCATGACATTTCTTTTGATTATTTATTTTATTGGTGGTCCAAACTACCCTGCTGAGGAATAGATTCAGATAGGTTTAAGAAAGAAAGAATTTTTAGATCTTTTGCAAAATTTGGAATAATATTAAAGATTTTATATTTTGTGAAAACTTTGGATTTTTATGTTTTTGAATATCTTTTAAGGATTTGAAGGATTATTATGTAATAAGTGGAGTTAGAATTATCTTGAACTTGGTTGGCCTAGGTTTATGCCAACTTTGTTATGTTAAATAGGATCTTTTGAATGATTTTTATTTATATGTTATAAAAGTTTTGAACCTTTTGTTTTACCCTCTTTAAGAGTTTATGGAGATTATATTATATGTTTTCTATTATGGATTAGATTGTTATAGCCTTTACGTGTCCTATAAAGAGAGGTCATGTGGTAGGTTGTAATTGCCAACATGTTAGGGTTACAACGGAAAAAGACATCTTTAGCAGATTTTTATGCAGATTTCAAATCCTAATATCATGGGATCATTAAAGATAATAACTAGATTTTGAATTTGAATTTTTCATGCCAAAAAGAAGATCATGTTGAGAGATTTCTAGAGATTCTCCTAATTAACTGTTGCAAATGAAGATATAAAAGTCCTTTTTAAATGCTAAGGATATAACAACAATAACAAAACAACAACAAGGGAAGAAAGCATACTGATTAAGAAAAAAACTTCAACTGTTATTTTTGTTTACTGCTTCAAAAACTTTCATAGAACCTTTGTAGCAAAGGCTTTTTACTCTGCTTTTCACTTTCAGTTGTGATTTTGAGAGAGATTATTAAGAGTTTGATAATTCATTCTAGTTGAGTGATTATCCAATGGAGAGCTAAGTAGACTCAACAGTGAGACTTTGCCAAGAAGGCTTGATTGTACTCTCAATTATTTTTGATATAGTGGATCACAACCTCTAAAAACATTCAGGTCCTCAGCATGGAGCTCAAATAATGGACTGGCATAAAAGGCGGAACTTCTATACATTGTTGTTTGATCTTCATATCCCTTATCTTTTAATTTTTGCATTTTAATTTGTTGTTTATAATTTGTTCTCGCCATTATAATTGCAAAATTAAGAGGGAAACTTAAAATTATTTGAATTGAAAAAGATTTAATTCTAATGGATAAGAGTAGGATTAGATGGTAATGATTCTAAGAAGAACATTAGTATAATTCTAAGATTCTGTAGATAAGTAATAATGAAGTGTTTTTATGCTATGTTGACTTACCAATGGATGATGTAGCAAGTTTTTTTGTGAAATTTTCATCTTGTTAGTGTTTTGTTGTGCTATTCTGTATTGACATCATAGCTAAAGTAAATAAGTAGTAAACCTTGACTATATAATAATATATATCCACTTGATTTTTAGGTTTGATAACAAGAAGTTAAAGAGTATTAGTGATTGTTGTTCCTTGAGGAGACTCTATACTTATTTCTAGACTAAAAGATAAGTGCATTTGCCTAGCATTTACCGCGTTTAGGAAACAAAATATAGAAATTAATAATTAAAACTCGGTTACATAAAGAGTGGATCAAAGTTTGTCTTAAAAGTAATTTTAAACATATAGTTAACAGACTTCCTATTGGGTGTTGTTTGGACCTAGAATGAAACTAGCTTGAATAGGGTTTATTAGAACATTGGATGTGTCATGAGCCTATAATAAAAATTTTGGTAATTATTGTACAAAGACTAATGGGTTGATGGTCCTAATTGTCTACCCCAATATTTTTAAAAGAGCATCAACAATGTTTTATTAAGACTTGTTTATTTGTTTCCTATAGAAGGCCCCTAAGATTTCATCCATTACAAACTTCTCAGCATGTTGGTATGGATTTGCCTAAAGTTTATTATCTTGATCACATACCTCAATATTAGAAGTAAATAAGTTTGGGTATTAATTCATAATCCACTTTTAGTAAATTTCACTAGCCTAACTTTCCATGCCAAAAGTCTAGCTTGGATTTTCTAACCATAATACTCGTACAAAAGAACTTCATTTTCCTAGTCCCTTTATAACTCGTTCACTTCACTAAATAGAGTAAAAAGGGAATTAAATTCCAATTAAAAGAGAATGTAATAGATTTGTAATTGCTATTACAATATTCACTTGGTGTAAAAAATAAAATAAGTAATTATTAGAGTAAAATATAAAAGATCTATAATGTCTCTTATATTTATTACAGAGAGAGGGTAATTATATGTGTGTTATTTTCAAAATAAGTAATTATTAGAGTAAAAGATAAAATATCTATAATGCCTATTATATTTATTACAGAGAGAAGATAATTAGATGGGTGTTATTTTTAAGACAAGGGTATTTATGACAAAGTTGAAAAATAGACTATTGAATGTTAATTCATGGATAGAGACTTGAAATACTATTCATCATTTTAAGTAATAGCAATTCTTCATGAATTATCATTCCTTTTAAGTGAACACTATTATATCAGCTTTACGTCGAACGGGAAAGAAATGAATAGCCATTCGTGTCAAGTGAACGATGGACCAATTCAATCTCCACTTATAGGCCCATGGCATTTCCTTTTACTTGATCCTCTTTTCGGATAATGGAAGGTCACGTTTTTCTACTTTTAGTTTTTGAACATTTAGTATCTTAATAATACTTGATGGATGTTTTTTATTATAAGATAGTAATAAACCAAGTGTTTATACTTTTAATTTTAAATTTTTATTTTTTGCAGTTCATTATCGTATCTTTAGATTTTCATAAAAAATGAACATCGGCCAAATATTACTTAGCAGATATTGAATCACACATACTTTGAAAACATAAATCTTAATTTGTCAAATTTAAAGATTAGACACCAAATTACTAAAAATTAAAAATGCGAGCACTTGGATAACTTTTAACCCCTCTTTGTTAACACCCGAGTACAAATGTTGGCCCACAATAGGTCCGGCTCTGTTCTACAAAATAACCCTAAGAAGAATTAAGGTTCAATCGCTCGCCCTCTCACTCTCGTGTTTGCTATCTTCACCTCTCACTCTCGTGTTTGCTATCTCCAGAATAGAAAACCTTAAGTTCACTCTCTCTCTCTTTCGTTTTATTCTCTCACGAAGGAAAACAAGAAAACTAACTAGAGTTTTGTGTGATGATTGCAGGTAAAAGAAGGAAACCTATTTGAGTCGGTAAAACTCCAAAAGATACTCTCTAGAATTAGGGTTTGATGTCCCTTTATGATATATTTGCTTTCTATTTATAATGTTTATTATATCGTGAATCTGAGTTGACAAACTGTATTTTAACTAACTATCTTATGTGTACACTTTGTATATGCATATTATGAGATTCTATTACACTCGATTATACTTCTATACTTCCAGTTCCAACTACGTTGCATAATCTTCAAATCTTATGGTCTCTGTTTAGATCTTGTTGAAGTTGGTCTACTAGAAGACCCATGTAATATTTGGGTCGTATCAATTTTCCCCTCTCTTGAAACAGTACCTTGTCCTCAAGGTAGAAATCAAGATAAAGTTGCTTGAAAGTACATAAATCCTCCCAGCTAGAGTCTTCAGGAGGTAAACCCTGCCCTGTACAAGTAATTGAGAAACCTGATGTCCCTGTCTCAATATAACACGTGTACCCAAAATACAAAGAAGTACCAACAATGGATGGTTTCGGAGCACAGAGGTAGTGAGCGTAGGAATAACAGATCCATGAGTTGTTTTAAGGCACCAAATATGAAAAACATTATGTATGCGAGACTGAGTAGGAAGTTATAGTTGATAAGCAGAGACTCCTATCTTCTTGATAACCATATAGGGCCCATAAAATCGCTTAGAGAGCTTATGATAATCCCCAGTAAGGGATGTTTGTTTGTATGGATGTAATTTGACAAACATTAAGTCTCCAGGTTGAAACTCCAAATCTGTTCTGTGTTTATCAGCTTGTGCTTTCATTCTTTTTGAGCTATTCGTAAATTAGCTCGAAGAGTAGACAAAACTTCATCTCTAGATAATAGGTCAGTGTCCACAGCCTCTAATTGAGATGTTCCTCTCAAATACATAGGAACTGTGGGAGGGGAACGACCATAAACCAATTCGAAAGGGGACTTCTAAGCACCTTCATGACATGATGTATTATAAGCGAATTCTACCCAAGGCAAGAATTTTACCCATTCACTCGGTCTGTCCCAAGCATAACATCTTAGGTACTATTGAAGTACCCTATTTAGGACCTTAGTTTGTCCATCAGATTGTAGGTGGTAGGCACTACTAGTAAACAATTTAGTGCCGCTCATGCGAAAGAGCTCCTGCCAAAATTTGCTAAGAAAACTAGGATCCCTATCACTCACAATGCTCTTAGGGAATCCATGAAGCTTAATCATAGTAGACAAAAATAACTGAGCAACCTTAGTTCTAGTGAAGTTTATGTCTAAAGGTCTAATGTGGCAGTATTTAGATAATTGATCCACCACTACTAACATCACTGTGGATCCTTGTGATGGAGGTAAATGTGTGATGAAATCCATTATAAGGTCCTCCCAAATTTGTTTAGGAATTGGTAAAGGATTAAGAAGACCAGTTGGGCTTCAAGTACTGTACTTAGTCTGCTGACAAACAGTACAGCCTTTGACAAACAATTCTACATCATGCTTCGTTCCACTCCAAAAGAATTGAGACACTAATCGTTTATAGGTTTTAAAAAACCCCAAAATGACCAGCTTGAGGAGCACTATGGAATTCATGTAATAAAATAGGAATCAAAGCAGAAGTAGGAACTAGAAATAATTGCTGACCTTTGTATAAAAGCTCATTCTTCCAATATAAGTCCCATTTCAAACGTTTGCCATTTTTTAGGTTACCAATAATCTGCTGAAAGATTGTAAAGTCATGTATTCCTGCTTGAGCTGGTAAGTAAAAGCAAATTGTTGTAATGAGTAAGCAAGATAGTTAAATGTACTATCATGCTTCCTTGACAAAGCGTCAGCCACTACATTTTCTTTCCCTGCCCTATACACAATCGAGTAGTCATAGCCAAGTAGCTTTGCCAAGTACTTATGTTGCTTTGGAGTCTGAATTACCTGAGTAAGTAACTCTTTGAGACTCTTATGGTCAGTTTTGATGATAAAGTGGGAGCCTAATAGATACTGTCTCCACTTCCTCACTGCTTCTACTACCGCATGTAGCTCACGGACATAAGTAGATTGTTTGTACAAGTGAGGAGGCAACTTCTTACTAAAGAAAGCGATAGGCTTGTCTTCTTGTAATAACATAACACCTATGCCAGTCCTAGAGGCATCTGTCTCCACAACAAAAATCCTTTGAAAAATCAGGTAATATAAGCAATGGAGCTGAAATGAGAGATTCCTTGAGTTGCTGAAAAGCTATTGTAGCTTGATTAGTCCAATTAAAATTGTCCTTCTTGAGCAAATCTGTTAATGGGCTAGTAATAGATGCATAAGACTTGACAAATCTTCGATAATAGCTTGTGAGACCAAGAAATGCTCTAAGTTGCTTAAGAGAAGTGGGTACTAACTAATTTGAAATAGCTGCTAGCTTACTTTGTTCAGGTCTAGCCCCATCAGCTCCCACAATGTAGCCCAAATATTCTATCATAGACTGACAAAAAACACACTTAAATTGTTTGAGGAACATGGTATTATCAGCTAATATGGTCAATACCAATTCTAAGTGTGTAACATGCAACTTTCAAGTCATACTATAAATCAAAATGTCATTAAAAAAAAAAAAAACAATGACAAATTTTCTTAAGTACGGCTTAAAAATTCTGTTCATGATGGACTGAAATGTGACCAGTGCGTTACAAAGGCCAAATGTCATGACGAGAAACTCATAATGGCCTTCATGAGTTCTAAATGCTGTTTTCTCAACATCCTTAGGATGCATTCGAATATGATGATATCTCGCTCTTAAATCCAATTTAAAAAAAAATTGTAGCACATGTATCTCATCCAACAATTCATCAATAGTTGGTATAGGACACTCATCCTTCACCGTGGCTGCATTCAAAGCCCTATAATCAACACAAAAGCTCCATGTCCCATCTTTTTTTTTTTTTTTCACCAGGAGAACAAGTGAAGAAAATGGACGAGTGCTACATTGGATCAGACCCTGTCCAAGCATTTCATTGATTTGCTTCTCAATCTCTCTTTTTTGAAAATGTGGGTAACCATAAGGTTTAACATTGATGGTAGAGACACCCTCTTGTAAAATGATCTAGTGTTGAATATCGCGCAGTGGCGGTAATGATGACGGTGTCTCAAATATATGAGGAAATTTGCCCAGAACACTTGTAATAAGTGGATTGTTGGTGAATTCCTGTGAAGAATCACCTGTCTGAGCCACTAATTGAAAACAAGTAGCCATTGAATGCGTACTAATAAGTCTGCGAAGTTGGTGATGAGAAATCTGTCCCATACACTTTTTCTGATCCCCCACTAAAGTAACAGACTGACCCTAATGTAAAAATTGCATAGTTCATGCATAATAGTCAATTGTGATGGGTTCTAGTTCCTGTAACCATTGTATACCCAGGACTAGTTCAGCCCCCTGAATTGGTAGGACATAAAAAGAGGCAATAAAAGTAATGCCTTGAATTTACACAAGAATGTCTTTGCAAATCCCATCACATTGTAGCTTTACTCCATTGCCTATCATTATTGAAAATTGCGGAGCTTTATGAACTATTAAACCCAAATATCGAGCCACACGACTTTGAATAAAGTTGTGGGTGCTACCTGAATCCACCAAGACTGATATATTTGAATTATGTACAGTTCCTTGAAATCTAAGAGTTTTTGGACCAGCTTCTCCATTTAAAGCATGATAATTGATCATGCATGATGTATACTCAATCGTGTCTGTTTCCAGAACCTCAACATACTCAGGTATGTCCTCTGTATCCTCAAACTCATGAATAGACAGTAAGACTAAAAATTTAGCCTTGCACTTGTGATTTTTATGGAAGTTTTTCATTATAGTTAAAACATAATCCTTTTTCATGCCTCACTTGCTTTTCTTCAGGGCTTAAATGTTTGATAGGCAAAGAAGTTTTACTTGTAGTAACAGAAGTAAAAGGAGAAAATTGGGGTTTTGAAAACTGTAATGGATAAGTTGAAACAGTAGCAGTACAATTATAGCGTTTATATGCTCTATACTTATAATTTATTTTATCCTCATGTAAACGTGCAAGCCAAATAGCATCCATCATGTTTTTAGGCCGTGATATTTGTACTTCTCTCTTAATTGCAGGTTTTAACCCAGAAATGAAACAACTGAGAAGAAAAGATTCAGAAAGACCAAGTGTACGATTAGAAAGTGATTCAAACTGAGATTGATAATGAGCCACCGTGGACGTCTGAACTAACTTGGATAGAATTCCTTGAACATCTTCATATGCAAATGGTCCAAAATGATTGGTTAAAGCTTCCACAAACTTTGTCCAAGAAGTCAGCTATTTGTTAACATGCATCCACTTATACCATTGAAGAGCTTCCCCTTCTAAAGCGAAAGATGAAATGGTAATCCTCTGTTCCTCTTTAATACCATGAATTCAAAAAAAATTTCAACTTTGGACACCCATCCCAACACATCAGACCCAAAAAATTTGGGAATCTCCAACTTGATTCCCTTAAGCAATGAATTTGCATTGCTATTTAACCCTGAAGATGATGAATCATTGTTGGTTTGATGATTATGAATAGAAGTGGAATAATTCTAATCCAATTCCAATTTGTCAATACGAGAACCCAAACTGCTAATATTGTCTTGAATAGCTAGCAAAGTAATTTTAAAGAAATCCATGTCTATTGCAGAAGTTTGTGATCTTGTTTCAAGGGCTATGAATGAGAAAGACAGAAGAATTAAAGAAAGACGAGAGCACCAAAATGTTGACACCCAAGTACAAATGTTGGCCCACAACATGTCCGGCTCTCTTCTACAGAATAACCCTAAGAAGAATTAGGGTTCAATCACTCGCCCTCTCACTCTCATGTTTGCTATCTTCGCCTCTCACTCTCATGTTTGCTATCTCCAGAATAGAAAACCCTAAGTTCACTCTCTCTCTCTCATTCTATTCTCTCACGAAGGAAAACAAGAAAACTAACTAGAGTTTTGTGTAATGATTGTAGGTAAAAGAATGAAGCCTATTCGAGTCGGTAAAACTCCAAAAGATACGTTCCAGAATTAGGGTTTGATGTCCTATTTTGATATTTTTGCTTTCTATTTATAATGTTTGTTACACCATGAATTTGAGTTGGCAAACTGTATTATAACTAACTATCTTATGTGTACACTTTGTATATGCATGTTATGAGAATCTGTTACACTCGATTATACTTCTGTACTTCTAATTCCAGCTAATTTGCGTAGTCTTCAAATCTTATTGGTCTCTATTTAGATCTTGTTGAAATTGGTCTACTGAAAGACCCATGTAATATTTGGGTCGTATCACTCTTTTTAATATTTAGTCTGATTTAGTAGGGACTTGTGAGCATAATTTGGAATTGTCCTTGAACTTTGCCAATTGTTATTCTTTTTCCTTCTCATTTCTGAGTCTGACATCCTTATTCCATTTTCTTAAACTCTTTGAAATTAATTTATAATATTCTAGATCGATGTCAATGAAGTTTCCAATAGTAGCCTCTGGTCCTTTAGGATATATCGTATCATTTTTGTATAAATTATTAAATAATAATAAAAGAAAAACATAAATCTTTTTATTTTTAAGTTCTCCATTCTATAATATGTGAAAAAGGTAAAAATACGTTCAACTTAAAATGAAAATAAATACATTAGTAAAAGGTTGAAAAAACTAAATCATTAGTAGTGCCAATAGTGTGAAAGTGTAATATAATCGTATAACTATATAAACTATATATATTTCGAAAATTTTTTCTTAAAAATCTAAAATTATATATTAAAAAATTATAATTTTTATAAATATCCTACACCTTCTAAGTTCTACAATGGTGCATGTCCTGTTGATTTAAAAAATCTTACCTGCTAACTTTCGTTCCAAAATTTAGATGGACGTGAGGAGAGTATGGGAAGGGACGAAGGGTTTTGGACCTCCTAGCCTTATAGCCCTTAAAGTTAACCATGTAATTTTTCTGTTTGGGGAAGAAAAAAAAAGGAAAAAATAATTTTTCTGTGATTAAAATTCATCTTTATTTTAATATTTTATAAGTTGTTTGGCAGGGTAAGGTAGGGTTCCAGCTTAAACGGCGTCGAATTAGGCAGGCGGATTTAAAACATTAACGGGACGTGAAATCCAACGGCGAGAGGGACCGTGACACCACGCGGTCTCTCTCTCTCTCTTCGTCTAGCTCACCGCCTGACTCAGCCTTCCTCGACTGACCTCCTTCGTCGCACTCAACCCGTTCCAACTCGGAGCACGCACTCACTCGTACTCGTACCTCTTTTTCTCTCCTCTTCTTCATCACTCTTCCTTGTCCTTTTCCGTCTTTTCACACCCTCTTCAATCACACGGCTCCCACTCCGTCCACGTCATCATCGTCTTCTTCATACTCTCCCCAACTATCCTCTCTCTCTCTCGCTCTTCCCCTTCCAATTTCAATCTTTTTTCTCTTTTTCTCTCTCTCTCTCTCTCCCCTAGGGTTTCTCTTATTCACCGCATTCTGCACGTTGTATACTCTAAAGCTTCAAACTTCACACTTTTCATCTCTCCACAATCTTAGGATTGGTCTTCAAAAGAGGTATTCTCTCTCTCATTGCTCATCTAATTTAACGTTAGTCTTTATAATCGAAGTTTCCTATTTTTCTTTTATTTGTTTAATTATTATATGTGAGAATTCAAGGTCTTGGAATAGTGTTAATTTTTCTTGTTTTTTGTTAATTAGGTGTTTGTTGTGAAGCTGCAAACTTGGACTTATTAGGAATTAGGGTTTCGTGTTTTTCATCGTAATTGGGAACACGGGGTTCCAATTGTTTGGTTTTTGGTGAATTATGGCTATTGAGAAGAACAATTTTAAGGTTTCGCGTTTTGATTCGGATTTTTCGCCTGGTAGTGGAGAGTATATCTAGTGATGAGGATGAGATTCAACACAGAAGTTCGGTGTTGAGTCTGATGAAGATGATGATGAATTCGATGATGCTGATTCTGGGGCTGGGTCTGATGATTTTGATCTGCTGGAATTGGGTGAGACCAGTGCTGAGTTCTGCCAAGT
Source organism: Combretum micranthum (assembly GCA_024138025.1). Taxonomy (NCBI): domain Eukaryota; kingdom Viridiplantae; phylum Streptophyta; class Magnoliopsida; order Myrtales; family Combretaceae; genus Combretum; species Combretum micranthum. The sequence goes on along the minus strand of JAMXBD010002103.1, from coordinate 65,824 downwards.
AGGAAATCAAACATGTAGTATTCCGTTTGAGTTATTCGATCTTCCAGGTTTGGAGGATATATTATCAGTTGATGTATGGAATGAATGCCTTAGTGAAGAGGAGAGGTTGGGTCTTGCGAAGTACTTGCCGGATATGGACCTTGAGACGTATAATATTACTTTGAAAGAGCTTTTTACTGGGTGCAACTTTCATTTTGGTAGCCCTCTGAAAAAGTTGTTTGAGATGTTTAGGGGTGGTTTATGTGAGCCAAGAGTTGCTCTTTACCGGGAGGGGTTGGTGTCGTTTGAAAAGCGGAAGCATTATCATCTCTTGAGGAAGCATCAGAACACTATGGTCAGTAATCTATGTCAAATAAGGGATGCTTGGCTTAATTGTAGAGGATATAGCATAGAGGAGAAACTTCGTGTTTTAAATATAATGAAAACTCAAAAGAGCCTGATGCACGAGAAGGAAGACATGGTTAGTGAATCATCTGACAGAGAGGAAATGGATGAAGGGTTGTGGAGCAAAAGAGTGAAAGACCGGAAGTTTGGGCAGAAAGGCAGCCGAAGTTCTTTCTATCAAGCCAATATGGCACTGGATTATCCTTTGCAAGAAGCACCGGTTGCTTTGGAGCCAATAAAGCGTGGAAAGAAAAATCAGAAAGGCATCTTAAAGTTGGGTGGTCCAAAGACACCTTCAGCTAAGGAACTAGCTAGTGGTTTTCCGTTTATGCATCATAGTTCTGATCTGAAGTCCATTCCATATAGTTCAGTTCCTCCCTCTCGCCGGAATAAAGATGCTGGTTTTGACCAAGGGTTGTCTCGGAAGATAAGGGGACTCACCAATGATGAAGATGAGGACCCAATATTTGGTGCTGGTCCTCGAAAGGATCAAAATGTCTCACACAGAATATTGATAGATACACCTGCATTTTTGAGACCAGGAAGGAAGCATGAATTTCTTGGGGGTGAAGATTATATTACTGACGGATTTGTTGGTTTGCCTTTGTCTTCCAAGGGTGATTTGCATGTTTTTGGAAGGAATAAAAATATAAATCAATCTTCAGAAATCATGACATTAACAGCAAAGCATAGCATAAAATCAGCCCAGAACCTTCCCAAAAGGACGACGTACCCTGATTATCTTCAAGGTTTTGCTGCTGAAGATCAGATTATGCCTGTAAGAGGGTATGTTTCTCAACATCAATTGAAAGGGCATCGGGGTAATTTCTCTGATCTCAGGACCAAGGAAGATATGCTCCCTTTGGACACACAGTTTGACAATGATAATTGGAGTGCCAGAAAGAAGTTGAAGAGAGACAGATCATCTTCTGATGCTAATGCCAAATTTCTTAAGACATCTGCTGGAAAAGTTGGACAGGAAAAGAAGGTCAGAAGAAGTTTTAGAGACAATGGGGGCATGGATCTTGCAGGTCTCAGAGGTGGTAATTTGGCTATCAATGGTGATGGAACGGATTCTGATTCATCTGACCCATATGATGATGGCGAGGGCAGCCACATAATGAGAAGAAAGTTTGGTTACCCTAGCAACTTTATGGAGGATTCACGTTCCTCATTTGTGAAATCTGGCAGGGATATATTCACAAAGAAAGATGCCAAAGTCAATGCACGATCTTTTGAAGGAATGCCACATATCTATGAAAAGAGAGCCGATTTTGGGAAACATGTGTACATGCCTGAAGAAAGTGTTCCTTTAAAAGCAAAGAAGGGTAAGGTGCGTGACAGTCCTTATGCTCACACCTCTGCAGGAGCTGTAAGTGGTAGCTATTTCGGTGGCTTGGGGGACAATGGTAGAAGAAAATCTAATATCTTGGGTAAGAATGGCCAATTTCCAGTCGAAGCTGGTGAAAAGTTGCCCATGTCATCATTGAAGGCCCATCGGGCTGGAAGAAAGGAGAGAGCAGAGGTTAGTCATGGTGATTACATTATTGAACATGAAGATGATCCAATTGTAAAACTTCTACCACCAGAGAAAAGGGAAAAGTCATCCGGGAAGAAAGGAAAAAATGTTGGTGTGCAAGGCCATGATGGCCGTGAAAGGTTGGAGTCCTCTGTGCCAGGATCCAACTCAGTAACAAAGAAGCAGAAAATGAAAGAGGATGTGATGGATATTGATCGTCACATTGAAAACAGTAACTTTCCGGTTGACCTTCAGAAACAAACTGATGATTCCAATGTGCTGAAGAAGCGAACAAAAAGGAAATTCGATGGCGATGGTGGTGCCTTGGACAATGAAGTTATAGACATGCCCATGACAGAAGCAGCAGTTGATTTGGACAATGAAAGACCAAAGAAGAAGACATTTACCTTGATCACACCTACTGTACACACTGGCTTCTCATTTTCCATCATACATCTTCTATCGGCAGTTCGGGTGGCAATGATTACCCCACTTCCAGAAGATTCCATAGGTGTGGGCAAACACATCGCAGATCAAGCCAGAGGAAATGAAGGTGGTACTAGTGGAGTGTCTCCCGAGAAGAACATGAGTGCTAATTCGGCAGAGCACCTCATGGAAAGCAATGTCCCTTCACTTTCTATTCAGGAGATTGTTAATGTGTGAGGTCCAATCCTGGAGACCCTTGTATTTTGGAGACACAGGAGCCACTTCAGGATTTGGTTAGAGGAGTTCTTAAGATTTATTCATCGAAAACAGCACCATTAGGGGCAAAGGGCTGGAAGGCTCTTGTTGTCTATGAGAAATCTGCAAAGAGTTGGTCCTGGGTTGGTCCAGTATCTTCCAGTACATCGGATCATGATACAATGGAGGAGGTGACTTCACCTGAGGCTTGGGGTCTTCCACACAAAACGCTTGTCAAGCTGGTAGATTCATTTGCTAACTGGCTCAAAAGTGGTCAAGAAACACTCCAACAAATTGGCAGTCTTCCTCCGCCTCCTGCAGCATTGTTGCAATTCAATTTGGATGAGAAGGAGAGGTTCCGAGACCTAAGAGCTCAAAAGAGTCTCAACACTATTAGCCCAAGCTCTGAGGAAGTAAGAGACTATTTTCGGAAGGAGGAAGTTTTGAGGTATTCGATTCCTGACAGGGCATTCTGTTATACAGCTGCTGATGGTAAAAAATCCATTGTTGCTCCTTTGAGAAGGTGTGGGGGGAAGCCAACATCAAAAGCTCGAGACCATTTTATGTTAAAGCGTGATCGACCCCCACATGTTACTATCTTGTGTCTTGTGAGAGATGCAGCTGCTAGGTTGCCTGGAAGTATTGGTACACGAGCAGATGTTTGTACGTTGATCAGAGACTCCCAATACATAGTTGAGGATGTTTCTGATGCGCAAGTTAATCAGGTTGTTAGTGGAGCACTGGATCGATTACATTATGAGCGGGATCCTTGTGTACAGTTTGATGCAGAGAGGAAGTTGTGGAAGTATTTACACAGAGAAAGAGAAGAAGAAGACTTTGAGGATGACGGAACTTCATCTACAAAGAAATGGAAGAGGCCAAGAAAAGATGCTGCTGAGCAGCAGGAACCTGGTGCTGTTACTGTGGCTATTCATGGGACTGGAGAACAGGCTGGTTTGGATGTGTGCTCTGATTTGAATGTTGAGCCAGCTGGCCCTGACGATGATAAGACAAAGGATCCTAGCTTTGGTGATACTGGACAGACTGTTGAAGACAATGTTGATATCAACATTCCTTCCGAGCAAGCTGCACATGATCAATCAATGGCATGGGAAAGTCTTGATTTGAATCCTACACAAGAGAACAAATTACTATGTCAAGAAAATTCCACCAATGAGGATTTTGATGATGAAGCTTTTGGCAGAGATAGGCCTATTGAGCTTTTAAGTGCTAGTTTATTGTGAGATATATCTCAGGTACCCTTGGATACAATCAGCATATTGCATTTATTTCCTTATGTTGTTTACTATTGTATTGGACATTTTTGATGATTAAGGCAAGTGTGCCATGTTGAGATATCCGTGTTGTCCTTTGTATTTTCTCTCTCTGCTGCTGGTTTGCTGTATTTTCAGATATAATTTGATTTGATGGAGTTCATGTCATGTTGATTCTTTGGCTGGTTGAATTGCCTTTTTTACTCTCCTGTACCAGAGTGAGGAATAATTGTTGTCCAATACGGGCATCATTTGATCCTTTTAGGTTGGTGAGGTGCTTCATGTAGTTCATGTTTTGCTCTGGTTTACATGGATGAGGGGAGGATTATTGTCTGTTGAGAAAGCCTTTGAGAATTTCGCTTTTTGTTAATTAGAAAGACTTGAATTATAATTAAGTTATCTTTTTAGGTCTGCTGATGTTGATTATTTTAATAATTTTAAGTAAATTCAAAGTTTCGAGATGTTTGACAGATTGCATTGTGCTTGAAGTTATTTGTAGCATAAAGGGTCAACTATTCTTATAACCAATATTACTTTGGGTTCAAACTGCACTTGGATGGATGGAATGGAATTGCCTTTATACTCTTGTTACATGTAGAATGGCTCTTCCTATGCTTGGTTTGCAAAGAGCTATTCCATATAATGTTGTACAACAAGGAAATTGTATTCCTTCTCTTCATTGGAGGAATATTTATTCCCCATCAAATGTAGCTTTTGTTCACAAAATGGATTTAGTCATAAGACAAAGCAATATCAAAGAAGTTGCTATTCCTTTTCCTTGTCTTATCTACTATTACTGAACCAAATGCAATGATGGAGCTTTAGATAAATCAGTTAGGCTTGGAAGATAACTTCATAGATATATCTGTCTTTCTATAGTATGTGTTACTCCTCATTCAGCACTGAAGCTTATGCGGTGCTTATGATCTTAGTGTGGATTAGTTGTTTTCCTCTTCTAGCTTTTACGGCATAGGTTTGAAAGGATGAATACCAATGTGATGCTATTTAAAGCAAAGGCATGGCCTTCCAAGCTCACTCTTGGTTGATAATATCTTTTTGTTTCACATTTTGTCCTGTTAAGGAGATGCATTTGCTTTCCAGTTGATATATCATGCAGCACTGACATGTGGAATAATTTGCAGGATGGAAGCCCACCTTGTTAAGCAGCTTTTGTTTCTTTCTATGGAAGGCTGGATTTTGCTAAAGGTGCGGCGTTGTACATGTATATTATTCTAGACAAACATGGAATAGCTGATGGACTTCAGAGGTTATAAGCCTATGGTTAATGCATCCAATGACCCAATCCATTGCTTTTTCAATTTTTTTTCGTCTCCTGATTACCTAACATTCAAATTCATAGTTGATAAGAGAAATGGTGATGTAGCATTGGTGCAGACAAGCTGAGAGATTACCGCTCATATTTAAGTGGGTGGTTTTGATAAACTTCAATATCTTTTCCTTGTAAAGAGATGTAGATGGATATGCAGTTAGAGATTATTACAGCTGCACATTTTTGCATTACTTCTCCTGCAACTGTGAAGAGATATCCTGTTGCAATTCATTTTGTAAAGTTAGGTAATACAGGTTGACTGAAGAATGCTATTCAGGCTAGAGGAATGAAAGCTTGTTTTTATGCGTGTGGTGTGTATTGTAGTGTATTTATCGTTTGAAAAATGAGTAGGAACAAAGACGAAAGAAGCCAATTGTGTAGAACATCTTCGATCCATATTAGTTAAACCTTCCTGTCCCAGCAATATGTTAATGCTCTTATTTCTTGAAGAGAGAGCAGACTGGCTTGCCAATCAGTCATGCTGAAGTGCTGATATATATGAGTCGTTCTCAAGGGTAGTAAGTTTCAATTGGATGTTCCCATCTTGGCAGAAGTAATTAGAAAGCATGAGATTCACAAGAGGCTCTTCCTTTTCACCTTTTCGAGGAAATGTGACGGATCTTTGGTTGATCTGTTGATGTCATTGATCCTGGACCATCATCTTCTATTTCCCAACTTGTCAAAGGTTTTGATGAAACTCCTAGCATGTGCCAAAATGCACATAGATGTCTTCTGTTCCTTTCCGTTATTTCGGCATGGGACCGACCGACAGTTGCAGCAAGCGTATCTGCAATCATTACATGAATGCCTCCTTCCTATTGCTGTTTCTACAACCAGATCCTGATTCATCTTATATTTTCACTTGCATTTGGTGCTATTTTGATCGCGCTGAGACAGCTTCAATCAGTTTCTCCAATCCAATGTATTCTTGGCCCGTTTAATTTATTTGGGATCAAGAGGTTAAATGATAAAGCTTCGGCCTTGTCCTTTTTGGGCTAAGGAGGTCACTATCTTAGATGCGAAGGGGCTTACAGTTGGGTCAGAGATAAAAACTTGAAACTTGACTTGGACTCACTCGAATTTATATTTTTTTAAGCTCTGATTCTACTCGAATCAATATTCGATTTGATTATTCCTGTAGAAATAAATTGAACTGAAAAAATAGATTGGAGTTTCCACTGGATATGAAGGGAAAAAAAAGTTTTGAAACTATACTTTCAAAATGGAAAAAAACAAATAAGTTTTGTAATATTTTATGGAAAATATAGAAAGCTTGAATAAGTTCATAAGCTACTCAATATAAGTATTTTAAAGCTTGAATTAGAGCTCGATAGCTACTCAAGTGGTTTAAATTCAAAATTAATTTAATTATAGTCAAGTCAAATTTAAGTTATCACTAAATTGAACTCAAGCATCCTGCAAAGAGTCTGAACTCGCTTAATTATCAACAATTGCCTTTTTGTACACAACTTCACAGGGATGGTTAGGAGTTATTTATTCCCTTTCAGAGAAGAAACAGTCGGACCAGTTGTTAACATAATTTATGTTTCATCCCAACCAAAGGAACATGGCTGAATTGAATTTAAACCAATTGACGATTCATCATTGCACCGATTGCTTGTGCTCATAGCTTTATTATGATGTATGGTATTATTTTATAAGTATGCACCAGTAAGTAAATAAGCATGGTAATATATAAGCACTTATTCGTATCTATCTTACAGGTACAAATTTCTAAATTTTAAACTTAGAAGTATAGAACCTATAGATTTTTTTTTTTTCTTTTTATCTTTACCTAAATTTCACGTCTATGCAATAGTGAAAGATATATATAGGTAGGTATATATATTTATATTTGCATATGTATAATAATGCAATTTTTCCCCTTTATATGTAAAACTTGTAATAGAAGTAGGCATGATATAGTCCAATTTTTTTTTTTTTAAATTTGAATTTAATTATATAATTTGATTCATAATATTTTTGAATCGAAAAAATGGTTTGGTATGATGTGGTTTGCAGTTCAAATTTTTTTTTAAATTTAAAATAAAAATATATTCTATTGAGAGGCTTTAATTACTTATTTCTCATTATAAATGCAAATATAAAAAAAAAATTATATTTGAAATTAATTATATACCAAAATAAATATGTAAAACTTATAGTAAAAGATATTTTATCTTAAAAAACTTATAGTCATATACTAGTCTCATTCTTTTAGCACGAAATAGTTGAAAATGAAGCTTTAGTTAGGTTTGTAGATAGTAATTGGATTGGTTGCATTGATGATTACAAGGATACCTCTAGTAAAGTTTTTTTCTTTTGGTTTTGTAGCCTCTTTGTGGAATTGAAAAAAGTAAGATATTATAGCTCAATCTATAGCTAAGATGAAATATGTATTAGTTGCTATAATTGTTATAAGAGTTTAAGGGTGTAAAAATATCTTTTCAATTTTTAAAAGTCAATAGCTTTTTATGATAGTATAAGGATATAAAAATACATTTTTCCCCTTAGTATTAAATTTTTCTTCTTTTTTTTATTTTTTAATGATGTTACTTCAAATGCTTTACATGACTTCCTAATTTGATTAAGAAAATTTTCAACATTAAAATAGTTCTTTTTTTTTTTTTTACCAACATAAAAGATTCCATCATCTAATTAGTCAAATTATGGTTTAGTCCTTAGATTACTACAAATTACATAAATAACCCATTCTACATATGCCTTTATAATCAAGTTTCATTTTAATCATTGTTAAGCCATGTTGATGGTCTAATATGGACCACATGCCTCCTAAGCCTAGTAGCAACTTGGGTTGAACCAATCGACTAACACTTGATTCATAACAAAAGAAGCCTAAAGCCTTGCTAGGGTGCCCTTTACCTTAACTTGGAGTACCCACTCACCTCTTACTACATCTAGACGACACCCAACCTAGAGTCTTTTGGCATATTGTTCTCACTTAGGCTTGGCACGAACGAATGTAGATTAATGAATCCAACATGTGACTACCATAACCTTCGCTAATTGCCTACTCGCCCATAACCCCATGGTGTGCTCAACTACAAAGGGCCCGCCTGCTATAAAATATCTTCCTCTACTCCATAGAAATGGTAATGTTGCCTAAACTCTCTCTCATACACCTATCGATTATCCTCAAATCAACATAATTCCTAAATTAAGTATTGGAGTAGGCATGTCAAGCCAACCTCAAGATACCACTAATTGTGTTTTGTTTTGCAAGCCTTCTATGCACATAAGTCCAATCTAGATGCTCTCTCTCTGTAGCCTCTACTGAATTATAACTAGCAATATTTGGCATCATCTATGGGAAATTGCCTCTCTTCTCTACTTGAAGATCCAAATACTCTGACCCAATCATGCCTTCTCGTTCCAAGAACAAGAAAACACTCTAGGTTCCTAATCTTAGGGATGACTCTAACTTAGCTATGAGTCTACTTGGCTCATAGGCACTAGAAGACTCATACTTAGGCCTTAACATCTTCTTTGCTCTAGATAGATCTTAAGAGCAAGGCCATATGAGTAACTTGAAAAATATGCTCCATATGATCGTGGACCAAAACATTGAAATGATGAACCATAGCAAAGAGGTTGAACAACATCTTAAAGAATTATAATTGGGAATTCATGCTTCTCTACAACAAGCAAGTAGTGACAAAACTTAGTCATCTTAATTTCTTGTTTTAGCATCCCAATCGCTATTGTAAACCCTAAAATTTTTTATTAATTTTAAGTTTGATCTTAGAATTAAAAGTCAACCGGAACCCTAAATGTCAACAAAAGTCTAGTACAAACTCTAGGATTTAGATCCGGCATTCCCGTATTCTTTAGCACTAGAAAACAAAGTTGAGATAATTAGTGATAATAGTTCGTAATAACTTGAGGAAACATAAAAATATCAGATTCACGAATTTCGAGTGTCCTTCGAACTCAAACGAGATCAGTTCTCGAAAAGCGTGTCCCAAACCTGGAATAATAAAAATCTTCCGATAACTCCGTTAGGATTGATTTAATACAAGGATTTCAAAAATATCAGTTTCATAATTTTTTGGTAACTAAAAATAACATATATCGCACTTATACACGTATTTTCTTAATACTTGTATTTTACTAGTCACATCTACTTTATATTACACTATTTGTTACTATTCTACATATTCTTTTATCTCTACTTTTTCTAACACCTACTTTACAACACCATAACTTGTTATCTTTACTTTTTATTTTTTCCATAACTTTATATCATATCTATCTCACATATTATTACTTTTAATACACAAAAAAAAAAAAAAAATTACATCTCTCTCTTTCTTCTCTCCCTTGGCCGGCGCACATCCCTCCCCTCTCCTCTATCTATTTTCAATTTTTCTTTAATTAAATCACTCAAAAATCACTCCCATTTTCTATAATACCCCCTCCTCTTTCACTTCATTCACACATCTTCTACTCACAAATTCCACTCCCAAAAACTCTCTCTAATTCCCCTCTCAATTACTATTCAAAAACTCTCTAAAATTCTCTCCACAAAACCCTCTTCTTGTTCTTCTTCTTCTTCTACAACACTTTAGGTAAGAATTTTCTTTAGATTTCTCTTACCATCATGTAACTTTACATGGGTGTGAGTTTTCTAAACTTAATGTATGGAAGCTATACTATGTTCATGTATTGTTCTTGTACATGAAAATATATTCATGTATATCTATGTTGTTATTTTACTTTTGCTCATATTATTATTGATTCTATGTTAATCTCTTCTATATATGTATAGATATAATTATGTACTTATATATAATCTTTAGAGTATATAAGCTCATTGTTATTTATTTACTTCCAAGCAATTCAATTTATTTATTTATTTCATGTTATTTTAAGACTAATTTCTAGTCTTAGACTTATCCTCATCAAGTCAAAATAATATATTTGCCTTCTTTTCTTAATTTTCTTTTGGGACTAGTCCATTCTTAGTCTCGAGATACCTTGATTAAGCTAAGGTTCCCAATACTCGACATATTTCTTTACTTGCTTATTTTATTACTTATTATTTCTTTCTTATGTTTTTACAATTCTACATTCATGATCATGCATGAACATATTGATTTTGTCTCAACAAGATAAAGAATGAAAAGTTTTCTTAAAATATAAGTTCTTCTCTAAAAAGCAAAGGTTGTTAAGAAGGAAGTAATTTTCATAAAAACTTAGGAATTTGTCTTAACAAATCTTTTTAAAAAATCTAGAGGAGTTCATTATAAATTTTAAGAACACAGAAATTTTTAAACAAATACATACATACACTTTACAAAGTCTTAAAATGGAAAGGAATTCTTGATTAAACAAAAGTTTTACTAAACTTTACTTTTCATCAATACTTTAAATAGATTATTTTGACAAACACCAAGAAATCCCATTTCATAAAAAATAAAATGATCTCAAGAAATAAGATTAATGAACAACTTAGGAAATCATTTCTTTAAATATAGAATTATTACCACTTCCAAAAGTATTAGGAACTAAGCCATAAGAAATTTAGAAAATGGAAATCATTCCTTTGAAATTTAAAAAGACTAAGAAGATGGAATTAAGGAAAACAAAATACCCCTTTCAAAATGACTCGAGAAAGTTTCTAGCAAACTAAGAAGAAATTCTCAAAAGTATTTCCAAAGTTTTAGAAGACTTTACTTTTACCAAAAATTTATGGTTGAAGACAATTTTATTAATTTCATGCATTTAGCATGATAAATGAATATATATATATATATATATATATACTTTTCAAAGTTTTTACAACTATTATTATATCTATCTAATTGATACAAGTTTTTATAAAAAGAAGAAAGTAAGTTTTGTAAAATTCTGGTGAATCTGATCACCACTGTTTCGGAGCTCAAATGACTAGTTTGATAAAAATAGTTTTAGAATTGGATAGATCTTTCGAATAGGTAGAAAATATATATATACGCAATTCTGAGTTAAAATGACTAAGTTATGACCATTTTAAGTTGGAATTCTCTCTATATGAATTTTAACGATCTTATGACATAGTTTTTTTATAAGTACCATAGAATCAAAAAGAAATACTTATATTAGGTATTCTTCTTGATTAGGTGATCTCGAGGAGATTATTCATACTCGAAGATTATTACGATTAGTGGAAATCCCGAACGACTCATCTATTAGAAGAAAAGTGTCATCATGGCTGAGTAATCTACTCCCCTTTAATTCTCATACTTATGATTATGCTTGTAAATTTAGTTGCATTAGAATTTAGACAAGATAAAATGGAAATTATGTGATAATATGTTGAAAGAATATTAAGTATATCGAAGCATGAATTGCTTGTAATAAAGTTGTATGTTTTATTACATTGAAGTGTTTGAAATTGGTTGCTCACTTGAAAGAAATTAAAATATAACGACTAGACTTTAATTAAGAATTTATGTATACACTTCATATGTTAAGTCATATTGCATTCGCTATTATATAATTGGTAGACAAGTGTATGATAGTGGTGGTAGGCATAATCGGTATATCATGTAAGTGGCGCGTAGGAGCCGGTAAAAACTACATAAATTGATGGCTAATAAGAGCCTGTAATAACTACATGTTTTTTTATGGCGTATAGGAGCCGGTAAGATCTATCAAAAGTTTCAAAAAGAAGTTGTCGTCGTAATTGGCCAGAATACCTAACCCGAATGAAGGGCGTAATTCATTCAACATATGATTCTTGGAAAGTCATATGTCTTGTATACTCATGTGTTTGTTGCATTTCATTTGCTTGCTAATAAACTTGGTTGATTTTATTCTTTAAGTATGAATTTTTTGGATTTACTCACTAATCCCGTAAGCTTATGCCCCTATAGGTATTTGCATTCTCAGGAACACTTATTTTTGTACCCAAGGTCTCCTCATATCCGCGTAAGTATTCTTTTGGAGCTTTTGAAGGAAATCTACTTGAAGAATTAGATTAGAATTCCTTAAAATCTTTGATATAGTATTTAAATATTGTAAAGACTATTTCGATCTTTGGGATTTAGCGAGGGTATGCCCCTAAGAATCATGTGATAGACCTTTAGTTATTAATATTATAATTTATTTTATTTCTGGATTCTTGTATGTTCATTTTTACTTGCTTAGACCACACTTCCAAAAAGCGTTTCCTATTACCGTGCTAGACGCCTTATATGTAATACTAAGACTTTCGCATAACTAAGGAGGTCATTCTTGAGTCTTGATATTATATGTGGTGGATTGGCACGTTTAGGGTACCTTTCGGGGCGTGACAGTTGTTGTGGGAGCAATATCAAAATGGCCACTCTTAAGCTTGAAGACCCCATCAGTGTAGGTTGTTCTTTGAGACTCCAACATCTAGGATCTCTTGAGCTAAGAAATCATTCGATGGCACTTTTTGCTTCTAAGACACACATTAACAATCCCTACCCTATGGATCTCTCTCTATGTATCAGGGTAAATGTTTTGAAGATCTAACATCTGAGGTAATGGAAAAGGAAATGAAGAGAGTGTCCAAAATCAAAGAAATCAAGAAAAGGGTTATTTACAAAACTATAACCTATGTTTTTGATCAATTTGTAAATACATGACATTATGTTATTATTATTATTTTTTCTTTACAAATAGTTATCCAAGTTTCATACAAAAGTGTCAATATTATTTAATAATTTTAGAATAACAAATGTTGAATTATATTGTCATAAAAATTAACTTTATATTTTTTTCAATTTTCTCATTTAAAAATAATTTTAATATTTTATTTAGTAATTTTTTATTAAATTATTTTTTTATACCAATAAGACTCTAACACATATCCCTTTAATACTAATTAATTATAATGACACTTTTGTATGAAACTTGGATCACCTATTTGTAATAAAAAAAAGGTCATATATTTGCAAATTGGTCAAAGCACAGGTCATGTTTTTGTAATTAATTATTTACTTGGATGTTTTCGAGATGTCCTAGGTTAGGTAGCAAACTATAGTGATAGTGGTAAAGCTCCTCTAATCTTGTATTAAACCAAAGGGATTGTCATAATCTTTTGTCTAAATTTTGTGATTTTAAGTTGAGTGGTGAATGAGATATATTTTGGAAGCTATTACTTGAGACAACTAAATCTAACAAAAGTATTCTTGAGTGTAGTTGGTGACCTTCCAGGGTAGTGTTAGGGTAAAGAGTGTCATCAAGCTTTCTTAAGTTAATATTTCTCAAAATTATCAACATTCACAACTTAGTAAATATTTTTCAAAATACCTAAGTCCAACTACTTAGCCTAAAATTAAGTTAACCCATAACACAAGTTACAATGTCCTAATATAATTGCCCAAAAAAAAAAAAAATCTTAATAGAAACAAGAACACAAGTATGCAACTTCTTCTACACACTTCTAAATGTCATCCATAGTATTTGTAGACACCCATTTTTTGCCCACTTAAGCCTTTAATTTATAAGAAAAATTTAAATTGTATTAAGCCTACAAATTACAGTATTTAAAAAAAAAATAAAAAAAAATAGAAAAATATAAATAGATAATAGATAAAAAATGACAAATATAGTAAGTAACATGGGCTTGATATAGTCTTAATTTTAATTATAAATTTTCTTGGACCCAATTAAATAACCCACAATAGGTTGGTTTAGTTAATTAGGTACATCTTAGAAGCCTTACGTATTTTATTTTGTGCAAATCATGATTGAGACAGACAAAGGTCTATTGAAAAAACACATGCACATGTAAAGGAGAGACCAGGGTTAGATTCTACACAAAAGTGCATAATTTTTTTTTTTCAGCTAGGTGCGTGAGTTAAACATGCCTTATCATGACCTGCCACCCCAAGGCCCACTGCTGTTAACGAACTAATGGGACGTCAGTTTTATAAGTGGAGGAGTATGTAATACCTCTCAAATATAGATGGTGGAACTCTAATCACAGAGGTACCTTTTTGGTAATGGCTTGGAGTTTGATAGAACTCCAAAGTTAAGTGTGCTCTAGCAAAAGCAATCTTAGGATGGGTGACCTCCTAGGAAGCATTGGCACCGAAAAGATAAAACCGTGCGGCGTGTGGCTAAAGCAGATAATACCTCGTGGATAAAGTTACGAGTTATTACACATTGTGTAAACCCTCGAAGTTTTGGATTCAAATTAAAGCTTAAACCCTAATTAGAAGTCAACCGGATTTCGAAACTCAACAAAACCCTAGTTTACCGTAACCGCTTAAGTCCGACATTCCTATTTAAGAAACCCTAAGGGAGTAAGAAAGAGTTTAGTAAGTAGAATAGTTTGTAATTATCTAAGGAAGCTTAAAAAGATTAGTTTAGTAAAACCGTGACTCGTTTTAAACCGATCGGACACAGTTCTTGAAAAACGTGTCTCGGAGCTCGGAATAGTAAAAATATTCCAAATATACCGTTAGACTCGTAAAAATATAAGATTTTCAAAAATATCAATTTCATAATTTTTCGGTAGCTAAAAATATCAGATATCGCATTTATACACGTATTTTCTTACTACCGGTACTTAAATTGTCATGTCTACTTTATATTACACTATTTACTACTATTCTACACTATTATCTATCTCTACTTTTTCTTACAATGTACTCTTACAACCCATACACCTATTTCTTACACATTTTCATTCCAATACAACTTCACATCTTCATATCTTACTTTTAATTAATCAAAAGACAAAAAAATAAAATTTTCTCCTTCCCATTACACAAAAGTAGTGCCGGCCACCCTCTTTCTTCTTCCCATTTGTTTTATTTTTCATTTATTTAATTAACACAAATTATCTCCCATATTTTCCTATAAATACCCCCATATACTTCACTTCTTTCACACCTCTCTTCTACTAAAGTTACTATACTAAAATCTCTCCAAGAATTTCCTCTCAAGAAGCTCTTCCAAGATTAGTTCTTTTAGGTAAAATTTCTTCAAGAATTTCATATGTTTATTTACTTAGTATGAGCTTAGTGTATGTTTTCTAAAACCATGAAGGTTAAGAAAGCAACAATAGGTTCATACTTTGTTTTTGTTCAATCTAAATTCTTATGTTGTTTTCATGTTTATAACTACCTAATATATCTATATAGCTATATACATTATTTAGAGCATATAAGCTCATTGTTTTGCAATTTTATTTACTTTCCTTGCAATTTATTTACTTCCTTGCAATTTATTTACTTTCATGTTATTTTTAAAACTAGTCTTTCTAGTCTTAACTTGTCCTTCAAGTCAAAATTTTCTTTTTCTTTTGGGACTAGTCTTTACTTAGTCCCGGGATACCTTGAAGCTAAGGTTCCAATACTTGATTTATTTTCTTATTAGCTTATTATTTCAAGTTATTATGTTTCTTTACGTTTTCATAACTTTATGATTCATATTCATGCATGAACATAATGGTTTTGTCTCAACAAAATAAATGAAGAAATGTTTGCTTAAAATAAAGATTCTTTTCTAGAAATAAAAGTAGGAAGTTAATGTTTTTCTAAAAACTAAGAAGTCATCTTAAACAAACTTTGAGGAGCTCATAAGGAATTTTATAAACATACATAACATTAAAAGGACTTTTTAAAGTAAACAAAGATTTTACAACAACTTCATTTTTTCAAATGATAGAAATCTTTTCATTAAATAAAATGATCTCAAGAAATCAAGAAATTATTCCTCTAAATATAGAAGTGTTAATACTTTAAAAAGTGTTTGGAAGCTAAACTTAGGAAAAAAAAATCTTCCTTAGGAAATTAAAGAGATTACGAAAATTTAGGAAAAGAAAGAAATACTTATTATAAATAAACTTAAGATATTTCAAAAGCTCTCCTGTTTCAAAATCCTTAAAGACTTTACTTTTCATAATTTGAGACAACTTCATTTACTTCATACATTTTTATGAATCAATAAATATAGGAATATACACTCCAAGTTTTTACAAGCTATTATATTACCTATCTCTTCAAAATGAGCTTTGAATAAAATAAGGAAAACAAGTTTATAAAAATTCGTGGTGAATTTGTCCGCATTTTTCGGAACCCAAACAACTTAGTTTGATGAAAATAAGTTTAGAAATAGATAAATCTTTTCGAATAGTAGAAAATGGTATTTTATGCGAAATTCCGAGTTAAAATGAGCAAGTTATGACCATTTTAAGTTGGAATTTCCTCTTATACGATTTTACCACCATTTTAAGAAAAGTTTAAGATCTTCAAGAATAGAAATTTCATGAAAGACTCATTTTGGGTATTTCATCTTGTTTAGGTCGAGAAGGACCCAAGATCACTTTTCCGAAGGATTACTTCGATTAGGATCTACCGACATGGAGTGAGTTAATTCTTGACTTAAGTTACATTTCCTTATTTTGTGCTTGTAAGTAGTAGCACTAGCAATTAAGAATAAGATAAAATGAATAATTGTTGTGTGACTTGGAATTATAATTGATTGAATGTGAGTTAAGAATATCAAAAGATGGTTTGATAAATAAATTGTGATTCTTGTATGGATATGATGAAAATTGTGTTGATCGCCTTCAACTTGAACTAAACATTATTTGGTTAAATTTATATTGAAATCAATTCATGCATATCATACTTATGAGTCACATTTGTTTCACTACTATTCTTCGTGTGGGGAAAGGAGGAAATGGTAGTGGTAGTTGGTAGGAGCCGAAAGTCTACATGGGCTAGTAGGAGCCAGAAAGTCTACAGGGCGAGCAGGAGCCGGTAAATCTGCAAATATTGATGGTCGTATGGGCCTGTAACCTTCCTGCCCTCGACATGGAGGGCGTAAAATCCATGCTACACTTGATTTCCGGTTAATTGTATATTTTGTTTGTTTTATATGATTGGTGCATTCTCATATGTTTGATTAAAATACTTGTATGAATTATGGAAATGACTTATAGATGGAATTATCTCACTAAGCTAGTTTTGCTTATACCCTTATAGCTTTTTGTTACAGTACGATTACCTTTGGTTGGCCCCAAGGAGCGCCGTATGCCAGGTACGAGTATAAGCTACTAGGAGTTTTTGGGAGAAGTTTTATGTATTTAAGTTTTGAACATAGGCTTCTAGGAAAAATCTCTATAGTAGGTTTATGTTATAGTTGTTATTATTTTGGAAGACTTCTAAAGTGGGGGAATGCCCCTAAGATGATGTAAAGATATTATTATGAAAATCTTATGATTATTTATATAAGTTCTTGCTTGCTTTTATTATCTACTTAAATGTAATACCCCTGTGAGTCTCCTACTATCTTGGAAGCACGCCTTGCATGTGATATCTAAGCTCTTGCATGACTAAGGTTGTCATTCATTAGCTTTAATATTATATGTGGCGGATTGCCACGTTTAGGGTACCCTCCGGGGCGTAACACATTGCTTCTGGTGTCCTCGTTGTGCCTGAGGGTGTGGGGGGAGGGCCAATGTACTTGGCATCGTGATCCCTGGCTATGGTGGCCTGAGGTCTTAGGGGCGCCCTCTTCGCTGTGGTGGAGCTTAGGGTGGCAGGTCATGACACGTTTGCTCGTTGGCATGAATACAACGTGCATGTTTCACACGCATGTCATCTTCCTCAACAATGCTTAGTTTTTCTAGCGCAATGGAGCTATTTTTAGCTCATTTTTTACCCATTTGCCCTTCATTCTTCACTAAATTGAAGGAGGGGAATTGAAGAGGATATGAGATACTACAAATTTGGATAACAAAACTAGTCCTAAAACTCATGATTTAGTGTTCAATTTTTTATCCAAAGTTTATAAAAAAGTTGTTTTGCACGAGAAATATAAATTTGAATTTCAAGTTTAATCTTCCTAGCTTTTGAAAACACGTGTTTAAATCAATTTGAACATATTGTTTTCCTTCACAGTGTTCATTAAGCTCAAAAGCTTCAAAATGCATTCAATTACGCTTAGGAAACTTGAATTCATGCATGCTTCATCTATGAAGTTAATGGACATATCCTACCTAACTCGACCTTTACTAGTATAAATAGGGGTCGAATCCTTCATCTATATGATCAGAAACAATCAAGAATCAAGAATTAAAACCCAAATTCACTCAAAAAATCAATTCAAAATTCTTAATAAAATTAGAGTTTCGAAAACGAAGCTTCAATTTTGGAGCTTTCTGAGAAATTTCAAAGTATTTAGTTGTCAAAGGAGGTTTCCAGGCGAGTCATGTTTCTTTTGATAGCTTCATTTGAACTTGAAATCACCAAGAGCAGCTTTGATTAGAGATCCACGCCGACCGCCTCTACTATGGGTAGAACTACCACTTCCAAAATAAACATCGAAAATAAACTTTAAAAATGACTCCAAATTAAAACCGAACTTTGACTGGTCCTAAATCACGAACGAATCTAGAAATTTCTTAATCTTGAGAAAATGAGATTCCTTAAAAATAAAATAAGAACTTAACAGTTTTCAAATTCAAAACCACTACATATGACAAATTTTATCTTTAACTCCAAATTGTAAAATCGGGTAATATAGAACCGAAAAACAAATTATTAAAAAGTAAATAACAATATACCTTCGGAAATAAAACTCAATTCAAGAATTCCGAAAACGTTGAGAAATATTAAATACTTACAAAAATAAAATTTAAAATAATTTCTCAAATTAAAAATGTTGTATAAACATAAAAACATCAGTTTCCAAATTGGCTAAGATCTAAACCGGAAAACCACCTAGAGACCCTAAGTAGAATACAATAGTTTAAGTCCGGCAATCTCGCGCCCTTAACCCTAGAGGCCGAGGTGTAGTTTAAGTGTGTAGAATAACTCGTAGTAATATAAGATCGCTTAAAAATATCAGATTGGTAAATTTTTGATCTATTTCGAACCCGGTCGGATACAAACTTTGAAAAGCGTGTCCTAGGAGCTCGAGATATAAAAAATATACCATTAGTACCATTAGACTCGTATTTTCATAAGGATTTCTAAAATATCAATTTTATAATTTTTCGATGACTAGAAATATCTGATTTTGCAATTATATTCGTATTTCATTACTATCGATAATTAACTGGTCTTTGTACTATTCACTACTATTCATTACAAAATTTTATTATTCTTATAAACTCTTATATTTTTAGATAAATATTTTATATATCATAAAAAATTTGGTTTTTCTAAAATTTAGTTAGTTTCGAGTTTTTACGGAATCAGTTTCTATTTAAGACCTGATACTAAAAATAAAATAAATTAAATTAATAATTGAAAATTATTTGAAAAATATTTTTATTTTCATAAAATATTTTTTTTGAATTTTTCGAGTTATAAAAATATCATTTATAGCTCATATTCACGTATTTTGATCATAGCGGTAACATATTTATTGAAATACTAAAATAATTCAAATAATTATTTAATTTTATTTATAAAAATTCTGCCATTCATTTAAAGATATTTTTCTTAATTTTATTTTATATATTTTCTTAATAAAAAGTATTTTTTCAATCCATACTTCAAGTACACTTCATTTGTCACTTCTACACATTATTCAAGTTTTCTTTCTCTCTTCTTACACTCCATTTCCCCATACATGGTAGCTGCCACACTCCCAAAATCATCCACTTTTCTTTTATTTTATCAATTTATTTAAGGTTTTAAAGTCTCATTTAATTAGCAAATTAAGTAACATAAGTTACACTTTCAAAAATTCAAGTTACAAGACAATTAAACTCTCTCTCTCTTCTATCAAATTCACGTGCAGCCCCCCTCCCCAAATCTGCCCTTGTTTTATTTTTTTTTCTTTCAATTAATGCACTCCTCTCTCTCCATTTAATGCCTCTCATTTACATCCTTTCATTCCTTTGAAACCCTACATCATTTACTCTCTCTTTCCTCTCTTTTTTCCTCTCTTTCTTTCTTCTTTTGTTCTTGTTCTTGCAAGAACACAAGCTGCCCCCATCTAAAAAAAGTCACTTCCATACTCCATTCTTGAAGATTCTCTAAGTATATCTTCTCCTTAAGCTTCCATAGATGATATAGGTAAGGTATTGTAAACCCCGGGAATTTTCCACGTTAGTATGCGACTTTATAATAGATTGTATGAACTAGATAATAGATTTAGATTCTAATTAAAGTCTAATAATAGATCAATACCTAGAATTTGGTTAGATAAAGAATTTAGAATTTGAATAAAGAATTTCTTTAAAACCCAAAACTTGATATACAAATAGATTTAAATAGAAAAATATGAGTATAGAGATTAAATGATTGTTTTTTATCTCGATAATGATTCGAGATTGGAACAACGAGTAGTAATGAGCCTGTACTTAGATTTAAACCTTAAATTCAAGATCCCTAGACAATATTAATAGTTACTAATAAAAGTTCATGTTAAGTATCAAAATTAAAGATATATATATATATATATATAGTTTAGTTTCCGTATTAAGTACAATACTACGTAAACGATTATTTACGCTTATAAATAGAAAATGATGACCTAAAGATAAACCGTTAAGATTATAAATACCCAACGAAAACATAAATTGTTGAATAACTCAAAATCTGAACTCCAAATAAATAATTGAATCATGCTATTGGTCTAAACCGAGTTTTCCTAAGCTATTAGAGCCTAAAACAAAAATTGACTTAATGAACTTAAGAAATCTTAATCGCGGGAAATAAAATTATACGAATAATTAACTACGTATTTATAAAACTTAAAATTGTATTAATTGATAATCTAAGTATTTTGTATACTTATATAAACATATTTTTGTATAAAAACTCCCAAATACTAGCTAATTTGTACCCGTATAACTTGTTAAATGATCCTAAAACTAAATTAAAATAATAAACTAATATATATATATATATATATATGAATTTGGTGCAAAATTCGGGGATTACGTTGGAGAGGAGGAGTCGAAAATTGGTTTCAATGATGCCACAAAAGGTCCACAAAAATCAACCACATAACCAACCAAATATTGCCAAATAAGCCTCTCATTAATTACATGAAAATAACAGATGAAAAGGCAGCAAAAATCATAGGAGAATTCGGAGGAAACAGCCACAACTTCATTCTCCCTTTTCCTTCTATATATATGTGTGATAAATGCTTATAATGGAGAAAAGACAAACCTCATCAATTTCTCAAACTCCCAGCACAAATCCACTTCTAGATAACAAACAAAACAAACCAAAAACAAAGAACGAACAGATCAAAACATTCAAGATCGGATCAAAGGAAAAACAAAACGAAAAACCCTTGAAAATGAGTTCAAAGGTAAGTTGAGGTAACTCGAGTGATTTTCTTTCAAATCTAAGCTTTATAACTGACTTCTAATAATCTTAGGAATGTAATAAACACAATTACAAGCTTCGAATTACATTGGACGAGCTCAAACGAGGTAAAACTTCAAAACCCTAGTTTTATTTCTCTAAGATCGAAATCTAAATATTTATGTATGTAAACGTGTTAAGAGTTGAGTTATGTCCTTATATAAGATATACAAACAGTTAGAAATAGTTTGAGCATGTTTTTAACGTGGGATATTTAGCAAAATTGAATCGCACAGAGGAGGAAGATGATGAACAGTACCAACACTGCCTCAAAGCCGGCAATGTAATCGCTCAACGCCGGCGGCTTACAAGGATAGGCTGGTGGCGTAGAGGCGGCTTACACTGATCAAAGGCTAAGTAAAAATAATTTTCACGTAAACATAAACGTAAGCCGACTACCTCGAGATTTATGTCGATGGCGTAGGGCTGGCATACGTTGAAAGCCAACAGCTTTCAAAGCCGGTGCAACAAATCTGAAATATTTTGCAAAACCATACTTACACCGGCACCTGGGTTTGAAGGCCGACGGCTTTGAGCCAGCGTACATCCAAAACTTCTTCAACAAAAGCTTGTTTTCGGAAATAAATGGAACTTATATATATCTATATACATACGCAATACTTCTACTTGGTATATTATATATGTAATAATATAAGAATTTGTAGATAGTTAAATAAACATAAGTATTCAAACATATGTAGACTAATATCTAATAACTTTTAAAACCCTAGAATTTAAGACAAATATTTAGTGTTAATAAGAGTTAGTATTAATCGAATATTTGTTCTAAATAGATAAAATAGGTAAGAATGGAAATTGAAATAAGCTAAATTTTTGAGTTATATGACTTCTAAAAATAAAGAAATAATTATACAAGATAAATTAAGAGAAACATGACGACACTAAGTAATAATAAATAACTATAATTTTCTATATTAAGATCAGCATAGAAAATATAAACTAGTAATAGTCAGTATCAAAACTTAATAAAAATCGAGTCTAGGCACTAGCCACATGTAGAAATTTAGATATATAATTTATATTGATGAATATTTTATTAATCTTAAATAGGTGACTTTGATACACTAGAGGATCTACCAGCTGATTATTACGACTGAGTCAGTATGAGCAGGTGAGTAATTCAATCATATTGTACAGTTTGTGCTTGTCAGTAGTTGAATATGTAATGCAAAGATAATTAAATGAATGTTTGCTGAAAGTATGATATGATCTGATTGTATGATTGTTAAGATATCCTTACAAATCGATAATGCAGTGATTTGATATTGTGAAGTAATATAATAATGATTGTATGTAATGTATGGTCACCGTGAAATTGATTAAGAATTATTGACTTGACAAAATAATATGAACATGCATTGCACGAATTGCATATATATATTGATGTGACAGCCTGCTACGTATTAATATTTCGGATCTTGTTTATGCTTGGTTGTTCTAATGTGTTAGTTCTTCCAAGGTTCTCTTTGGTCTGGTGGTCTTACGGGAACAAAAAGGCACCGAAGAACGTCGCCCGTAGAATCGCTTTGAAATGATTAATACTTAGGGAGTTTCTGAGGGGATTGCAGGAGATGGTCAGTTTAATCAATTATATTCAAAGTGATAACCCTAAAACGAGAAATCGTTGATTCTCCTGTGTACTTAGTCTCTCCTGGGAAGGTGGGTCATTGAGTACTGGTTCTTCAACTCTTAAAAAGAGGGCGTAAATCTTTTTCCTGTTTGGATTCTAGATCATCCAAGCTTGTACCTATGCATATGGTTGAGTGATTGCATTACATATGATTTGCTAATAACTTGTGTGATGTATGGTATGTCTGGTTATTCACTGAGCTGTGGTTTCGCTCATACTCCTACAGTCCTTTCAGGTTTACTTTACGACTCTGGTTAGTTACTTCCAGGAGTATGGCTCCGATAAGAGCTTAGGAGCTGGAAGTCTACGGTTATATTTTAGTTTAATAATTATGTACTATTAGAATAAATTATCTAGTTGTGTGTTTCAGAAAAACTATATGGTTTGTAATGGTTTTGCAATGTTTATTCACTAAGTTATTTCTTTCATATATTTGTTATTTCTTATCAAGCGACTAAAAAGATCCTGTTGTTTTGAAAACCTGTCATGCTTTGAAGGTAATCTAGTGATAGTATTCAAGTGTAACTTGTTTACTACTACTAAGGTACCCTCGGGGCGTGACAGAATTTAGTTGGTATCAGAGCAAGGTTGCTAAGATAAGAAAAATAAATATGTGAAAGAATTGCATTTGGTGAATGTAGTTAGTTAGTTACCTGTAGAAATAGTTGGGTAGTTATGGGTAGAGTTATACTGCACAATTAGGAATAAAATATGTGTGATTATTATTAATCATGCAAATTTTGTTGTGTGCAGACTAATCCTGTTACGTGTCATATTAGATGGGAGATTTTTAGTATGCAGGAAGAGGAGACTTTGACAGATTACAGGCACAGATTACGAGTTCTGGTAGAGGACTTGTATTTGTGTGGGATTACTAAGACTTTGGAGGAGATTCTCAGCACCTGGAAGAGAGGACTACTGCCTTTGTTTAAAGGTTGGTTATTTTTTATAGAGCAGGCTTTTCCAGATAATGGATCAGCTATAGAGATGCTCTACAAATTTGAGAGGTTGATAGTGCAGAATGGAGGTGGTTTGGAGATTGACAATATAGCATTTATAGTTTCATCCAGATCAGTGAGACAAGAGCCTCCAGATTTTAGAGTCTGGTTAGATATTGGGAGAGGAGCAGTTTATGCTTATGATGTTAGATAGGATCATATGAGGGTCAGAGGTGATGCAGCCTATGATGATGATCAGATGCTTGCTCGGGTCAGCAGATGTAGTCATTCTAGACGCATTTTGATGAGGAAACCACCTATTATACCCGAGATAGCAGGTGAGTTCCAGTGCCCTACTTCTGTGCAGGATAGACTGGTATAGGAGTCAATACAGATTTTTTCTCATAAAAGGAGTATAACCATAGAGTTGTTGGATGAGAAAGAAGGTAAGAAGAGAAGGATGGAGGCAGAGAAGTATGTCTCTGATTTTAATTATGCTAGATGGATCGGATCAGCACATGGAGGTTAGATTGAGAGAGATATACCACCGAGTGCTGAGAGTGCATTGAGGCCTGCACCCAGAGGCATTAGGGTGATGGATACAAAGTTGACTTTAGCATCTCCAGGAGACAGAGATATGATGATTGAGATTTGTGACAGCAGTTCAGAGGGAGAGGATGATTACCCTCATTTAGGCCCTCAGGAGAAGGGCAAGGGTTGTCTTTACCCAATCCCTGAGTTTGATTTAATATATTCTGATGATGATGTATTATCTGCTTATAATGACATGACAGTATGATATCGATAAACTTTTGATGACATGCATATGTTATATAGGATGATGCATATGTATTATTTTGGATGACTATAGTAGAAAAACTAGGTTTAGTGTTAGTGCCATTTTTGAAATGTATATAATGCACTAACCACGAGAAGCTCTGACGTATTTTGGTTATGTATATATGAATGACTTTGATGACTTTTTGGTAAAGATGAGTTATGATCTAATCTAAATAATCTGCTTAATGATTAATAGAATGCCAAGAGGAAGAAATAAAAGTAGAAATGCCAGAATTTCTGGAGATCCACCAATAAATGCTCCTGCAACACCCCAAAACGGAATTGAGGATGTTTTACAAAGTCTTCAACAACAAAATGTCTTGATTTTGCAAGCTTTACAAAATATGCAAGCAACAAATGTAGCACCACGTCTTGATTTTGCAAGCTTTGCAAAATATGCAAGCAACATGTAGCACCACCTGCTGGGGCACCAGCAATGACTCCACCAATTCCCGGAGGAAATGAAAGACATACTCCACCGGTTCAATTTCAGGAAAATGGACCAGTGAACCCAAATGAGTCTGCTGCTGAGGTGCAAGGACCGCCTCGATATGAACAAGAATTGCCGCCACCACCACCACCTTTACGTCCTCAGAGGAATTTGTTGCCGAAATTTATTAAATGCAACAGATACTTTGAAGGAATACCGGGAAAGCCAGAAGAAGCTAAGACTGGCTAGCTCAGATTGAACGGTCCCTTGATGTTTTCCAAGTACCTGAAGCTCTGAAAGTATCTTATGGAACTTATTTATTAAGATTGAGAGCAATAATATGGTGGAATTCAAAACAAAGAAGTTTGTCACAACCGATTACTTAGGAAGTGTTCAACGAGAATTTTTAAAAGAATATTTTCCAGGCAGTCTAAAAGCAAAGTATAGTACTGACCTGATGAATTTAATCCAAGGATGAATTTCCATAAGTTTAGATAGATTTTAGTAAAAGGTATGTCCAAAAATAAATTTTGTAAATTCGGATCTCAATCAAGACCAATTTTGAAAACCCATTTTTCAACTTCAAAACAAATTTTTTATTAAAGAAATGGAAGCCTTAAGGGGTAGGTTTGATTAGGAAATGGTTTTTGAAAGACTAAATGAGTTTTACAAAGAAAACAAACTCAAATGAATTTTTCAAAATTTGGATTTGAAAATAGCCACCATTTAAACACCTATTTCCAAATACCAAAATGATAATTTTTATAGGAAAATGGAAGTCCTAGGGAATATATAAACAAAGACCAAGTTTTGATAAGGATAAGAGAGGTTTATCAAAATATAACTTTAGAACAACAAATGGTTTCCAAGAATAGGTTAAACAATGTTTTCATTCTTTAAAATTTTGTAAAATTCTTACTTAGGCAAACCACCTATTTAAAACACCTATCTTCTAACCCCAAAATGAAGGTTTTTATTGAAATAATGAAGATGGTTATATAGGTCATCAAGGTTGAGTTTTGATAAAAGAAAGTATGATTTTACAAAAAAAACTATTTTTCTTAAGTCTAGTAAAATTCAAAGTTTTGCAAAGTAAAGGTTTTCAAAAAGAATTCTTGGTACTATATGTATACATATAGGTAGATCATCTCATAACCTTCATAACAATAACTTGTAGGTAATACATATATGCATGATGCATTGTAGAAATAAAGTAGGAAAATTTGAGTTACTTGTCCTTTTAAGAAATTCGTAATTTTGGAGTAATGCCATGAAAACACTTATTTTCCAAACTCAAAATAGAATTTTTATTTAAGAAATGAAGTCCTTAAGGATAGGTATAATAAAGCCTTAAATTTTGATGTATTAAACAAGTTGTCCTCAAAACGAAAATTTCAAAATTTGGATTTTGGAATAACTCCTATTTGAAAACATGCTTATAAAGTGTAAAATGGAATTTTTATGTAGAAATGAAGGTCATAAGTAATAGATATAATGAAGACTCAATTTTAACAAGGATAATTATATTTTCTTAAGAAATAAATCCAAAACAAATGGAAATGATCAAAGTTAGGAAACTAGTTTCTTAAAAGTAAATAGCCATGGAGTCTTACAAATAAAAAGTTTCTAAAATTCCTTTTAGTAAATATTGTCAAAATCATGCATACATCAAGCTCATAACATGCCATTCATGATAGGAAATCATAAATATTGCATGTATAGTTAATCTATATAGTAGGAACATTACAAACATTTACAAAACTATTTTTCAGAATTGGAAATTGCTACTGATCAGAAATGAACGGAATATTTCGTAACCCAAAAATTTTCAAAACTTGAAAATAATATTAGAAATAAATAGATCTTTCGAAGTAGATAGAAATCGATATATAATTTGCTAAATTCCGAGTTAAAATGACCAAGTTATGGCCGTTTTAAGTTGCAATTCCCGCTTAGGACGAGAATTACGAATTTGATAGTTGATATAAGATAGTTTGGATTAGTTAAGTGATGAAATACTTATTAGGGTATTTCTTCCTTTTTAGGTGATCCTAAAATCGACGATTCCTTACCACCGGATTGCTTTTACTAAGAGACCGGTGATCCAATGGCTGAGTGAGTATTACTTCCGATTTCATTTATTGTATGTGATTGTAATAATAGTTGCACTAGATATTTGGTAAAGATAAATGGATATGCATGATGAGGACGAATGGGAACTATGTATACTTATTGTTGATGTGAGAAATGGAATATAAGAATATCGAAGCTGGTGGTTAACTATTGCTTGTATAGATGTACTAGAATTGATTGTCTGCAATTATTGATTGATCACTTAAAGAATTGGTATAATTGATTATTCGGAATTGAAGACGAAATTGAATTCATTCATATCACAATGGGGATGGAGCATTAGCATTTGTTCGGTTTCCCATGATCCTAAACGGTGTAAAGTTCGATTAATCGATCCTCAAACGAATTTATAGTTCAGTTGACTGTGAGCTTAAACGGTGTAGTACCACAGGATTCGTTAATCTGCTAACCTGGGATGGAGGGGTAAGTCCATCCACATATGATTTTTGGCTGGTCATATGTTTGTTGAATCCATATGTTTGATGCATATCACTTGTCTGACTAATCACTTGTTTGTACGATGTGATATAAATGTGATCTTGGAAGTTCTCACTCACTAAGCTAGGGTAGCTTATACCCAATAGATGTTTGAATGAACAGGTTATCTCAAGAATGCTAAGTGGGGACTGAGATGTCTAGAGTCGAGTATGACCTTGGGATTTCGCAGCAGAAAGCATGAGTACTTGAACATATTTGCTAGGTGTTATGAATTGCTTTGTAATAGTTTTATGTAGTGAAATCTTTTGATGAACCGAAATTGAAGTATGGTGAATTATATTTGAATGTATAATAAGTTGTATTTGTAAACCCTGAAAATTTCATAATTCTTATAAAATAATCCTAAGAGTTAAACACCAGGATCGAAATCCTAAAAATCGAACCAAGTTAAAACTTAATTCTAAATAAGATAAAAAACGAGAATTCTTAGTCTTGAGAACATGAGAACCTTCGAAACAAAATCCAACTATTAGTTAAATCAACAATCGTACGCAAATCAAATCATCTACCCGATTCCTAAAACGCAAATCAAAAATATATTCAAATAACGCTCGACAACGAAATGCTATGATGTTAAAACCCTCGGTGAATTTTGGAATAAGAAATTTCAATTTTCACCAAAAGTCAAACGGAGTCAACTCATAACCCTAGATTTGGTTTAAACGATACCGAGAACTGGAAACTATTAAATAATCACAAATAAAATAAGATAAACCATAGATATCGAACTAAAATATAATACAGTCAAAACTCCAAATTTATAAGATCTTACTAATAACTCAACAAAACCGTGAAGTCAAACCGGAACTCTAAAAGTCAACAAAGCTTACAAACAACCTAGTGTTTAAGATCCGGCAATCCCGCGCTCTTAAACCCTAAATAACGAAATGAAAATAATTATTGATAATAGTTCGTAATAATATAGGGAAGCTTAAAAATATAAGATTCTCAAATTTCTAGTGTCCTTCGGATTCAAACGGGATCAGTTTTCAAAAACTATGCCCCAATGCACCGGATGACAAAAATATTCCGTTAATACCAATAGACTCATAAAAATATAAGGTTTTCAAAAATATCAGTTTTAAAATTTTTCGGTAGCTAAAAATTACAGATATCGCTTATTACGTGTATTTTATTACTACAGGTACTTTAATTGTCTAGTTTACAATTCATAGTACTTTCTTACTATTCATTACTATTCCTCTATCTCTACTTTTTCTTACTACCTATTCTTACATCTACATACCTATTTTTTTACAATTTTCCTTTCCCATAAAAATTCTACAACACATATTATCAAACTTCTCTTACACTTTTTCTAAAATTAATTTTTAATCAAATTTTCTCTCTCTTTCTCCCATTGCCGTCCACCACTCTCTCTCCTCCCTTCCATTTATTTTCTTTTTCAATTAATTTAATTACATCTAATTTTCACTCAAAATTCTATAAATACCCTATTCCTCCTTCATTCTTTCACACAATTCATTTCACTACCAAAACTCTCTCAAAATCTCTCCACAAATCCTCTCTTCAAGAGTTCTCTCTACAAACTCTCCTAAACCAATTCTTTACAAAAAATCATTCCTTATACACAAACTTTCTACCACTATCACTACTCACATAATACCCCATTCATCTACCATCTTCATACACATAAATACTTTAGGTAAACTTCTTCCAACCATTTATTTACCCATGTCATGTAACTTAACATGATTATGGTGTTGTTTTAAAACTCATATGAGTAGTAAAAGCAACAACATATCATGTTTTGTTCTTGCACATGAACTTCTTATTTTATTATGTTGTTATGTTGATTTATTATTCATATCTAACTAAATATATTTATGTATTTATATATAATCTTAGAGCATATAAGCTCACTTGTTATTTATTTAATTTCATGCTTTACAATTTATTTATTTACTTCATGCTATTATTAAGACTAGTTTTTTTAGTCTTAGACTTGTTCATATCAAGTCAAAAACAACATTTTATTTATTTTCTTTATTCTTTTGGACTAGTCTATTCTTAGTCTCAGGATGCCTTAATGAAGCTAAGGCTCCCAATACTTGACCGGGATACCTTGATGAAGCTAAGGTTCTAAATACGTGACATTTTATTATTTACTTATTTATTTGTTTCTAGTATTTTCTTATGTTCTTATTATTTTACATGGTCATAATACTTGCATCTAATAATGATATTGTCTCAACTAATTTAAAAGTAGAATTTTACTAAATAAACTTCAAACTAGATTTTCTATTATGTGACTTGTCACAAAATAATGGAGTTATTATCAAACAAATAGAAATAGAGTAATATAAGTTTTCTCAGAGTTTTCTTAAATAACAAAGATAGTTTTACCAAGGAAACATAAGAAATAAATACTTTCATTGTATAATATGGGAACAAAAGTTTTAGTAAAATAATTTGTTAGTTTTCAAAGATCTTGGAAAAAGCTTAAAGATTAAACTCTTTTAAACTCCATGACAAAACCAAAAAACAAACTAGTTTCAAAGTTAAGATAAAAATCAACTCATAAGTTATGAACCACTTAGAAAAAATAATGATTTTCAAGTTCTTAAAGATGAAACTTATTTTCAATATATATATATATATATATATATATAAGATAGAAAAAAGGATTTTATCAATAAAGAGGATTCTTTTCAAAAGAAATAAAAGAACAAGTTTTAAAAAATAAAAACTTATATTTTAGATAATAAATATAAAAAGACAAGACTCATTTTCTAAAACCATCCTAAAGATATAAAAAGATTTTCAACAATTTAATGCACTTTTGATAACTTTGATTTTTTATTACTAGAAGTAAAATTTATGAAAGACTAAGGTTAAAAGAAAATCTACTTGTTTTGGAAAAATGAATGAACAAAATAAAATAAGAATATACTCATTTATAATAACTTATGAAAATATAAAGTTTCTTCAAAATACTTGAAAGGAAATTTATCAAGTTAAGTTTCAACACTTTTAAAAAGAATTATTTCATGAAATAAATTGTTGAGATACTACCATTAGAAAATTTGCATATTGTCACGCCCCAATAGGTACCCTAAACGTGACAGTCCGCCACACTCAATATTAAAGCTTAAGTATGACAACCTTAGTCATTTCCAAAAGCTTTTATATTAAGTGTAAGGCTTACTTTCACAATTTTAGAGGACCATATGTGGAATTATGAAGCTTAAGGAGATAAAAAAACATATTAAGAAAAGAAGAATCACAATAATTATTTGTTCATGGCAACGACTTTACAAACTTAGGGACAACTCCTTAAATTACTCATCTATCATATAAATATATGCGTGCTAATACTAAGCTAAATTTTACCTAAATTTCTAATGTTCAAGAGAGATTACCTGCCCGCATGGTCCACGTGGCCTTAACCATAGGTACAGGAACTGCAAAAGATATCTATTGGGGTATAAGCTAATAGGCTTAGTGAGAACTATTTCCATAAAAACTTCTTGTAACAAGATTCAAACAAGTTGATTTAGTCAAGCAAATGTAATGCACAAGCACGTGAGCAAACAAGCACATAGTTTTCCGGGAACTATATGTTGAATGGATTTACGCCCTCCATTCGGGGTTTGGTGTGATACTTATCCTCAAAACAAGTAGTTTTAATAACAGAAAATTTAAGCTTGCGAGCACTCATCGCCAAGCATTCATTAAAAGTTTTAAACTTGCGAGCACTCATCGCCAAGTATTCGAATCTACTTGATTTGACCTTGCTTTCGGATCAACCGCCAAACATATTCCATTAAGCTGCCAAGCAATCGCTTTCGGATCTCCCGCCAAGTGTTGCTTTCGACATGAGCTTACTATCCTTCTCACTCAAGGATAATAACCCAACCATGCAATGTGACTCACTTCGTGGTATGCATGAGTTCATTAATTTATAAAGTCATAACATAATTATTTTCAACTTTATGGCGATCAAGGAATTTCACACAAATCAATATTAAACTAAAACAATCACTTAGAACAATTCGGGCTTCAATATTCTTAGAATTATTTCAAGGAATTATTTTACATGCATATCGGTTTATCTTTTCCTAACTCTAGTGCAACTAATTTACAAGCACAACAAGTATAGCATTTAATGGAAATAAACTTACGATGCCATTGTCGTCTATTCTTCTAAGCGGATGAGTCGTTCACACACTCCACTTAATCGTAATAGCTCTCGGGGTAAAGGAATCCTTCCTCGGGGTCACCTAGCCAAAGAAAATACCCACAATGAGTTTTTCTTGATGATTTTCTTGAATTTTGACAAAACAATGTCAAAGAACGTTAAAGTTCGTATGAAGGAATGTTCCAACTTAAAATGGCCATAACTTGATCATTTTAACTCGGAATCGCGCATATAATATACCGATTTCTACCTACTCGAAAAGATCTACCCATTTCCAAAATTATTTTCAACAAACAAGGCCATATAGGCTCCGAAAAAGTTGCGACAAAATTCACCACGGATTTTCAAGTAAAAACAACTTTGGTTCAAGAAATCAAAATTTGTTTGATAAATACTTAGTTATCTATATAATTGAAAAATTCTCTTTTTATAACTATATAACTCATGTTTAAGTATGCTCAAGTGTCTTGTTGTCCAATTATTTTTCTAAGGTAAAACAATGTCGGGTTGAAGCTTTTTGGAAATTGTTTTTTGTAAATTTCTTTGAAATGAATACCTTGCTTTCTTTATTTTCTAAAAACGTTTTGTGTTGGTTTTATTTATCTTTTTCTAAGTGACCTTTGAAAATAAATTTTTCTCCTTTCTAAGTTACATTAATACTATATTTGAAGTTTTCTTAGGAAATATGCTATTCTTCATTTTTCTTGTGTAAATTCTTTTGTTTACTTGTTTTGCAAAAATCCTTACTTGATATTTCTCATTCTTTTTCTCATGTCTCATTTTTCAAAAATAATCATCCATGCATGAAAATTTGTTTCTTCATAAAAACAATGTGGAACAATTAAGTACTTTTTGTAGAAAAACTAATTTCTATAATTCTATTAATTTCCTCTCGTAACTTGAAAAGAAATAACTTTATTATTTTCAAACCATAAATTTTCTTTGCCTATTTGTTTGCAAAGGTCTTTACTTAAAAATTTCCTTAGTCATCCATCTTATTTTCTTTCTTATGAAAAGAACCATTTTAACAAAAATATCTTCTTTTGAAAAACAAGGTGGAATAATAAAGATTTTAGTATCTTTTCAAAGCAAAAGTAGTTTATAAAATTATAGTGAGTTTTTTTTGTAACATGAAAAGGAATGAGTTTATTTTGTTTTGCTTTATAGATTTTATACTTTACATAAACTTATTCCTAAGTGACAAAAATCCTTCTTTTATTTAATTATCTTTAGAAATTGAAATTTTTGGACAACAATCTAAATGAACATGATTATGAGAATAATAATAACCAAAATAACATAAAGCATAATAACAAAGTCAAGTATTGGAGTCTTAGCTTTTTCAAGGCTCCCGGGACTAAGAAGTAAACTAGTCCCATAATAAAATGAAATGAAAGAAGGAAAAGCTTGTTTTGACTTGATGAGGACAAGTCTAAGACTAGAGACTAGTCTTAAAAACAACTTGAAATAAATAAATTGCATTGAAGTAAATAAATTGCAAGATCATGAGCTTATATGCTCCAAATAGTATATATAGCTATATAGATATAGTAGATAGTTATGAACATAAAAGAAACATAAATGAACATAAGAGAAACATAAATGAATATAAAGGAAACATGAACATAGAGGAATTATGATTATGAACAAAATAAATTATGAACCTATTGTTGCTTTCCTAACCTTCATGGTTTTAGAAAACACACACTAAGCTCATACTAAGTAGATGAACATGGAGACTTCTTGAGGAACTTTTACCTAAAGAAGATGAGCTTAAAGAGGACTTCTTGAAGAACTTCTTGGAGAGAAATTCTTGAGAGATTTTGAGAGAGTAATTTTAGTGTAGAGGTGGTGTGAAAGAAGTGAAAAAGGAGGGGGGTATTTATAGGATTTTGAGGAGTGATTTTTGTGTGATTAAAATAAATGCAAAATTAAAACAAATTGAGAGGGAAGAGAGAGATGGGGCGCCGGCCATTGTCCTTTAGAGGGGAAATTGATTTATTTTTTTTGACTTGTTGGAAAATAAAAGATGTAATATGTAAGGTAGATGTGATATAAAGTTATGGGAAAGGTAAAAAGTTAAGATTATAGGTTATGTAGAGTGTAATAATAGGTGTAAGAAAAATTAGAGATAAAAGAATAGTGTAGAATAGTAATGAATAGTGTAATGTAAAGTAGATATGACAATTAAAGTACCGGTAGTAAGAAAATACGCGTATAATAGCTATATCTGTTATTTTTACTTACTGAAAAATTACGAAACTGATATTTTTGGAAAACTTATATTTTTACGAGTCTAACGATGTATTCGGAATATTTTTACTATTCCGGGCTTCCGGACACGTTTCTCGAGAACTGTGTCCAATCGGGTTCGAAGGACACCCGAATTTCGCGAAACTGAAACTTTTATAAAACCTATGGTTATTACGAACTATTTTAGCTAATTATCCCAACTTCATTTTTCAGGGCCAAAGAAAACGGCAATGCCGGATTTAGATGGATACGGTAAACTAGGGTTTTGTTGACTTTTAGGGTTCCGTTTGACTTCCGGTTAGGGTTTTGTGCTAAACCGATTCCGAAAATTTAGGGGTTTACACATATAAAGTGAGCTTATCTATATACTCAAAAGATTTATCAAATATATATATATATCTATATTTTTCTTAAAGGATTTTTGAATGAAGTTGAGTTAAGAAATGGTTTTGCAAAATCTAGAATTTTTTTGTTTTAAATCTTTACCCAATGTTTTCGGAATCCAAATGACCTTTGATGACAAAGATAACCTTAGAAATGGATACATCTTTTCGAATAGGTAGAAAATGGTATATTATATGCGAAATTCCGAGTTAAAATGAGCAAGTTATGACCATTTTAAATTGGAATTTCATTCTATACGAATTTGACGAATATAGTGAAATAGAATTAGAAAATTTAAGTAGAATTTCTATGAAATACTCATTCCGGGTATTTCTTTTGTCTAGGTGATGAAGGATACGAGAATACCCTACCCAAAGATTACTATGACTAAGAAGATTGTGAAATGGACGAGTGAGTTATTCCTCTTAATTTCGTTACCTTACTTGTGCTTATAAAGTAGTAGGACTAGTATACTAAGAAAAGATAAAAATAGATATATATTTGGGGAATTTGGGCTTATGTATATATATGTGATTCTATGTTTATGCGTGAAATGAGAATTAAGAATATTGTAACTTCAAACTGCCTGTTTAGGTATTTTTGTTTACCTACTTGTATGAATGCTTATTAGTTGCTAAATTGATTGATTGCCCCTTAATAAACCTTAATAAAGTTTGGCTTAAGAAAAATAAAACGCTCATGATAGCATCCATCGAGTCACAATTCTTTCGGAAGGCTGCTACTCCTACGTGTAGAGTTGGATTGGCTGCTATCGTGCTGTGACACGGGCCATGTTCCTTCCTAGAGAATCCAAATCACCTGGAGAATGCAACTCTAGGTTTGGAGCCGAGCCAACCGAACGCTTTGGGTGGGGACCTAGGGACTAGCAGTAGAAAATCGAAGATCTTCATCACCGATTCCCTAACCTTCGATACGGAGGGTTAAATCCATTCTATATATGGTTTCCGGATAACTATATATGTATTTGCATAATCACGTGATTGTTGCATTGTACGCATAGCATATGTGGGAAAATTTAAATGAACGTGTTTGAAAACATGGTGTGAAGGAATATCTCATTAAGTTAGTTGTAGCTTATACCCATATAGATTTTGTTGAAATAGGTATACCCGTGGCTTAAATTGAGCATCATGACATCAAGGAAGTCATGAAAGGATGTTAAGCTTCTATGAAAGAAATGGAAACATAAGATGAAGTAATTTTGTAAGGTTTTTATATGTAATGAATTATATGTTAGTATTTTGGAGATTCTAAGATGTATATTTATTTGAAGACAATAGAGGGACGTACCCTAAGAATTGTAATTTAATATGTTTATGTTTTATGATAAGTATTCTCTTTGCCTTGTTACTTATTTATTATCAATATAAATTGCACTACTCCGATGCATTCCCTTAGTTGTGATGTATGCCTTGTACATGATATGGAAGCTTTTGCGTGACTGAGGTAGTCATTCCTAGGCTTTAATATTGTGTACGGTGGACTGCCACGTTTAGGGTACCCATCGGGGCGTGACAGTATTTTCTTTATATTGTTACTCAAGCTGTATCAATATAAAATGTATCACTCAAATGTGTCTACTCTATGTGTTAGACGCCTTGTACATAGTATGAAAGCCTTCGCGTGACTGAGGTGGTCATTCCTAGGCTTTAATATTGTGTACGGCAGACTGCCACGTTTAGGGTACCATTCGGGGTGTGACTGTCACGCCCATAGGGTACCCTAAACGTAACAGTCCGCCACATACTATATAAGATTCCGAATTACCGCCTTAGTCTTTCGAGAGCTCATATAGATGTAAGGCGTACCTTTACAACAATAGAGTACAAGTTCGAATGGAGATAAAAGCTTAATTTGGCATGCATTAGCAGTAGGTATAATTCATGAGACATAAATAAATATTACAAAATCTAAGGGGCATTCCCCGCAAAAGAATAATTAACGGCTTATACAGTCATCCAAGTCTTAGAAGTTTCTATGGAAGTCTAATACATAAATTCCAACTTCTAGGGGAAACTCCTAGCTTCTGTACCTGTTCAGCCGGGTCACGTCGCCTAAGCCACAAATGGGAAAGCTGCAAAAGGAATGGACTGTAGGGATAAGCTAACTAGCTTAGTGAGTGTAATCTCCACAAAAACATTTATGTCACAACAATTCAATCAAGTTATTAATCAAGCAAGTGTATGCATCAAACACATGAGTTCAACATACATATGACCAACCGGAAATCATATGTGGATGGAATTGCGCCCTCCATCCCGGGTTAGCAGATTAACGACTACTGCGGTACTAACAATATGCCGTTTATGGTTCATGGTTAACCTACGATTATTCGATGTCGTTTATGGTTCACGACTAACCTACGATTATTCGATGTCGTTTATGGTTCACGACTAACCTACGATTATTCGATGTCGTTTATGGTTCACGACTAACCTACAAATGCTAATGCTCCTTCCCCTTGTGATATGCACATGTCAATTTAGCATTAGTCCAAGTAGTTGATTAAGCCATTTTACTTAGGCGATCAAACAATTTTTCAGACAATCCATCATAGCTAACTACACAACCAAATTTATCACCCGGTTTCGATATTCTTAATTTGAGTTCTCACATCATCATCAATCATATAATTTCCCATTAATCCCCATCATTCATATTCCATTCATTTGTCCTACATTCTAGTGCACTACTTTACAAGCACATACAATAAATGAATGGGAAGAAAAACTCACTCCGCCATTGGTTCGCTTTCTTCTAGTAATAATAATCCGGAGGCAAAGATTCAACGTCCGGGTTCACCTATTCACATAAGAAATACCCTAATAAGTATTCTACCAACTTAGGCACTAAAACTCTAAGAAAACTTAGTAAAATCGGAATTCGCGTCATTTCGAAGTTCCGTTTTAAAATGGCCATAACTTGGTCGTTTTAAGTCGGAATTTC
This sequence comes from Combretum micranthum, assembly GCA_024138025.1. Taxonomy (NCBI): domain Eukaryota; kingdom Viridiplantae; phylum Streptophyta; class Magnoliopsida; order Myrtales; family Combretaceae; genus Combretum; species Combretum micranthum. The sequence continues at coordinate 28,058 of JAMXBD010002103.1, read as the reverse complement.
GCAAATTTTATACCGATTTCTATCTACTTCGGAAGAGCTTTCTAAATATGAAGTTTAAATCAAGTTTTGAAAATATCTAAGCCTCGGAATTGAGGGATCAGATCTGTACAGCGGGACATTGATTCCAAAAATGTGGTTTTCATGAATGCACTTGAGATTCCTAAGTACAAAATGAAACTAAATGCAATGGTAATGATTTTCCCTATCATGAATGTCATGATATGAACTCTAATGAGCCTAAGTTCTTATAACTTTTAGATTAAAGAATTTAAATAAACTTTTCTTAGAAAACCATTTCATACCATTGTTTAACAAGTGAATTTACTACACTTGTCACACCTACATATTACAAGGATTTTCTTTAGAAAAACTCTACTTTTTTAAAGAAATTTTGACCCTTATATTAGTTATATCCTAAGGCCTTTATTTCTTTAAGAAAATCCTCATTTATAAACTTTTAAGTGGGTCTTCTACTAGGGGGTTTCCAAAAATCCGAATTTAGAAATTTCCACTTTCAAGTTGATTCCTTTGGAAAAATATATTTTATACCCAAAACTTTAAGTATTTATTATACTTATACCCTAAGGACTTCATTTACTTAAGAAAATACCATTTTTGAAGTTGAATAAATAGTGTTTTCTAACCTACATCATTATTACGAATTTTGTCTACATGACTTTTAGCTCAAAACTTCTATTGGACTTCATTCTTGTTTCCAACATTTTCTTTAGAAAAATCTCATTTAGACTCATGAAAAATACTACCAAACATTATCTATTACCCATAGGCTTCATTTCTCTTATAAAATATATGTTTAGAAGTTGATAAAAGTGTTTTTGACCTAGGTTTCAAAGTCATCCGAATTTACACAAGTTTGTTTCTTGAAAAGTATTTTCCTTTTTGACTTTATTAACTTATCTAACCATAGATCTATATATATTAAGAAGGTTATTTACTAAAGACAAAAGCATTAAAGACTATTAATGCACATAACACAAAATAATAATGAAACCTTAAATGCCTACATGATCATGAGTAGCAAAATGGTAAATCTATTATTTCATATGCTAAATGAGTTTTGAAAACATAAAAACTATATTTTTTAAAAGATCTTTTGTTTAAAACACTTTTTGATGGATAAACATAAAGCTTTTGTCATGAAAGCTCCTTTAAAGTTTAGATCTACTTTGTAATGGTTCGGTATTCTTGTTTTGATATTTCATTGTCCCTACCAAAAGTCATGGGACATTTAGTTGAAATATCCAAGAATCACTTAGCCATAACAAGATCTATGAGTGGATGGAGTAGAAGTTACTTACTTGAAGTGGAAAGAAGATGTAAAGAGGAAATGGAAGTTGAGTGTGTGTGTGTGGGGCTTGCAAGTTTCGGCCAACAAGGGAAAATGGAGAGGATTTAGGAGCTTTTACACTTTGTAAAAGTTGAGAAATGAAAGAATGAAGAGAGAGAGAAAAGTAGTATATATATGAGTTGGAATTAGGTTAAATGAAGTTAGATTAGATGAAAAAAAATTGCAAATGGACATGGGGAGGGGGGCCATTTCACACCGGTTTGGAGCTTGTAGGGGAAGGGAGGAGTTTGAAAAATTTTCACTTTGTTGATTGATTTAACATTGAAGTGAAGTTGTTATGATTTGTAAAAGTTAAGGGACAAAAGTGTAGAGAAAAGTGAGTGATTTGAGTGATGGTAAGAGTTAGAGTTGTAGAGTGTGCTAATAGGTAGACTAGGTGGTACTTTATGAATAGTGAGGAATAGTTGACAAGACAATTTAATTTCCGGTAGTAATGAAATACGAATAAAAAGGCTATAACTGTATTTTTCATAAACCGGAAAATTATGAAAAATATATTTTGAAATCCTTATTTTATTTCGGTTCAAATGAGTACTCATAAGTAAATTTTTGAAATTCTAGTTCCGGGGCACGTTTTTCTATAATGGGTCTCGGGATGACCCGGAATTGAAATTTTCTTAAAATCTGATATTTTCTTGGTTTGAAATATAATCAAGAACTATATTCAAAATTAAATTTTCTTAGAAAAGTTTCTTAATTGGAAACCGAGGAAAAGCCGGAATTAAGGTTCCTAGTTCTCACTCTAGACTTGAGCTATTCCGGTTTAGGGTTTTGGTTTCCGGTTCTAGGATTATCTTGGCTACTTGAAAAACCGGGGTTTACAACCTACCTACCTTAAAAAGAGTTTTGTCCTCAAAACTGAACTGACGTACCTTGATTCTCAAACAACTCGGGGTATTTCCTCTTCAGCTTCCCAAGTTGCTTCCTTAGAAGTGGGGTTTCTCCGTAATACTTTAACATATCAGACCTCTTTATTTCGAAGCTTCTGAGTTTTCTTATCCAAGATTTTTACTGGATGCTCCTCATAGGTGAGATTTTCCTTTAACCGAATGGGTTCCAACTCCACTATCCGCTCAGGGTCAGGTACATACTTCCTTAACACTGATACGTGGAACACATTATGAACTCCCGACAAATTCGGCGGTAAGGCTAGCCGATAGGCCAAATCTCCCACTCTTTCCAAATTCAAAGGTCCAATATACCTTGGGCTTAATTTCCCTTGAGCCCGCATCCTCTTTATGCTCTTGATTGGGTTTATCTTCAAATAGACATGTCGCCTACTTGAAATTCCAGTTCTCTTCTCTTCAGATCAGCCCAACTCTTTTGTCTGTCTTGAGCTTCTTTCATTTTCTGTTGAATAACCCGGACTTTATCAGCTGCTTCTGAACCAATTCAGGACCAATAGCTAGCTTTTCCACATCATCCCAAAACAGAGGGGACCTACAACGCCGTCCATATAAGGCTTCGTATGGTGGCATCTGAATGGTTGAGTGGTAGCTATTGTTATAGGCAAACTCGATTAGGGGTATATGATTATCCCAACTTCCTTTGAATTCCAATATGCAAGCCCTTAACATGTCCTCTAAGGTCTGAATGGTTCGCTCAGACTGTCCATCTGTCTGAGGATGGTAGGCAGTACTGAAATGCAACTTGGTGCCTAGGCTCTTTTGTAGGCTCGTCCAGAACTTCGAAACAAACCTTGGATCCCGATCTGAAATGATTCCCGCTGGAATACCATGGAGTCGCACAATCTCCTTGATGTAGATCCTAGCCAATTTGTCCAACGAATAGGTCATATTAATTGGTAGGAAGTGTGCTGACTTCGTCAAACGATCCACTATTACCCAGACTGCATCACATCCAGTGGAGGTTCTCGGGAATCCACACACAAAGTCCATTGAAATTGATCCCACTTCCATTCGGGGATAGGTAGTGGCTTTAATAATCCTCCTGGCCGTTGATGTTCCACTTTGACTTGCTGACACACGGCGCACTTCATAACATAATCCGCCACATCCCTCTTCAATCCATTCCACCAATAGTGGCTTTTTATGTCCTGATACATTTTTGTACCTCCCGGATGCACAGTGTAACCGGAGTTGTGAGCTTCGCTCATGATTTCTTTTCTCAATTCTTCATCTTCCGGTACACAATCTTCCTTTCATTCTAACCACCTCTTCATCATCCAGGGTAAAGTCACTATACTTCCCTTTGAGCACTTCTTCTTTGATCTTCCTTATCGCCTCATCATATCTTTGGGCTTCTTTAATCCTGTCGATCAAGGTGGGTTCCATAACCAAATTTGCTATCTCCACTTCGACATCTTGCCCTACGAATTCAATTCTTAACCTTTCGAATTCCTTTATCAGCTCTTTTTGCTCTGTGATTAGGCCTGCCACTTCTCCATAATTCTTTCTGCTCAAGGCGTCAGCCACAGCATTTACCTTTCCCGGGCAGTAATTTATTCCCAAGTCATAGTCCTTTATGAGTTCCAACCACCGTCTCTGCCTCATATTTAACTCCTTTTGTGTGAACAAGTATTTGAGACTCTTATGATCTGTGTACACTTCACACCTTTGTCCATACAAATAATGTCTCCATAACTTCAAGGCAAAAACCACAGCGGCCAACTCCAAATCATGTGTTGGATAGTTCTGTTCATGAGGCCTTAATTGCCTGGAGGCATAGGCAATGACTTTTCCCTCTTGCATCAGTACACATCCGAGGCCATTCCTAGAGGCGTCACTATGCACTGTGTAAGGCTTTTGGGTCGGGCAATACCAAAATTGGAGCTGATACTAAGCGCCGTTTCAACTCTTGGAAACTTTGCTCCCTCTTATCTGTCCATTCGAATTTCTCATTCTTTTGCGTCAGTTGAGTCAGAGGTTTGGCAATCTTGGAGAAATCCTTTACAAACTTGCGGTAATAACCAGCCAAACCTAGGAAGCTTCTCACCTCGGTTACCGTTTCGGGTTGTTTCCAATCCACTACTGCTTTGATCTTTTCGGGGTCAACGATATTCCATCTCCCGTCACTACATGTCCAAGGAAAGATATCTTATCCAACCAAAAATCGCACTTAGATAGCTTGGCGTACAATTTATTTTCTCTTAAGGTTTGTAACGCCATCCTTAGGTGCTCCTCATGTTGTTCTCTGGTTTTGGAATAGATCAAAATATCATCTATGAACACGATTACACACTTATCCAAGAGTGGTTTGTAAATTCGGTTCATAAGGTCCATAAATGCAGCAGGTGCATTGGTTAACCCAAATGGCATACCAAGAACTCAAGTGCCCGTACCGTGTACGAAAGGCTGTCTTAGGCACATCTTCCGGCTTTATTCTCAATTGGTGATAACCCGAGCGCAAATCAATGCGCGAGAACACACGCCCCTTGAAGCTGATCAAAGAGGTCATCAATCTGGAAGGGGGTATCGATTTTTGATGTGACTTTATTCAACTCCCGTAATCGATACATAATCTCATAGACCCGTCCTTCTTCTTTACAAACAACACCGGTGCGCCCCATGGCGACACGCTGGGTCTTATGAATCCTTGATCCAAAAGCTCCTGCAATTGGGTTTTTAATTCCTTCAATTCCACCGGGCCATCCGGTATGGTGCCTTTGATATCGGCTCTGTACCTGGAGCTAGAGTGATTTCAAAATCAATTCTCTTTTTGGTGGTAAACCGGGTAAGACTTCAGGAAATACATCCTCAAACTCATTACCACGGGTATGTCTCTCTTTTCTCCTTCTCCTCTCTAATCCAGGCATCTTCTATTGGCACAATTTCCTCATCTTCCATCATTAGCTCGAAGGAGCTTAACCCGTAATCTCTTCGCACCATGATCTCTCCAAGGAAGTCTACTCTCTCCTTCCTGTGGTCATCAAAACTTATCATCTTTCTTTGACAGTCCACAATGGCTTTAACCTTACTTAGCCAATTCATCCCAAGGATAACTTCATATTTACTCATCTCCAAGACTATCAAATCGCTTGCTGAGATGTGTCCTTGGATTTCTAGCAAACAATCCTTTATTATCTCTCGGTCGACACAACACTACCTGTGGGTGTCTTAATCCTTAAGGTTGTGGTTGTCATGGCTATGGGTAGACCAAGCTGCTTAGCCAAGCTGGTAGTGATAAAGGAGTGGGTTGCTCCCGTATCAAACAACACATAAGCTTCATTCCCATTTACTCCTATGCGTCCTGTTACCATAAACATTTATCACTACTTGGTCCTAATCACTCAACAGCTATCTATTCCAGGTTTCCAGATTTCAACTTTTCCTCTTTCACAGTTTTAAATTTTCCTTTTTAAAACTTGCTAAGAAAACAAAGAACTTTATCTAAAAAGGAACTTGTTACTAACCTGTCACAAGCCGCCATCTACATCGTCCTTGGTCCAGCGCGGCCAGCTCCATGCCTTCCTCCTCATCATCCTCGATCATCCATTGGCCTTCAAAGTTATACAGCCGCATCCCATGCATGGCCGAGGCTGCACGGCTTCCACTTTTGCTACCGGACCTTTGGGTGTTATCATTTCCCGGATTTCCATAAGGCCGGGTAGTCCCACTTTTCCGTTGAGGGCACTCGGAGGTTACGTGGCCCTTTTCCTTGCAAAGGTAGCAGGTTATAGCCATCTTCTTTGGGCAAGCATAAACCAGATGACCTGCCTCGCCACAAAAAAACACTTGCCCTTCAGCTGGGGCATTGTCTTGGGTAGTGGCTTCCTTTGCACTTCCAACAAGAAATGTTGGACTTGGTTTGGTTGAACTTCCCACCAGGTTATCCTTAATCCATGGTAAGGCTTGAATCTTTTCCCTCTATAGCTTGAGCTGGAGGCGTCAAAGTGCCTTTTTCCGAACACTCTTTTGTCCGGTTCAACATACTTTCTCTTCTTGGCCCCTTCAATCAACGGGCCTTCTCAATTACCTCAAGGTAGGTCGGAATCCAGATTCCTGTATCTTCACCCTTAGGTCTTCATCGAGACCTTCCAAGAATACTTGTTTCTGCAGTTCCTCACTTTTTGTATGATTCAGGAGCATACTGCAGCAGGTGATTGAATTCGTCTCGTACTGCTCAATCGTTCTGCCTCTTTGTCTCACATGCAGGAAATCTGCACTGTACCTTACTCGGAGGCTGGCGGGGAAGTAGTTCTCTAGGAACTCTCTACGAAAGGTCTCCCAGCTAATCGGGGGTGCCAAACTCCTTCCTTCGATTCCCACCATACCGTGCATTATACCTCAACATGTAGGTGCCGTACTCCAAACGGAGATGTGGTGGAGTCTCGTAAGCTGCAAAGGAGCGCTCAATTTGAGCTAACCAATCTTCTGCCTCATCGGGCTTTCCAAATGCCCCATCAAAGTAGCGGTTGCTCTTTATAAAATCGGGGAGGGAACTCCTCTGGTATCCTCTTTGCGGTGGAGGGGGTGGATAACGAGCATTATAGATTGCTCCTCAGGTGGTAAGGGAATCTCCGCTTGCATTCCCTATATGGGGGTGGTGGAGGTGGTGGTAGAGGTGCGAATCCCTTGTACTTGGTTCGGGATTGGGGTTGGTTTTGATTTTGGTTTTGGATGAATGCAGCAAACATGTTTGTTAAATTCCCAATTGCATTCATCATTGCTACTTGGGGATCGGGCTGAGCAGCTTCAGGTGGGTTAGCTTGGGGTTGATCTGGTTGGTTCGCGCTACTAGCCTCGCTTGGGAGTGGTTCTTGCTCCCTATTTCGGTTTCTCCGGTTTCGACTGTTACATAATGTCTTAATAAGTTTTATTTCTTCTTCAAAGTTTTGCGGCTTATAAAACTTTGGTTAAGGAATTTGCGAAAATTCTAGGAATAATTTAGAGAAATATAGAATTCACAAAAGGCTCAAAGAAAATTTAAAATTCCAAGTCGTTCACAAAAAGGCTCTTAGAGTAAAGAAATCATAGCAATCAAAGGAATTCCAAATCAAGAAATCATAATAACAAAGAATTTCTGAATCAAATGATGATATGAATGAGAATATGTTTATGCAATTAAGTATAATGAATGTAGTCTACTACTAATGCAAAAGTATGATGTTTGTGAAACTTCATTCTTGGAATCAACATAATACTTCATTGATTTGATGTGCCGTACAAGAGTTGTTTTTCAAATAAGCTTACAAAATTAGACAACACAAATCAAATCTTCCGATACTAGCCGATAAAGTCTACCTAACAACATCTAAGGACATGGAAAAGAAAAAGACAAGGAAAGGAAAGACAACATACTAAACCATAAAGAGATCCTAAGGCAATTTGGCATCCCGCATTGCCTACTAAACAAAAGAAATACTATTGGACTCTATGGGATACTCTATTCCTCCATGGTTCACTCAGAATCATCTGGTGTGGGCTAGGGAGTCGTCCTCGACTAGAAGATCCTTCATCATCCTTTCGGATGAACTGACTCAAATAGGCCCTTACAGTCAATCTCCTTCTCTGAGCGGGCCGGGCTAGAGGCTCTGGTTCCTCCTCTTCTTCTTCCTCTTCTTCTTCCTCTTCCTCTTCTTCTTCTCTCATCTCTTGATCTCCCTCTTGATTTGTTTCCTCTCTATCAACTCTATCATTGGTCACTCCTAATCCCCATCTCTCTTTCACTTCTCTTCCAGCTTCCTCCCACATCCTGTTCCATCTTTCTCTGAATTCATCATATCCTCAACTTCATTCATTCTCTCCACAGGTTCCGGAAACTACCGGCTCGGGGGCTATGGCATCAACCTCAGGGGGACGCTCGCCTACCGGGTATATGTCCTTCCATATGGTGGGGTCGAACTCGGGTTCTATCCTCCCACTATCGGGTATGTCCAGATCCCTATCAAAATCCCATACAACTGGTTCTGGTAGGGGGTTGGGTTGCTCTGGAGCTATGGCTGGTGGGGTAGGAGATCTAGGTATTTCCTCTTCCTGCCAATTCGGGTCCTCCTCAGGATCCTCTTCCTCTTCAGAAACATCCATATTGTTGTTCTCTTCCACATTATTTCCTTCATTTACATCATTTCTTCCATAACCTGGGCATTAATCAAATGCACTCCTCCATTTCCTACTTGTGGGGCTGGAGCTCCTCCTAAAAATGGTACAAGATCGAGATATCTAGCTTGCCACAATATGTGATTCCTGATATCCGCAAGATTCCAATCCCTATGGTCATCAAGGTCATCATGGGCATGTACATAGAGAGGTCCTATACCATGCCACATCACAAAGTCTGGGTGGGTGGGGCTCCCTTCATTCTTTAAAATAAAAGTAGCTTCTCTTAGCATGGGTTCTCCAGCATATTCCACCATAACTCTTTCCAAAGTATAGATAGTCTCCATTATAGTCCATCTCCTTCTTCTAATCGGATCATATCTTAGTTGATCTATAACTGATATCCATCTTGTATACCTTAGACCTTCTTTCCATAATTTATACATCTCTTTTATAGTTCTAGGTCGTTGAACTAATGCAAAGTCTTCACATAACACCCTTAACCTTAGCCGATATTGCACCATAGTCTCATTCAGGCTTTTTGTGAAGTTTCTAGCTCTTTCACGGGTTTCACCTAAAGAAACCTACAACAAGAAAACTATTAATTAGCCTAGCTTTAACTCCAAATTTTTATCCTAGTTACTTAATTCTAGGTTCGGTTTTTGAACTCTATTGTCATGCTTAATAACCTAGTGCTCTGATACCAACTTAAACTGTCACGCCCCATAGGGTACCCTAAACGTAACAGTCCGCCACATACTATATAAGATTCTTGAATTACCGCCTTAGTCTTTCGAGAGCCTCATATAGATGTAAGGCGTACCTTTACAACAATAGAGTACAAGTTCGAATGGAGATAAAAGCTTAATTTGACATGCATTAGCAGTAGGGTATAATTCATGAGACATAAATAAATATTACAAAATCTAAGGGGCATTCCCCGCAAAAGAATAATTAACGGCCTTATACAATCATCCAAGTCTTAGAAGTTTCCTATGGAGTCTAATACATAAATTCCACTTCTAGGGGAAACTCCTAGCTTCTGTACCTGTTCAGCTGGGTCACGTCGCCTAAGCCACAAATGGGAAAGCTGCAAAAGGAATGGACTGTAGGGACGTAAGCTAACTAGCTTAGTGAGTGTAATCTCCCACAAAAACATTATGTCACAACAATTCAATCAAGTTATTAATCAAGCAAGTGTATGCATCAAAACACATGAGTTCAACATACATATGACCAACCGGAAATCATATGTGGATGGAATTGCGCCCTCCATCCCGGGTTAGCAGATTAACGACTACTGCGGTACTAACAATATGCCGTTTATGGTTCACGGTTAACCTACGATTATTCGATGTCGTTTATGGTTCACGACTAACCTACGATTATTCGATGTCGTTTATGGTTCACGACTAACCTACGATTTTCGATGTCGTTTATGGTTCACGACTAACCTACAAATGCTAATGCTCCTTCCCCTTGTGATATGCACATGTCAATTTAGCATTAGTCCAAGTAGTTGATTAAGTCATTTTACTTAGGCGATCAAACAATTTTTCAGACAATCCATCATAGCTAACTACACAACCAAAATTTATCACCCGGTTTCGATATTCTTAATTTGAGTTCTCACATCATCATCAATCATATAATTTCCCATTAATCCCCATCATTCATATTCCATTCATTTTCCTACATTCAAGTGCACTACTTTACAAGCACATACAATAAATGAATCGGGAAGAAAAACTCACTCCGCCATTGGTTCGTCTTTCTTCTAGTAATAATAATCCGGAGGCAAAGATTCAACGTCCTCGGGTTCTCCTATTCACATAAGAAATACCCTAATAAGAATTCTATCAACTTAGGGCACTAAAACTCTAAGAAAATTTAGTAAAATCGGAATTCGCGTCATTTCCGAAGTTCCGTTTTAAAATGGCCATAACTTGGTCGTTTTAAGTCGGAATTTCGCAAATTTTATACCGATTTCTATCTACTTCGGAAGAGCTTTCTAAATATGAAGTTTAAATCAAGTTTTGAAAATATCTAAGCCTCGGAATTGAGGGATCAGATCTGTACAGCGGGCACATTGATTCCAAAAATGTGGTTTTCATGAATGCACTTGAGATTCCTAAGTACAAAATGAAACTAAATGCAATGGTAATGATTTTCCCTATCATGAATGTCATGATATGAACTCTAATGAGCCTAAGTTCTTATAACTTTTCAGATTCAAAGAATTTAAATAATCTTTTCTTAGAAAACCATTTCATACCATTGTTTAACAAGTGAATTTACTACACTTGGTCACACCTACATATTACAAGGATTTTCTTTTAGAAAAACTCTACTTGGTTTAAAGAAATTTTGACCCTTCTATTAGTTATATCCTAAGGCCTTTATTTCTTTAAGAAAATCCTCATTTATAAACTTTTAAGTGGGTCTTCTACTAGGGGGTTTCCAAAAATCCGAATTTAGAAATTTCCACTTTCAAGTTGATTCCTTTGGGAAAATATATTTTATACCCAAAACTTTAAGTATTTATTATACTTATACCCTAAGGACTTCATTTACTTAAGAAAATACCATTTTTGAAGTTGAATAAATAGTGTTTTCTAACCTTACATTCATTATTACGAATTTTGTCTACATGACTTTTAGCTCAAAACTTCTATTGGACTTCATTCCTTGTTTCCAACGTTTTCTTTAGAAAAATCTCATTTAGACTCATGAAAAATACTACCAAACATTATCTATTACCCATAGGCTTCATTTCTCTTATAAAATATATGTTTAGAAGTTGATAAAAGTGTTTTTGACCTAGGTTTCCAAAGTCATCCGAATTTACACAAGTTTGTTTCTTGAAAAGTATTTTCCTTTTTGACTTTATTAACTTATCTAACCATAGATCTATATATATTAAGAAGGTTATTTACTAAAGACAAAAGCATTAAAGACTATTAATGCACATAGACACAAAATAACAATGAAACCTTAAATGCCTACATGATCATGAGTAGCAAAATGGTAAATCTATTATTTCATATGCTCAAATGAGTTTCGAAAACATAAAAACTATATTTTTATAAAAGATCTTTTGTTCAAAACACTTTTTGATGGATAAACATAAAGCTTTTGTCATGAAAGCTCCTTTAAAAGTTTAGATCTACATGTGATGGTTCGGTATTCTTGTTTTGATATTTCATTGTCCCTACCAAAAGGTCATGAGGACATTTAGTTGAAATATCCAAGAATCACTTAGCCATAACAAGATCTATGAGTGGATGGAGTAGAAGTTCCCTTACTTGAAGTGGAAAGAAGATGTAAAGAGGAAATGGAAAGTTGAGTGTGTGTGTGTGGGGCTTGCAAGTTTCGGCCAACAAGGGAAAATGGAGAGGATTTAGGAGCTTTTACACTTTGTAAAAGTTGAGAAATGAAAGAATGAAGAGAGAGAGAGAAAAAGTAGTATATATATGAGTTGGAATTAGGTTAAATGAAGTTAGATTAGATGAAAAAAAATTGCAAATTGGATATGGGGAGGGGGGGCCATTTCACGCCGGTTTGGAGCTTGTAGGGGAAGGGGGAGTTTGAAAAATTTTTCACTTTGTTCGATTGATTTAACATTGAAGTGAAGTTGTTATGATTTGTATAAAAGTTAAGGGACAAAAAGTGTAGAGAAAAGTGAGTGATTTGAGTGATGGTAAGAGTTAGAGTTGTAGAGTGTGCTAATAGGTAGACTAGGTGGTACTTTATGAATAGTGAGGAATAGTTGACAAGACAATTTAATTTCCGGTAGTAATGAAATACGAATAAAAAGGCTATAACTGTATTTTTCATAAACCGGAAAATGATGAAAAATATATTTTCGAAATCCTTATTTTATTTCGGTTCAAATGAGTACTCATAAGTAAATTTTTGAAATTCTAGATTCGGGGCACGTTTTTCTATAATGGGTCTCGGGATGACCTGAAATTGGAATTTTCTTAAAATCTGATATTTTCTTGGTTTGAAATATAATCAAGAACTATATTCAAAATTAAATTTTCTTAGAAAAGTTTCTTAATTGGAAACCGAGGAAAAGCCGGAATTAGGGTTCCTAGTTCTCACTCTAGACTTGAGCTATTCCGGTTTAGGGTTTTGGTTTCCGGTTCTAGGGTTATCTTGGCTACTTGAAAAACCGGGGTTTACAGTGACACCGTGGGAGATGTTTCGCCGAGAATTTTTGGAGAACTACAACCCCGGAAGTCTACAAGAGCAATATAGTATCGATTTCTTACAAATTGTTCAAGAAGGAAGAATTGGGGAACAATATGAGACTAATTTTTGTAGATTGCTCCAGTATGCACCCGACTCTTACAAGTATAGTGAGGAGTTGAAGAGGCAAGTGCTTCTGAATGGTTTAGATGAAGATTTATAAGTCAAGTTAGGGGAACTTGACATAAGATTTTTTCAGGAGCTAGTAGAGAGAGCCCAAATTATTGAAGGAGCCAAGAGGGGAAAATAAAAAATAGTCGAGAAAGAAGCACCTAGTTTTGAAAGAAAGTTTCAAAGGGAAACAAGTTCTACTCTACCACAAAAGAGGATTAAGCTTTTCAACAACTTTAGAAATGGTGCTAGTAATGGAAATTTAGCAAGGAGACCCATCATCTGTTGGAAGTGCAAAGGGACCCTTTACCCCAAGAGATGTCCATAATTGAAAGGAAAGTGTCACTTTTGTGGAGACCCGAATCACAGAATGACAGATGTCCGAAGAGGTTAACCATGTCATGCCCCAACGGGTATCTTAAACGTGATAGCCTACCGTACATAATATTAAAACTTAGGAATGACTACCTCAGTCACTCGGAAGCTTTCATATTGGCACAAGGCGTATGTTCACAACAAAAGGAGACCGGTGGAGTTATGCATTTTAAGATAATGGCAGCAGAACATACAAAATAATACTAATATGATTTATCAAAATATAAAGTCTTACAACTTCTATGGGGCATTCCCCTGATAAGTCTTCATAATAACATAATCTTACCAAGAAAAATAACTAAAGCTAGAAAATTTTAGAAGAAATCTAATCTAAGACTTCAAAATAGAATTCCTCCAAAAGCTTCTCAAAACATATATTCTACCCAGATGATCAATGGTCTCGGGTATGAAACAAAGATCCTGCAACATCAAAAGTGTAAACCCCGGAAATTTTCCACATTAGTACACGACTTAAAGTAGAATGTATGAATTAGTTAGCAAACTTAGAGTCCAATAAAAACCTAAGAATAGATCAATGCATTGAATTTGGCTAGATAAGGATCTAGAAATCGAATAAAGAACTTTTTTAACCTTAATTGATACCAAAAAAAGAGATTTCGTGTCTTGAACGGATAATTCAAGATATGATTAAAGGAAATCTAAAATTTAAAACCCCGAAACTTGTTATACAAATAGATTAAATGGAAAAAATATAAATATAGAGATTAAATGACCACTTTTGAACTCAACAATAATTTGAGACTAGAACAATGAGTAGTAATGAGCCTATGTATGGATTTAAACCCTAAATTCAAGATTCCTAGATAGTATTAAACGCTATTAATAAGATTTCATAATAGGTATAAAAAACTAAAGATATATAGATAATTTAGCCACTATATCAAATGTGATATTAAGTAGTTAATCAACTACGCTTATAGAAAGGAAACAATAACCTAAAAGATAAACCGTTAGGATTATAAATACACAATAAAAACATAAACTGATGTATAACTAAAGATGTCACGCCCCAAAGTGTGCCCTACACGTGACAACCCGCCACACTCAACATTTAAACTCAAGTAAGACAACCTTAGTCTTTCGATGAGTTTGAACGTCGGGTGTAAGGCTCGCTCTCAACATTTATAGACCATACTTTACTTCGTAGTAGCTTAAGGAGACATACATAGCAGCAAGAACATAAATCATGACCGTCTTATGGAGAATTATTCCATTACATGAACTAGAGGGCATACCCCCTATAACAATGCTAAGAATTCTCAAGCTCACAAAATTCCTCGTATTATCCTTCGGACACTAGTTCCGGGAAACATGATTAGCATTCCATTTCTACTTTTAGGTCTCGGCCTTAACAAAAGCTCCTCAACCTCTAAGAGCTGTACCTGATGTCCCTGGGTCCTCGGAGATAGCCAAAGGTATTCATACTGCAACAGAAAACTATTGGGGTATAAGCTACACTAGCTTAGTGAGTGAAAACTTCCGAATCACAATTAATACAAACATTCAAGCAAGTAATTTATCAACCAAGTGAAATGCGTCAAACGAGTGAGTTCAACAAACATATGACCAGCCGGAAATCATATGTGGATGGACTTGCGCCCTCCATCCCGGGTTAGCAGATTTACGAATCCTACTGTACGACGCCGTTTAAGCTCACGGTCAACTGAACAACATATTCATTTTATGGATCACGATTAACCAACATATATTCATTTTATGGATCACGATTAACCAACATATATTCGTTTTATGGATCACGATTAACCAACATATATTCGTTTTATGGATCACGAAAAACCAACAAATGCTAATGCTCCATTCCCATCGTGATATGAATGAGTTCAATTATAATTGAGGTCCAATAATAGATTAATCCAATTCTTTTAGGTGGCCAAGCAATGTTCGCAGACAATCCATTCTAGCTCATCTCTACACAAACAATAACTTATCACCCGGTTTCGATATTCCTTAAGTTCAATTTCGCATATCAACAACAGAAAATCATAATTCCCAACTAACCCCATCATACATAATCATTCTTTTTATCTTTACCTAGCACCAGTGCGGCTATCATTACAATCACAAGCAATAATTGAAATCGGAAGAGGAACTCACTCGGCCATGGTACGTCGGTCTCTTAATAACGGTGGTCGGGTGATACGATATCGATGTGCTCGGGATCACCTACCAAATAAGAATAATCCTAATGAGATTCTCATCATGTAGCTAATCCAAGCTATGCATTTAAACTAGATGAATTCGGAATTCTCGCTATTTGCGGAAGTTCCGACTTAAAACGGCCATAACTTGGTCATTTTAACTCGAAATTTCGAAAATTTTATATCAATCTCTATCTACTTCGAAAGATCTATCTATTTCTATTATTATTTTCAAGTTTTGAAAACATTAAGGTCATGGAACAGTAGGATCAGATCTGTTCCGTAAATCCTCTAATTCCGAAAATTTGCTTTGCTTTTGATGAGAAATGTTCCTAGTTGATGATTCATGCATAAATGGTATATGAATGAATTCCTAACATGAATATCATGTAATTAACTCCATAAGTGCATGGTTCTGATGATCTTTGATGATGGACTCTTATGAATTCCTAGTTATCAAGAATTTCCTTAATGGCCCCTTATAAAAAGTTATTATCACCAACCTTACATCCCCTAATGTTTTTATGATTTTATCCTTAGAATTTACTTATCACTTAAATAAAAAATGAGTTCTCGACATCCATACTAGTCATGACCTTCATTCATGCATAAAAACCCACATTTTTCATTGAGTAAATATGTTTTTGAATAAGCTACTCATAAAAATCCGAATTTTGAAAATTTTCTTTTCTTGCATTTTCCTTATGAGAAAACTTGTTTAATGTATCAAAAATTGGGGCTCCTATATATCTATTATCTAAAGACTTCATTTAGCTCATAAAACATGCCATCTAAGCTTAGATACTAAGTATTTATGTGGGCATCACCCAAAAATACGAATTTGACTATACATCCATAAATCAATATTTTTCATTCTTACTTTACTACTTGTTTTACATTTTACTCAAGCCCAAACTCATTTAAATTTATGGAAATTATTTCTTAAGGGTATCCTTTACATATACCTTCCATTTCTAGTGCAAAATATGAGTTTTAAAGTGGTTTCAAAGGTTTTTAAAATGGGTTTCAAAAATCACCCGAATTTCCATAAAACATTCCTAGTAAAAATCTTTTCTTTTTCAATTTTCTTACTTCCTATACATGAAGATCTACCATCTATCACATCTATATACATGCAAGACTAAGCCTTTATAATCATTAGTGCATGAAAGCTCAAGATATCCACATGAACATAAATGTAGATGAAGATATGAATGTCTAAACACTAGATCTATCAAATATAGTGCATGAATCATGAGTTTCATGGCGTAAACATAAATATCTATACAAGATTCCTACTTTACATGCATGAACACCACATTATCTCATCAAAAACTCCTTTAAACTCTAGATCCACTTCTTGTGATGGCTTGATATTCTTGTATAAGTGTTTTCATGTCCCTAGCATATGCTCATTGGGATTAAAAGTGGAAAACACACAAGAATGGTCTTGCCATTATAAGATTTAGGACTAACAAAGCTTGGAATCAACATCTAATGAATGATTTGAAGAAGAAAAGAAGAGGAAACAAACTTGTGGGAGTGTGCAAGTGTGTGTGTGTTCACAGCATGGTAGGGAGGAGGAGAGAGTTTAACCCTTGTGAAAATTTTGGAGGAGTAAAAATGAGAGGAGAGAGAGAACATAAGCTTATATAATAGGTGGACTAGGGTTTTGATTGAATGAAAGGAGTAAAATAAAACAAGAATGAGGGGAAATGGGGGAGAGGGGCGCCGGCCAACATGAGTGGGAGAGAGAGAGAGTTTGAATTTTGATAGAATTTGTAATTTAAGTAATAAAATGTAATATTTGTAATAATTATTTAAGAAACAAATTTTTCTTGAAAAGAAAATATAATGAGCAGTTGTAAGGATGTAAGAATAGGGTATGGGTAGTGTGTAGTGTAGGTTGTACTTGCAAATAGTAGACAAGACATCTACTTTACCGGTTGTAACGAAAACACGGAAAAAGGCTATAATTGTAATTTTTATAGCCCAAAAAATTATAAAATTGATATTTTTAGAATCTTTATAAAATTACGGTCTAATGAATATCCGGAACATTTTTCTGAGTTCATGGTCCCGGGGCACGCTTTTCCGTAATTGAGCTCGGGAAGGCTCGGAATTGAAAAATTCCCGAATTTAAAACTTTCAA
Source organism: Combretum micranthum (assembly GCA_024138025.1). Taxonomy (NCBI): domain Eukaryota; kingdom Viridiplantae; phylum Streptophyta; class Magnoliopsida; order Myrtales; family Combretaceae; genus Combretum; species Combretum micranthum. Next base: position 10,619 of record JAMXBD010002103.1, on the reverse strand, counting down.
AGGTCTAAAATATACTTTAGAATGATAATTCATATTCATTCATTTTATAAAACTTCTTTTATTATGAAATCAAAAGAAAGCCGGATCTAGGGTTTCTAAGCTCTTCTCACTAAGCTTGAACTAGACTGATATAGGGTTTCGTTCTTCGGTTTTCGAAGTTTATTCGATTACTACGAAGCTAGGGTATATATTACAAAAATAAAAATAAAATAAAAAAAAAAATAAGAATAAAAATAAAATTATGTAATGAATAGTGGTAGATCGTACTGAAAGACCCCCTAATTATCGGTATTATAGAAATACAGATAAATTTGCAAAAAAATTAGGAAATTATAACTATTGAAAACTTATAAAACTAATATTTTAAAGATCATTATAAAACATGATTCTAATGGCATTAATAACATATTTTTAATATTGCGGATCTCAGGGCGCGCTTTTCGAAGTCGGTACCTGACTGGATTGGAATAGATCGAAAATTCGTTAATCTCATCTTTCTAGAGCATCCTAGACTTAATACGAACCGATTACCCCTTTTCCTCTTATTCCAACTCCTTGGTTTAGGAATACGAGATTGCCGGATCTAGGTTACTGAGTTTCTTGGGAGTTTTGGAGACTCAGGTTTCCTGGTTAACCTTTCGGTTTACACCATTGCCAATATAAAAATTTATTTCATACTTATATGACTTATCTGATTGGTGAAATTTATTTTAAGGTCGATTTTCGTAAGTATTTAATATCTCACAACGTTCTCGGAATTCTTTTGGATTGATATTTATTCCCGAAGGTTAATCACTATTCACTTCTTAACAATTTGTTTTAGGGCTCTATTATATCCGAATTTATAAGTTGGAGTTAAATATAAAATCTGTCGTACGTAGAGGTTTTAAATGGAAGTATATTGGGTTGCTATTTTATTTCTGAGGTTCCCTATTTTTCTCACGATTCAGAAATTTCCAGATTCGTTCGGAATTTGGGACTGACTTTCAGGGTTTTATTTCCCAAGTTCATCTTTAAAATTATTTACTGAAATTTTCAAGGGCTTACAAAAGATCTAGACATCAAATAAATAATTGAATCACACCATTATTCTAATTAGGATTTTCTTAGGCTATTGGAGCCTGAAACAAAAATTAACCTAATAAGTTTAGGAAACCTTAATCACGGGAGATAAAATTCTAAAAATAATTAATCACGTAAATTTAAAACTTAAATTTGTATAGTTTGATAATCCAAGTATTTTGTAGAATCCTATAAAAATATTTTTATATAAAAACTCTCAAATATTAGCTAATTTATACCTGTATATTTATTAAACTATCCTAAAACTAAGTTAATTAACTAATTAATTTTAATATATAATAATTGTTGTCTTGCTTTTCGGCTGCAAATTATAGGATGAAGGGCTGGGATTATCTTGAAATGAGTGAACCAAAATTGCTCAAATAATGCATTATTAGGTTAACCAAATCAACCTTAGAAGCCAATCAAACCTTGCCAAATCAACTCCACATTTATGATGATGAAAACAACTGATAAAACAGTAACAAAATGGAGGAAATTTGGATAAAAAATTTAGGGGAAAAATGCTGCAGCAAAGCTCCTTCTTTTGATATATATATATATATATATATGTTTAAGGCACTTAATGTAGAAACAAACAAACACTAAACACTCTCAAATTTTCCAGATCAAACCAACTCTTAATCAATAGCCAAAACGATCTAAAAACAGAAATCAACTCGTCCAAAACAATCCAATCCGAACCAAGGAAAAATACAATACGAAAAATGCTTGAAACAAGCTCGAGGTGAGTTAATGTAATTCGAATGGTTTTCTTTTAAAACTAAGGATTGTAACTGACTTTAGATAATCATAAGAACATAGTCAATACAAAAACAAGCTTTGAATTCCATCGGATTGGCTCAACCAAGGTAAAATTCGAAAACCCTAGTTGTACTTTACTAGAATCGAAATTTAAGAATATATGCTTGTAGAAACGTTAGGAGTTGTTGTATAGATATATACATGATATAGAAACACTTAGGAATGGTTTAAGAATGTTTTTGACGTAGAAAATTTAAGAAATAAGAATCGTTTTATTGGGGAAGATGATGAACAGTGCTAACACTGTTCATAAGCCGGTAGTGTAAATGTCCAACGTCGGCGTCTTACAAGGGTAGGCTAGCAGTGTAGAGATGGCTTACATTGGAACATAAGGTACGTAAAACTTATTTTCATATAAAATGAACGAACGCCGGCTTGGGATTATACACCGACGGCGTATAGTCCAGCGTACGGGAAAGCTAACGGCTTTCAAGCCGGCGCAAACGATGCGAAATAATATGTAAAACAAAAGAACACCGGCACCTGGGTTTCAACGCCGGCAGCGTAGGAGTTGGCGTACAAACCTGTTTCCCTTTTATATAATCTGTATTTCACGGATGAATAATTATATAATAATTTAATTATATATATTTATATGTCAAAATAGAAGTTACTAAATAGAAAAATAAATACAAATATTTAGAATAATTTGGTTAATATTTGATAGCTTTTAAAACCTTAGAATTATAGAAAAATATTAAGTGTTAATAACAACTATAATTATCAAATATTTGTTTTATGTAGATAAAATATGTAAGAATGGAAACTGAAATAAGCTAAATTTACGATTAATGTGACTTTTAATAATGACAAAATAATTATACAAAATAGATTAGGAGAAACATGACGACACTAAGTAATAATAAATGAATATGATTTACTATAATGAGATAGGTTTAGAATAACATTAAATTAGTGTTAATCACTTCCAAAACTTGATAAATATCAATTTAGGACACCAAACACGTATAGGAGTTTAGCTATCTAATCTATATCATATTGATGAATATGTTATTCATCTCAATAGGTGACTTTGATACCATAGAGGATCTTAAAGCGGATTATTACGATTAAGTCACCATGAGAAGGTGAGCAATTCAATCATATTATACTGTTTGTGCTTGTAAATAGCTAAACATGTAATGCAAAGACAATAATAATAAAGGGAATGTTGTGATGGAAATGTGTTGTGATTTGATTGTATGATTGTTAATCTACCATTACAAAAGTGATAATACAATGGTTTGATGATTTGAAGTAATATGATGATGATTGTGTGTAATGTATGATCACCATGAAATTGAATAATAACTATTTACTTATTAAAATAATCTGGTCATACATTGCACGTACTGCATTATTGCATATATAAACGAGTGACAGCTTACTACTTATTAATATTTCGGTTCTCTGTTAATGCTTGGTTTTTCTAAAGTGTTAGTTCTTCCAAGATTTTCTTTGTTTCGTTGGTTCTACGGGAACTAAATGGTAATGAAGAACGCCGCCCGTAGTATCACTTTGAAATGATTAATACTTAGGGAGTTTCTAAAGATGGATACAGGAAATGGTCAGTTAAAACTATTATATTTAAAGTGATAACCTTAAAACGAGAAATCGTTGATTTTCTTGTAAACTTAGTTCTCTTGGGCAGGTGGGTCATAAAGTAAATGTTCTTCAACCCTAAAAAGAAGGCGTAAATCTTTTTCTTGTTTGGATTCTAGATCATCCAAGCTTGTATCTGAGCATGTGAATGAGTGATTACATTACATATGATTTGTTAATAACTTGTTTGATGCATAATATGTTTGGTTATTTACTAAGCCGTGGTTTCGCTCATACTCTAACAGTCTTTTCAAGTTTACACTTCGTCCCTGGTAAGTTACTTCCAGGAACATAGCTCCGGTAATAGCTTAAGAGTTGGAAGTCTATGGTTTTACTCGGGATTAATGGTTATGTTTTCCTAGAATAGATTAGCTAGTGTTATTTTATCAGTTATGAATTACAAGAAGATTACATGGTTTGTAATAATCCGTGATACTTTATGAATAAGATAGCAGTTATTTACTAATTTATTTCTTATATGTATTTATCATTTCTTATCAAAGCAACTAAAAGATCCTGGTATTTTGGAAAACATGTCACTCTTTGAAGGTAATCTAATGATAGTATTCAAGTATGACTTGTCTACTTCTACTAGGTACCCTCGGGGCGTGACAAAAAGTCTATTGGGGAATAAGCATAACTAGCTTAGTGAGATAATCCTTATGCAAAGGTACTCATAACAAGCATTCAAACAAGTCATTAAACAAGCATATGAAACAAGCATATGAAATGCAAGCAACCATATGATCAAACAATACATACGACTATCCAGTTTCGAATGTAAGATGGATTTACCCCTCCATTAGTGGTTAGGGAATGATTTGAACTGAGCCCCAATCGACCTTCTTAAAATTTTGCGCACATCTTGGGGTTACAATGAATATACTACTAGTCTCGAGATTTTCTTACTTAAAGCGATCGATCCGGCTCGGCTACACCTTGAGGCCATATTCCCCGAATGTCCAAATTCCTCAAGATGTAGCTAAGGAGCTTACCTTTCTTGTCCCCATTGAGGAGTATTAGCAAAATGTGAAATGATATTCTAAGTGATATGCATGAGCAATTTAATTTAAGAGAATTTCCAATCCGACATTAATCCATTTAAGACGATCAATCAATATTTGCACACATAGCAATATACATAGAAACAATTATAACAATCAACAAATCGGGATTTGATATTCTTATCGTTCATTAATCACACATAGCAATTCACATGCATAACTCCCATGATAACTCACATGCATATCAATTTTTATCTTTTCCTAATATCTAGTGCTCTACTTCATAAGCACATGTGCGAATACATAAATGTAAAGGAAAACTCACTTGTCCATAGTGATCTTCTATCAATCGAAGTAATCTTCGAGGAAGAGAAGATCTTGGTCCTCGTCACCTAAACAAAAGAAATACCCTAAATGAGTTTTTCATCCAAGATCTACTTAAATTTCTAACTCTATCTTATTGAATTCGTCAAAATTCGCATTAGTGAAATTCCAACTTAAAATGGCCATAACTTACTCATTTTAACTCGAAATTTTGCATATTATATACTGTTTTCTACCTACTCAAAAAGATATATTCATTTATAAGGTTATTTTTATCAAAACAATCCATTTGGGTCTTGGAACAGTGACGTACAAATTCATCACAAAAATTCCAAATTTCAAAACTCAAGTTTTCAAACTTTTCTTCATCTAAAAATCCTTGTACAAAAATATAAATATTAATATAGTTGGAAAATCTTTTGAACATGTATATATTGACTCATATCATAAGCATAAATTTAGTGAAGTTGTCCCAATAATTAGTTTTGTAAAATAAGGTGTTCTAAAAATTGAAAAAGTAATTCTTTGAAAATTTTTATTTTAGCTTTGTTGGAAAAGATATGCTTTGAAAAATTTTTATTTTAGCTTTGTTAAAAAAGTTCTTGGATTATTATAAGTAAGTATTTTCCTCTTTTTAAACTTTATCTATCCTTTGAAAACAATTCGTATTTTCCAAAATAATTTTTCTTTTAAAATTCCTACAACTTCATTTTTAGGAGTTAAAAGTGTAGTTTCTAAATGTTTTCTTGATAGTGACAAAAATTTCTTAAGTTTCACTTGTTCTTAGTTTTTGCTAAAGTAAGTTTTACTTTAAAAAGTAATAAGGATTTCTTAAGTTGTTCACTAATTTTATTCCCTAAGAGAAATTTATTTTCTTAAAAAGAGAACTTCTTGATGATCTTGCTAAACTTGTTTTACCTTCGTACTTTAGAGTTTTTATGAACTTTCACAAATAAGTATAAAGAAACTTTTGCTAAGCAATAATTTGAAATCTTAAGTTTTTAAAGAAAACTTTTCCATTTTATCATCTTTGAAAGGAGTATGTGTGAAAATTTACTTTATGCATCCTTTGTTAAAACTCTAATGTAATTACTAAGACTTGTTATGAGTTTACTTAAATTTTTGAAAAAGATCTGTGAAGGTAAAACTCTTAGTTTTTAATGAAAATCCTCTCTTTAAGTAACTAAAGTTTATTTTTTGAAAAGAGTTTATAAAAATTTTATTCTTCATATTTTTTTTTGAGGCAATATTAATATGCCCATGCATGAATATGAATATGTAGTCATGAGAAATATAATCAATATAGCATAATAAGATAAGCTATATGTAAGAACCAATAAGAGCATAATAATAAGGTTAAGTATTGGGAACCTTAGCTTCATCAAGTTATCTTAGTCAAGTATTGGGAGCCTTAACTTTATCAAAGAATCTCGGACTAAGAATAGACTAGTGTAGGCCTTGGCTTTCTTTGAAAACCAAGCTTGACTTCGAGAACAAATCGGAAACCAAAACCTTAAATCGGAATAGCTAGGGTTAGAAAGAAACCTAGAAACCCTAAGTCTGGCTTAACTGAGAATAAAACCATATAATTTTTGAGAAAAAGTTGATCTAGATTATAGTTCTAAAAGATATATCAAATAATAAGAAGATTAGTTTTTGGGAAATTATTTGTTTCGAACCTGACCAGATCCGTTCCGAAAAATCAGGCCTCGGGACTTGAATTAGAAAAATATTCCAGGATACTCTCTAAGACTGGAATTTAATAAGGAATTCAAAAATATATTTATTATAATTTTTCGGTTTATAAAAATTATAGTTATAGTCTTTTATCATATTTTCTTTACTAACTGGTAATTTAATTGTCTAATATACTATTCATTACTATTCACAAGTACAGACCCATATCCTACTCACACTCATATGCCATGACCCTGCTCTTACATCCTTACACTTCACTCATTACCATTTTTTTCCATGTAAAATTGTCACATATTATTACACAAATTAATTTTCAAAAATTACACAACTCTCTCTCTCTCTCCTACTCCCCTTCAAACCGGGGTGATCCCCCCCCCGTTGTGCCTTCAATTTGTTTTATTTTTCTCTTTTTATTTATTCACACAAACCCTAATCTAATTCCCTATATAAACTTCTTTATGCATTTACCATTTCATTTTTTTCTTTCTTCATAAAATCAAACTTTTGAAAATTTTTCTCTCCCTTTTCCTCCCCTTTGTTGCTGTGACCCACTCTCTCGTTAGCACACACACACAAAATTTTTTTCCTTCAAGTCCTCTTGTCTTACAAGCTTAATAGGTGTATATCTATACACTATCACCAAAAAAACATGTAATAGCAAGATCATTCATGTGTGGATTCACAAAAAAATCCTCATGAGCTTCATGCTAGGGATGAAATCACTAAAACATTATGATCAAACCATCACAAGTTGTGGATTTTATGTTTTAAGCACATACTTTGGTCATGATCAAAATATATGTTCATATAGTGATGATCTTATGTAGAAATCATGCTACTAAAATGTGATCATAATAGTATACTTCATTTCATGCATCTAACATGATCACACACTAAGATCTAGCTTCTAAACATCCATTCTTTACATGTCATTTGAGATCTCATGCATTTATTTTATTTAGAGTGAATAAATAGCATAAAGATTTGTCTTATGTAAATTTTTTTTTTTAAGTTAGGATATTTATGAAGATGAGCCAAAAAGCTCACGAACAAATTTTTTCATCAAAATAAACTTTTGTATTTTCGGATGGAAATATTTCGAAAACCTATTTTTCAACTCCAAAATATGATTTATGTGAAAAATGAAGCGCTTATGGAATACGTATCAATAGGAGATGATTTTGATAAGTTAATGGTAGATCTACTAAGAGAAATTTATCAAATAAGAAATATTTACAAGATAGAGAAATTTGGGTCTTACTTAGTTGCATGAAATTCGTAATGTAAACCCTTAGAAATTTCATTCTTAGAAAATAATCCTAAGAGTCAAACACTGGAATCGAAAGAGAACCGTCAAAAACAAAATAGAAAATCCAACTATCGGTTGAATCAACATCCGTACATCAATCAAATCACCTAACCGTTTCCTAACACGTAAATCAAGACAATATATCCAAATAACGCTCGACAACGAAATGCTAAGATCTTAAAACCCTCGATGAATTATGGAATCAGAAATTTCAATTTTCATTAAAAGTCAAACTAAGTCAACTCGTAACCCTAAACTCTGTTAAACGATCTCGAGAACTAAAAATGATTAAATAATCAAAATAAAATAAGATAAACCACATATCAAGCTAAAAATCTAATACGGTCAAAACTCCAAAATTATATGATCTTACGAATAACTCAACAAAACCGAAAGTCAAATCGGAACCTTAAAAGTCAACAAAGCTTAAACAAATCCTAGTGTTTAAGATCACAATCCCGTGCTCTTAAACCCGAGACAACGAAATGAAAATAATTGTTGATAATAGTTCATAATAATATAAGGAAGCTTAAAAAAATCAAATTTGCAAAAATCTAGTGTCATTCGGATCCAAACGGGATCAGTTTTCAAAAACTGTGCCCTGGTACACCGGATGGAAAAAATATTCCTTTAATACCAATAGACTCATAAAAATATAAGGTTTTCAAAAATCAGTTTTAGAATTTTTCGGTAGCTAAAAATTACAGATATCGCATTATTACGCGTATTTTTATTACTACCGGTCCTTTAATTGTCTACTTTACTATTCATAGTACTTTTCTACTATTTATTACTATTCTCTATCTCTACTTTTTCTTACTATCTATTCTTACACCTACATACCTATTTCTTAAATTTTTTCCATAAAATTCTACACCACACATTACTAAACTTCTCTTATACTTTTCTTCACAATTAATTTTTTATCAAATTTCTCTCTCCTCCCTACATGTTGCCGTCCACTCCTCCCTCTCTCTTCATCTCCATTTAATTTCTTTTTCAATTAATTTAATTACATCAATTTTCACTCCAAAATTCTATGAATACCCCATTCCTCCTTCATTCTTTCACACAATTTATTTCACTACCAAAACTCTCTCATAATCTCTCCACAAATCCTCTCTTCAAGAATTCTCTCTACCAAAACTCTCTCAAACCAATTCTTCACAAAAATCATTCCTTATACACAAACTTTCTACCACATATCACTACTCACATAATACTCATTTCATCTATCATCTTCATATCACATAAACACTTCAGGTAAATTTCTTCCAACCTTTCATTTACCCATGTCATGTAACTTAACATGACTATGGTGTTGTTTTGAAACTCATATGAGTAGTAAAAGCAACAACATCTTCATGTTTTGTTCTTGCACATGAACTTCCTATTTTATTATGTTGTTATGTTGATTTTATTATTCATATCTAACTAAATATATTTATTTATATATATATATAATCTTTAGAGCATATAAGCTCACTTGTTATTTATTTAATTTCATGCTTTGCAATTTATTTATTTCATGCTATTTTTAAGACTAGTCTTTCAGTCTTAGACTTGTCCATATCAATTCAAAACAACATTTTTTTATTTTCTTTATTCTTTTGGGACTAGTCTATTCTTAATCTCGGGATGCCTTGATGAAGCTAAGGCTTTTAATACTTGACCGGGATACCTTGATAAAGCTAAGGTTCCCAATACTTGATATTTTATTATCTTGCTTATTATTATTTGTTTTTAGTATTTTCTTATGTTCTTATTATTTTATATGCTCATAATACTTGTATCTACATAATGATATTGTCTCAACTAATTTAAAAGTAGAATTTTACTTTATTAAAGGAACTTTAAACTAAATTTTCTATTATGTGACTTATCACAAAATAATGGAGTTATTATCAACAACATAGAAATAGAGTTTTCTCAATGTTTTCTTAAATAACAAAGATAGTTTACCAAGGGAAACATAAGAAATAAATACTTTCTTTGTATATTATGGTAACCTAAGTTTTAGTAAAATAATTTGTTAGTTTTTAAAGTTCTCACAAAAAGCTTAAAGATTAAGCTCTTTTCAACCCCATGACAAAACCAATGAACAAACTAGTTTTCAAAGTTAAGTTTCTAAACAAGGAAACTGTCACGCCCCGAAGGGTACCTTAAACGTGGCAGTCCGCCGTACACAATATTAAAGCCTAAGAATACCACCTCAATCATGCGAGGCTTCCATACTATGTACAAGGCGTCTAAACATAAAGGAGACACATCGGAATGATACATTTTATGTTGATACAATAGAGTAACAATGCAAAGGAAATACAAATTTACTAACTTCAGATACAAATTCCTACACTTCATATACGAATCACTACACTTCAAAATATACAAATCATTCAACTCCAATTACATTCATCCACAGACTTTCCTACATAAACTATTACAAGACAATTCATAAAACTAGCAAATAACTTCAAACATTCATAATCTTGTGCTGAAATCCCAAAGTCATTCCCGACTTCAACCAATTCGGTTCCACCTTGCATTCTTGAGATAACCTGTTCATTTAAACAACTATAGGGGTATAAGTACTAGCTTAGTGAGAATTCCCTTAATTTCGTACCATAACAAACAAGTTATAATCAGTCATATGCTATGCATGAACAAACAGCGTGAGCAAGCAATTATGCATGGGTATCCGGAACCCACACAGAACGGGATTTACGCCCTCCGTATCTTGGGTTAGGAATGGTATTGAGTCTACACGACCGCATCTAGTCCCCAAGCCTCGGCTC